>VZTN01028554.1:58285-125334 GCA_013400515.1 Erpornis zantholeuca
TATATATAGGAATATTTTAGCCATCAGTTAAGCATTTTAAGAAAATGTAAGATGCTTAGTTTATGTGGGTGAATCTGTCAGAGAAATTTTATCAAGCCTTGGGGAAACCAATGATTTACTATTTTTATATGAGGCAGGGCAAAGGCAAATGGAACCACAGCCACTGTATATGAATAGAGGAATCTGTATTTACAGATGCATGTGCACATGTAAAAATATTAGCTAACAGCACACACAGTTTCAGAGCTGATCTGCAGAACAGGCTTCCAGAGTGACTGCTTTCCTAGATGCATTCACAGTGGATGTCTTATCATTGTCCCCACAGGCATTGCTTCTTTTGTGACAGGTAACTGGTTGTCAGTGGACATCGTGAAAGCAATCTTGAAAGCATTGTAAACAAATTCTGAGCTGCCTAAACTCACCAGGAGTTGATCATACACTGGAAGAATATCTCAGATTAATGCTTGTCAGGTCCCATGCAGATAGGACACACTGATGGCAGGGGAGATGGTTTTTCCCACACCACTGAAGTTTAGTTTGTGGAACTGATAGACTGCATAATCACAGAATCACTGAATGACTTGGGTTAGAAGGGACCTCTGGAAATCCTCTTGCCCAAACCCCTGCTACCACAGCTTCACCTAGAGCAAGTTGCACAGGTCATGTACCAGGAGCCCATGACCATTAGTTGCAGGCAAATATGGAATAATATCCTCCATGATGGCACTAAAGGCAGGGTTCCCTGGAGTAAACCCCAGGCATACTTGACTCAAGGAGAGACCCTGTACAGCTGATGATTCTGTTTCTTGAACAACTGCACTGGGCACAGGGACACCACTAACACCCCACTGTCATGATAAAGCAGCTAATGGGTTGTGCCACACTTCAGAGAAATTAACTTTCCAGGAGCTGTACAATGCAAAAAAAAGTGTTGTGTCTCTTTGAAGTAATAGTTGCTTCTCAGAAGTGGCATAAGACCACACCTGCAAATTAGCAGTTCCCTAGTATCCATCCTTCAGTGGCTTTACCATTGGGTAAAGTCATGACTACCACGAACGAGCAAAACTGAACTTGGCAGCCATATGTCAGATTTCTGGCCCGCTTTCAACTCTCACCAAGGTGGCATGGTCTGGAAGATGACGTGGTCCTCCTTGCCCATCAGTTTTCATCCTGGTCTTTTATTTAACATTCTTTCACAATATCTCTGGTAACATCTTGGTTTAGAGGAGTCTGACTATTTTGTTATAGTGTGGGTGTTGATGTCAGCACTTTGCAGATATTGAGCGAATGCTGTGATTCCTATACAACCCTTACTGGGACAGCCACTGAAGGGTAGCCACAGTTAAAGGGTAGGTGACACTCCAAAGCCAGCTAGTCTTGTGCATAGATGCACCCAGATGTCCTGGAGATGCCCTAGGAATCTGAAGCTTCAACAAGAGGAATCACTCCAAGTTTAGGACTCTACGACTGGGTCAGAATTGAAAGGGCTCTAAGAGCAAGGAGAAGCTTGGGGTTTAGAGGTGTAACAGGCAGAGCTGAACACAACTAGCCATTGTGCCTCCACTACCACAATGTAAAACCATATTTTTCGAGTATGTTGGGGTCAGCTATGCAATAGCTGTGCATGGAGTTACACCGACAGGAGTGAGTGGAAGTATTGCCTACATTAAACACTTCGCTGAATCACACAACATTCTGAGTTGGAAGGGTTCCACAAGGATCATCAAAATCCAGCTCCTGGCCTGGCATAAGACAGCCCCAAGAGTCACATCTTGTGCCTGAGAGTGTCATCCAAATACTTCTTCCAAACTTCATTTCAAGGCAACTATTAAAATATTTACAGGCATGCCACATTAATGGTTTTCATTATAAGTAGTAATTGTATTCTGTAACAGCATGAGTAACCTGTAACAGCATCTGTTGTTTTCAAATTCTCCACATAATATGAGATTTTTCTTGGTATGGACTTGCCTTCACATTAAACAGCATCACACTTCAAAAACCACGTAGATATTTGGTTTCCTTCTCAGTGAATCAGTTAAACAGAGGCACTCTCTACCTGATAGCAGTCAGATATTTGATGAAAGGAAAAAAGTAAGACTGCAGCTCTTAATTCCTTTCATTTGTGTTAGGTTTACTTGTCCTGATTGGGATGGTTACTCTTTGTTCTTTGGGAATATCTCAATTAGATATCAGACTGCAGAACAAATTGTTTTCTACCAAAATACAATGCAGGTTTTTCTGAGCATTATTACTAATAATAATAATATACAGTATTACAAATATTGTATTACAGCTTTGAAAAGTACACTTGAGTGTTTCTCAGTATCAGCAAGGCTTATGCACAAACTTATGATAAGTCTTCAGTAAAAAAATCTTAAAATACGTAAACAAGTAAATCAGTAGAAAGCTATTTACAGCTTATTATTTATTTATGAGAAGTCAGCTATAATACAAATATTTCATTTGTGGCTGCATCCAGTGGGTCCCACATGCTGTGCACAGGGAATAAAAGGTAAATCCAGAATTAAAAATTCTACTGTACTTTCCCCCATGATTTGGGTTTATGTGGGATTTGTTTTCTCAACTTGTTTACATTCCTTGAAAATCTTTAATGGATATATAATTTCATATGGATATAATAAGATGCCTAAGCATCTATGAAAATATTCAGATTCTTATGAAAAGAAAAGCAATGTGTAATTTACTGAAGAACATCAAAGAGAAGGGGCAATCTTAGAATTTGAAAATTATTAATTATAAAAGTGTCTTTGGATATTGCAAGCACCTTCGTCACTAGAGGGGTTTAATGTTTTTGTTTCTTCTTTAGTGCAGTGAAAGCAAATGATTTCTATGGGGAATATTCTTAATTCAACACTGCATATTCTATTACCTAAACCAACAGTGATTTTTAAGGCAATGCAGTCAAGATATTCATAGGAATTAATTTTTTTCATAAAGTTCTCTGAAAAGAAACAAAATGATGAGAAATGAACAATTCATGTTTCACAGGGAAAGGGACACATTTCACTACTTGTAAAAGTAAAAAAGCATGCATGTTGTAAAGTAGCCTGTGTAATATGGGATCAACTTCAGTGTTATTAAAAATTGGTGTGAGTTAGAGCCTAAGGTTCAGGAAAGAAAACCACTGAAACTGTACAGAAAAAGCAACTTTGAGGTCTGCTATAGAAGAAGGAGAAGACTGGAGGATGTGGTTTAGGAAGTTTTGTTGAAATATTTTCTGTCAATGAGAACAGTGACAGATTTCTTTTAGAAATGTGTAAACCTATATTACTCCTTATGCACTTCAATCCATCAAAATTGTTCTATAATTACAAAATTTTTAAAGAAGGTATTGTATTTCACAACCTACAGAATTGGATCTTCTCAGTTCTTTTATACTGTAGATTTATATACTGAGTGTACAATCATTCCTTAATATTGCATTGGGTTAAGTGCTCTGTGAATAATCAGATAAATGAAGCTGGAAGGGAACTCTCAGTATCAGCCAGCCCAGCCCCCTGCTCCATGCAGGGCTGTCTTTAAAGTTAGAGGAGGTTGCTCAGAGCTTTGCTCAGCTGACCTTTGAAGTTATCCAAGATTCCACAGCCTCTATGGCAAAACCATGATGATATCATAGTAGTATTCCAAGACACACCTTTTTTTTAATATGTAGGGCTTGTGGATGAATTCGAACTTTTAATCCTGCTTACATGCCACCTAGATCTCTGTCCTGGTTCTGAATTTCTTGCTTTTATTTCCATGTGTCAAATGTATTCCAGGTATTTTCAGAATTTTAATGATGTGTATGCGAAAGACATATCAACAGACAAAAAAATATAATCCCCCTGGGATGTCTTTGTGTACAGCAATATAATGCTGGATTCATTGCTGTAATGCTGACTAAGTTTGTTATTGCTTGAAAGTGTTATAATTATTAATATAATAACTATGCCAAGTATTACTCCTATGGAATAAGTACATTAGCTTAAGTCCTTCTCATCTGCCTAAAGTAGTAATTAAAGTTTAATTTCAATAGGCACAATACCAGAAAATGTTAATTTTTCTGTTAATTTTTCTGTTAATTTTCTTTTTTTTTTCCTAAAAGAAAGTGAAAAATCCTTTTTTCTCCCAGAAGAATCCATGAAATTGACAAATCTGGGAGATTACTAGTCCCTTAGTTGTCTAAATTCACTTATATTAGCAAAGCTTGTCTCACCAATTTATAAGTGGTGAAGAGGTATCTAGATTTTTCCTTGAGAAACAATATTTTTGATATTTGAAAGAATATCTTTATCTTTGAAAGATGTGTGCATAATTGTAGACAAATATTGGAAAGTCTGTTTTAGAGGTAAGGAGGGAAATCAAACCAAATCGTGGTGTATTCTGTGGGCACTAATGAGCAGCTAAAGCCTAAGGAGTGGTGCTGTAGATTTTTATTTTATTCAGGGTGGAAGAGATATTTCACTACCTAATCTTCCTTCTGCTGAAAATATCAAGTGCAGAGAAAATGACGAGTTTGGTTTTTAGTGTCCACCCTAAATTAAATAAGCAAATTAAAATGTACTTCAATGTGCATGGAAAGCATGTGTCACCTAAAAACAAGCGATGCAGTCTGAGCACTTTCTTCTGCTGCCAGAGTAGGCCAGGGCTACACTACTTCCCACCCAAGAAAGAATTTAACTTGATACTGGTGGATTTGGTTTTTCTGGTTTGATTGTGGTTGATTGTTTGTTTAGTTGGCTTGCTTGTTGATTGTGAAGTTTTTTTCCTTGGGATTTTTGGTTTTTTAGTTTTAAATCTGCTCTGTTACTGTGAAGCCTTAATGAGCTTCCTATCACTCTAACAGCCAGAGTATGTGATGTTATCCATCGTGACAAAGTTATTAATTCACTGTAACAATAAACCATGACTATCTGTAGTGCATGCTGCATGCTGAAATTTGTATTATATTAGTTAATAATATGGGATTTTTATCTGCCATCCTTTGTTGTTTTTTCAAACAGGTTTTCATGAAAATTTCAAGTGTCTCCTACCCAGTAACAAGTTAAAACTCCTTGTTTTCTTATCATATATAGTGTAAGGAATGGTCTGCCCTTCTTCCTTCTCTTTTCTTTTTAAATGACTACAGTTGCTACTTGAAAACTCTATTCACCTTCTTTTGAGAGAGTACACAAAAATGAAGAAGTCCATGTTAATGAGACAGACCAAGATGGTGTTTATCTATTGACACTAGCACGATCCATTCTGCTAAATAGAAATTTGGATTATATATCTTTCTCCCTGTATTTAGAAAGACATTGACCCAACCCCAACATTTGCTTCAGTTTCCTGAAGGATAGATTTTTATTATCCTCACTGCAGTGACTACATGAACTGTCCAGGCTGGTCTGTAACAAGGGAAGAAGTTCCTTTGTACTGGTGCTATGCAAATGAATTTGAAAGACATGGCCATACACTTGCTATGAATTGTCCTCCATTAATTTGAGATTGAGCTCCCAGATTTCCATCTGAGATTTCCTGGGGAAAAAATATGTCCCAGGAGATCTACATTTTTCTGATCTACCTACAACACAAGCAGCCTACCATGGCTTATCCTATGGAAACAATATGTTCATTCCCTTGAAGAGGAGTGCATGTCGAACACATCAGCCCTGCTGTGCAGATCATGCATTTGATAAGATGATTTGAATGCAGGGTTTAGCATAATACAAACATGTAAATATTTGTTAATGGGAAAACATAGCAAAGTCATCCACTTTCACTCAAAGGATGTAAAACGAAGTCTCCAATGTCAGACAGGAAAGAAGGTATTTTTTACCACACAATATCAGCCTGATCCATCTCTTTGTGAAGGCACCTGCAAAAATCAAACTGGTGTCAATTACAGATGACTATTTGTGTATCGCCTTCCACAAGAGGAACATGAGCACAGTTTCACTAATCAACCCAGTAGTGGTAGTGAAAATAGATATATATGTCCCTTCCAATGTAATAATATCAATAGCCAATATCCACGGGTAAGTTCATCTGAGCATAGGGGTCATTCTTGTTACCAAAAGTTTGTTATTCTCTCTGTTGGAACTTGTTTTTTTGGTTGTTTTTTTTTTTCCTGACAAATATATTACAATTTTTAACAAAAAGAAAATGTAGAGAGTAATTTTTCCTGCAATCCCCACAAAGGATTTCTGTAAGGAACCCAAAAGTTTAGGGGAAAATTACCTGAGTTACCTTCACTATTCTGCCAAATGTCTTTACTGTGGCAAAGAGTAAATGCCAATATGCACTCCAGTAATAATATAATATGGTATTGATTATTAGAATTCCATGAGCAGAGGAAAACTCTATGCTGCATTATACTCTTCACAGTAGTTTTCAGGAAGATTTATAATGTTTTTTCTACACTCAATCCAAAACAGCTTTTTATGACTATATAACAATAAAGACCCAGGCACTAAAAATATTTTAACAGGAGTTTATACTCCAATTTAACAAATCAATAATATTTTCAAGTACTTCATGTAATAATTATGGCATGGCTTCTTGTCTTTACAAGGGTTTGAGAGATAGTACAGTAAGAATACAGCCTATCAGGCTTCTCGGGTTTGGAGGAGGAGAGAAGCAGGGGAATGCTTAGTTAAACTTGCCATCTCCCTGGATTTCCCGAGTTGTACATCTCTGCCACACATATAATCTTTCGAGGAACTCTCTAGACATACAGTCCCAAAACAAGGAAGGGGAGGAAGGGAGTAACTTTTCTGCACAGTACAGCTGCTATGGATTCTGCTGTTGGTAGGGAATGGCCTCTGTCACTCACCAGTTCCCTGCATTGTGTGATCGTGTATGGGCAGGGATTCTTGTATGAAATCAGGTAAAGTGCAGAGGAAACCAATATCTCTCAACTGTGTCACAACTAAGATGATTTATTTCTCTGAGCGAAAACATGCATATATGCATACATAAATTTAGCTGGAACTGGAATAAAAATGAATGGGAAGGGAAAAAATATATTATTATCTTCTGCTGCTGGGAATCCATTCCTTTGACTCTTTAGCACTTAGGTACAAGTGGACATCCCCTTTATCTTCTGAAGCATCTTCTTTGCTACAGAGAGGTTTCTTGAATTTGTTCTGGTGTTTAAGTTCAATTGACTATTTAATCACTCGTTTTGGTAGATCAGATGTATTTAGATCCTTAATCTTCAGGCAAATCATGAGCGAGTGCAGGACCAATGTCTATTCACCAGCTTACTTGTGTCTCTTAAGGTGTGATTATGTGGTGCTGCATATCCACAAAGCCAAGGCACGTCACTTTACTTCTGTGTTTTCACTTGCTCAGCATATCCTCTGCTGACACCTAAATTTAGAGTCAGTAACAATTCATTCTTCAACTTGTATCACTGACAGGGTAGATGGTGCTGTGGTGATATTCTCTCTGATATGCAGAACACAGCACAAGACAGAGAAGTCATTAATGTATTAAACTTAACAAGACGACAATTAATGGAGAACATTAATGGCTTTTGGATATGTTTCAACTTTACATTTAAAATATGAGCATAAATTCTTTTGCAATCTGAACTGTTCTCTGTAGAAGTTTCCTAATTGGGACTGAGAGCTACTAATGATAATGACCTGACATCAAGTCACTGATGCCAGGCTGGATTTTGTAAAGGGATGAGCACTCTGCACCAAATTCTGCAAGTGCTTCTTGCTCACAGGCCTAACTTTATGGCACATTAGTAATTCCATTTAGACAAAGATCTTTCTTGTGCTCCCAGGTTGAACATATGCTTTGCTTCTTTTGCAGGAGCATGCAGCTCTTTTAGTAGTTTTTCACCCACAACAATTTAATCATCTTATTCAATATCTTGTTGCTTGGCTCCTAGAGAAGTCAGTTAGACCAAAGACCCTTCTAAAGCTTCTTTCTCTTTCTGTCTGATTAACTAAAGCTTCATTTCGTTAAACTGCTGAAACTGCTGCTGTGCCAAAAATGTGTTTTGGTTTAACTTGACATTATTTAAAATTGACTGTCTTTCAGCAAGTAAGGAGATGCCCAAAGAAGCCATGCTGAAAACTAAGTAGGGATTTTGCATGAGGTTTAAATTAGACACATATATCCAAACAACCTTTCTAACTTTTCCTGTTGTCACACATCACCTGAACCATGTCTGTCCTGAAGTGGGATCACACAAGGAGAAAGGAATCATAGGCCCACTGTGTCTGTGTTTTCTCTTAAATATGGGACGTAAGTTACATAATAAATTTAAACCTAAATTTATTTTGTTGTAATTTAGGTGTAGTGAGATTATTTTGAATTTGCCATGATTATTAATCCACACCTGTCCATCACAGTGATCAAACCAAAAAAACTCAAATGTTGCCAAACCATGGCAGCTAGTTCACGTCTCAAAATATTTCTCAGACCTATTTTTGCCACATTAATGCAAGTTTCTCATGTATACAAGTCTTATCTTGCATCAGGTGATCATGTAAGCATCAGTAATGACATCACAACCAGGGGAGCAGGTGGCCAAACTTAGCACAAACCCAGCTGTGGGGAGCCCGACCTAGTGAAATCTAGTTTATCTGAAGCCTAGTTTATGAATGCTCTAGCAAGGCTGCTGATGCAGTTCTGCACATACAAATCATACATCTGTGGCCTTCTGCCTTCTTTGGTGAAAAGGAACATAGGCCACAGCGTAAAAAACTTAGGAAAGTTTTTTGCAATACAAATGCATTCTTGCTTAAGAGTGTCTAAGATCCTCTGCCCAACCCAAAACCACACAGGCCAAGTGACAAGTCTCCCTCTCTAAAGCCATAACGAAGAGGTATATTAACAAGGCAAGAAAAATTATGTAAGAAATTAGCTGCTTGGTCTTCTCAGGGAACATAACATTTTTTCCTCAGTTTCAGCCCATTCCACCCTCTGCACTAAAATGGTCCCAGGGGGTGCCAGTTGCGTGGTCCTGTGGGGAAGCCACGCTCACCTTGTGGGAGGTCTGTGGAGGGTGGTGCCCACCCATGGTATGAAACATGCATCCTCTCCTCTCCACCCAACCACAGTGCTGCAACAAGGAGCCCAGAAATCTTACTTAATACTTCCCTGTTTGTGTGTAATTTCTTTCTGTTTCTACAGAAACAGAATATTAACCTCATCCTTGCAATGATAAGAAAGGATCAGGCTGAAGCACGACATTCCCTTCCATACAGTCATTTTGTTGTGGCTCCATGTTAACGAGTCACAGGATCTCAAAGAGCAGCAGATATGAAGTTCACATTCTCATGCTACTGGTTGTTTACTATATATCCAATCCAGTAGACTGAGCCTCTGGATAGGGAATTTCTTGGTGTAAGGATGTGTGTGTGCACACTCCCGTGGGCTTGTGCACAGATATAAGGTGTGCACATGTGTGTTAAATAGCTCCCTGTGATGTTTAACAGAGAATTTGCTGGAGTAAATGGTATTCACACAGTTCCAAAGCAGAAGTAAGTTACCCATACGCTGTGCTTTTTTATCTTTAAACCAGATTTACTGTAAAAATATGTGAGTATGAGATGGTGATTTTTAGCTTATCTATTTTTCTCTACTGGGACATGGATTTTTGCCTTGCTGCGCTTGTTTGTGAGCCTCCTGGTAGAAGATTCATTGCCATTCACTGAGATAATAAGCACTTTCTATTCTCCAGTCTTACTATCAATTTCTATTATATTTTTGAATCAATTGTTTTTTATTCATTGATAATCAGCCTTGTAAAAACAATTTTGCATAACCAGAAAAATAAAATGAGATACCCACTAGAAAAAATATTACAAGAAATATCTGTCCCCTGCCCTTTGATGGATTTTCTTCCTATCTCAAGGAAACATTTTGAAACCAAGTCCTTAATCCTAGCTGCCCAGCAGCTAGATACAGATGCACCCATCTATCTGTCTATCTCTCTAGCTAGCTACCTAGGTTTTTATCTTCTGTTTGCTTACCAAAATATTTTTCCTTGGATAGTTTATTTTCTCAGAAGTAATTTGAAACACCTGAAACAAAGTGAATATAGGCTTAAAAATGCTGTTATCCAAACTTGCCCAAAAAACGACACACTGGGAACTTTTCTTTAAATGTTCAGATCCTTGATACTTCACATTCTCTGAAAAAAAAAAAAAAAAAAGAAGTAAGTGAAAAATGAACAAGTCATGGATTTTCACTGCTCTAATGACTTATACTAATGTATTCCTTCATCTAAATACAGATTTCTATTTAAAATTCAGTATGCAGGGGTATTATGAATTCTAGCTTAATAGATTCCAAATAATTGCCCTTTAGAAATGATGAATAGCTGTTTAAAGCCAGTGATAAGAATATACTATTTCTCCCCTAACAATGGACCTTCCACATTAACTGTATCATATATGCTTGAAATTAGTTTATTAATTTTTTTTATTGATATGCAAACTACAAGCTGATGGCAGATGGCAAATAACCCCTCACTCTAACACCAAAATCCTCCAAAAAAAGCCTTGTCTCTGCTACACTTCTTGTACAGGGACAAAAAGGAGAGATAAGAAGATAGCTTTTATATAGAAGGCAGGCCACTGAAATGCAGATGATGCCATTCTCTCTTGTACTCTGTTTTCAGATTTGCTGGCATAAAAAGAATAAGGTATAAGTTTGAATTAATGACCAGATTTTGCCGAACAGCAATTCAAGATGTTTTCTCTGTGCTGTTCATGCTATCTCTGACTGGCCTTTAAAACAACTATTCTAGACTTGCTCTTTCAGTTAAAAGACAAGCATCCAGAAATACTGAAATTAAAAATACATTATTCAGATATTAAACATAGGAGTAACCTGACAAAAAAATTTCACTTAACAGAGATGATGGTTTTTTCATAACATATGAAACCCTTTGAAAACACCAAACAAAATAGATAAGTGCATCTGCAGTTGAATTTGCAGTTGGCATACAACATGAAACTGGAAGTTTCTGAGGCTGTGTGTGTTTTGTGTGCTAAATCTACCTGTTGTACTTATATTCAGCACTTGAAAAAATATATATGAAATGTGAATCTATTAGAAAACTAACATCTTTTTGCTTAAAATCTTGGTGGAAGGCATATGTTGTAAAGTATTATCTCAAATATTTAAGGAGATGTGCAAAGACAGCAGACACTAACAGTGTTTTTATCAAATAAGGAGGTAATGCTGAAGTTATAGTTTAGTGTCATATAAAACTAAATGGTTTTTCACTGCATAATGGTTGGGTTACACCAAGCTATTAGATTACAAGGAGAAATAAAACATGGATGAGAAGTGAATATATATGTTTATATTGCATTAAATAACCAGTATTTCCTATTATGTGCACACTGCAATGCAATATCCTTGTACGAGTGCTCTCTTGCTCTCTCTGCCCATATGTGCCTGCATGTAATTGCAGTTTTGTACAGAGGATTCATCTCAGCTAAATTTTTGCTGTTAGAAAAATATTTTCCAGTGCACTTATCTGCTAAAGATAACAGCAAAAAGAAAATGTCTTCATTCTTTTCTAGGGGTTAGAAAGTTACTGCATTGTAAAGATTTGTTCTACTTTTTTCATTGTCATATTTCCTACCTACAAGCAACATAAATTTCCAATTAATTTCTCTTGGCAAAGTTAGCAGCGTCACAAGAGGTCCTAAAAGTGGGTTAAAACAGTTTTATGTCTTAGCTGGAGTTGCATCTATAATGCTTGGCTCTGGTCCCTTTAGCCTTTTATTTTCTTCTATAGGATCAGGGCAGCTACCCCCATCTCAAGGCCTTTTCTTCCTCCCTCTGGGATAGGCTGCCTTCTCCACACACCACTGGTACCCAGAAAAGAATGGTTCTTCTGTTTGTCTGGCCGACTGCATATTGCATCCATTGCTCCATTCAGCCTGTCTTTTCAGGTCTGGTAGCTGCTGTACAACTTAGCTTTTGTGCTCCACTGCCAGGCCTTTTCTGAAGCCAGACGCTTTTTGAAAAGAGGGTATATTTGCATAAACAATACCAAGTGAGGAGGTCTGCTGGAAAGAAAATCAAAATTCAGCTGAGCGAATCTTCCTGAGCAACTCAGTTCTTGCAACCAACACCTCCTATCGTTACCATCTGTGTACTAAATTATGGCCGAAAACGTGTGCCACTCTCCCTTTTCGTTTGCTCTTGTGTACTGATTCCTTGTATCAGCTGAAGTATATTTTGTTTTCAAATTTAGGCTGAACAGAGATCCTTAAACAGAATTCAGTATATGCAGTGAGGAAAATATGATTCTGTTAAATAAGGAACAGAAGGCCAGCCATGCATCAGCTAGCTTGCAACCCAGATTGGATTTGTACTGAAGGCTCATCAAAATGCATATCTGAAACAAGATCTACCCATCAGCTTGCTGAGATTTCAGGTCAGTGATGGCAGGGCAGCTTTATCAGAACTGTGCAGGGAGAAGAAGGCTTACTGCTGTGGCTGACAGCTGAAGGAATCATTCTGGAAAATATGTGTGCTTAAATTAAATCTTGAGTGGCTTAAGATATTGGATATACTGAGGGCATGTGTGTATGTATCCACATAAACACAAAAATAAAGAGTTCATACATATGTATACAAGTGAATTCATGTACGTTTCTGTGCACAAGCAACGTACACACATGGCCTGTGCTGCATCCTCTGTGTGCATTTACAATATTTTACACATGGGGATAAAAAAAAATTAGGCTAACCCTGCAAAAAAGAAGACAGGCAAACCAGAAGTAACCACATGGAAAAAAGGAAGAATAGGCTTTCAAAAGCCACTGCTTAAATCTCCCACTTATTTGCATTTTTTATTCAAATATCTAGCTAGGTAATGCATTTAACACTATTTCATGAAACTGCAATCTTAATTTTGTTTTCTTGCTCAGATCCTTTGGATATGATTAATAACAATATTTAAAATGTGTCTCCCCTACTGCATTAGGTCTGTACATACAGCATCTTCTGTTTTGCACTGCCTATTAAACCACACTCATATGTCAGAAGAACGGTGCCTATGGATGCGCTCAGCATACAAATGTACCACAGATGAGAGGTTCTCCTTCTACGCTGCTGCCTTGATCACTGCCCACTTTCCAAGCCCCAGTGTCAAGCAGGCTGGGAGAAGCCAGATTGCCTCCCTGTGTCGGCTCCACCCACAGGTTGAAAGAAGGTGCACACTGGATTTTTGTGGGCAGCTTTTATTGGCCTGATTTCTTCTGGTTCAAACAGAAGGTTCATGTCATTTCACCTGCAGACAAGGACCCTACCAAATGAGTTCCCAGGTGTCTGAAGCAGCCCCTTGCCATGAATCAAACTACATTTCTGTCATGGGGCTCCAGTCACACTTGCATGTCACCCTGATGAGGTATCCAAGCAGACAGGCAGCAGAAAACTGGAAGGAGATACACTCACTCCTTCACGTAATTTCCAAGTCTCCTATAAGATGTGGAGCTTTATTATACTGATCTGGAATGTAAGGTGGCCTATTTCATACAACACTGGAAAATGAAGGTAAATTAAGATCTTTTAAGGAAATCGGCTTAGTACTAGCAATTCTTTTTACCAGATTTCATTTTGGGGGAATCATCCCTATAAGGTATTTGCCATTTGTTATGTGAGAAAAGTTGCTACACAAATATCATATATAAAACACATCCATTAGGATTTAATAGGTGTAATAGAAACAAGAAAGCACTACATAAAACTTGTAAATATGGTTTCATTATTCTACTTTCATATCCATCGTAAATCTTTCATTATTTTGAAATTAAAGGCATGGTCAGCACCCCTCACTCAAAGCATCTCCATATTAGTTTACAACTGAAGTGACTGTATCAAGCGAAAGAGAAAACAAAAATAAAAATAACCAGAATTTAACCTGGTGCTTGACAGTAATTGGCACCATACCATAAAATTCTAAGCTCAAGCACCAGAGAGCATGTTTGTCATCTGGCAGCTTCTGATTTTGCAGTAAAGGAGTGAGTCTTTCCTAAGCTCATTGTTCCCCAGATGTTCCTGTTTCACCTTGCAAGGCCAAGCAAGGGCCTCTATCTCCGTAAAAGCCAGGAATGATCCCATTGAGACCTCATCCAGCTCACTCTGCCCTGGCTGGTACTCTCATGTGTCCTCTCCTTGCAAGGTGTCCCAGTTTGAGACAAATTCAGAGGGAAAACATCCTCTGATAGAAAGCAGGCTGTAGTTACCCCTCCCCCATCAGGTTCGGGAAAAAAGAAATATTTCCTTGGAGGAAAGTGCAGAAGAAACAAAACTATTTATTTAACAAACACACAGGAAAATAATAATAATAATGGTAAATGTGGAGAGAAACCTGGAAGAATTTAGAATCCTTCTGGGTGTGGTCTCTCTCCTCCCCAGAGCTGGGTCTGCATGGGGACCCCCCTGCAGGCTGGTGGAACACCTCCCAGTGAGGTTTGGATGTTCTGGTGTTCTGAACAAGTCCAGAAGAGAAGAAGAAGAAACCAAAGTACCACGAAAACACAGGAACTGAACTCTCAGTCTCTCTCTGGAGAAACAGAGCCGAGAGCTGGCTGGAAAGCAAGGAAGGTGCTTCTTCTTCTCTGCAGCAGCAGCTATCATTCCCCAGAGCAGCAGAACAACAGAGAGGAGCAGTGACCTTGAAGCACAGAACTGCTTTGAAAAAGTTCCTCTGGCTGTTTTTTTGGGTTTTTTTTCCTCCCATCTCAGGCTCAGTTTAAAGGCACAAAAAGGCACAAGATTCATTTTCTGGGCATAGAGTAGGCAATATGGAATACATCATAAAGTTACCCCAAGACACAAGGTGTGAAAAGGGGAGCTGAAACCACTGTAACCTCACGGTGTCAGTAGGGAAACATCTGTGTTGGTGTACTGGGCCTCAAACAAGCCAGGCATGTTGAAAGCATTCTGCCTTAGTCTCACTGAAGGCAACTGTTCTTGTTACACCTGGGATGTAAAAACAGGGAAGCACAGGAGAAACACATTTCAGCGTTAGCCAGTGTCAAACCACTGGTTCAAAATATGGTATGTATACATATATATCATGTATAACTGGTTGTTTTAGGACCAGTGACTGGGCAGCTTTGTGAAAATGACCCATGAGAAATAAGGGTTTCTCAAACAAAGCTTAGGAATATGTCAGTCAGAAAGCAGAACTTGCACTTGAGCGACTGGCTCATGTGTGCTGCAGTTCACTGGCTCCACACATGTCAGCATATACATTAATCTAGGTGTTAATCTCTCTGCTTTTCTGAGGATTTTCTCTATATTTCCTTCCCAACCCTGACCAGGAAAAAGAAAAATTAAAAAAAAGAAATAAACTCACAGAAGAAATAATCATGTTTATATGAGAGGGATATTGCCTGATTAACATTAGCTTTAGGCTCATTATACTGCAAAGAAAATTAGAGAGAGGGGAGGGTAGGAAGTAGGAGAGAAGGAAGAGTGAGCTCTGTTGTTTGCAGAATGTATTTTTCATGGAGTCTGCAAAACACTTTGGAGGGGGGTTTGCATGACTGGATTTTGTAATCCCCATAACTTGGAAATCAATAAGATAAATGGAGGAGAAATGAACAGCTAGTGGCCTCAGTCTTGATGATTCCAGGATAAATCCTTTTAATAAACATGAAACTGCAGCAGAGCAGAAACTCTAAGTCCTACTTTTGATTTAAAGATGTTTATCTCTCTATCTTCTACATTTCTCAGGTTTTATTCTCCTCGTATCTTTTCAATTTTATCTCTCTGGTTACCCATACAGTTAATTGCTTTTGCATTTATTCCTCAAAGATGAGGTATGCGTGTATGTACATAACACATTAATATATGCAAACAGCAGGGACACCCATATAGTTTGGCATTATAGTAGCTCCCAAGAAGACTTAATGGAAAATCACTGTCATCCTATAGTCATTTTGCTCATGCTTGACACATGCTGTTGTCTGTATGGCAGAATCATGTCTGCGGAAGGTATAAAAAAATAAAGGAAATGTGACTTGTGGAAAACTTACTTAGAGACAGATTTTGCTGGTGATAGTGGAGGCAAAGGGGCTATTTAAAAAAAAAAAAGAAACTGCGGTGGTTCTTCAGTATTAGGACTCCTTCACTAGTTAATCCATCAGAATTGGGAATTTTCAAGGCTTCTTTTATATACCAAATGTTTGATTAATTTGTACATTTCTACAATATCACAAAAGAAATTTGGAAGTTCGAGATTTAATATGCAGGCTCCCCCTTACGTACACAGAGGGGGAAAATACATTTAGAGCTCTCATTTATTTTCCAATTAACTGTTCTTTATCCGTGCATTAATATTACAGATGTCTCAAGAATAATTAAAACAGATAAGCAATTTATAAAAATCTTCACATTTCATGCTAATTACCGTAATGTAATGTTACATTTTTATTAGGAGCTTTTGTTCCCTCCCCCCACACTTTACTTCCAGCAACCCCGGGGCCTTAGCCAAGTCAGCATGTTATAAATCTTTGTTAAAATACGACACAAAGCTAAGAAGCTTGCAACAAAGCAAATTGGACAGTGATGGAGCTCTCCTTTCTTTACCTTAATTTCCCAACAGCCAGCCTGTCATCAAATATGAAAACAATGATGTTTTTTCACAGCTTCTCAGTGTGAAGGCTAAGGGGCTCCTAGGACTGAGGGTTATGAGGATGGGCCTTAAAGGATCACGGTCAGTTCATGAGAAAGACAGAGGAGAGAAAATTGATCCTAAAACCCTGATACAGAAATAAGTCATGGGTCCAGGAAATGACTTTACAGTCAACATAGCTAGCGCCATCACATCACACAATTTTATTTAAGTCCCATCTCAAAATGAATTGGCTTGTTTGTTCCCACTGATGCCTTAGGTTTTAACTTTTATAGTTTTCAAACCCTGTACTGCTTAGTATGTAACTCTGAAACTCCATACAGCCTTTTAGCTACTGTTCTCGCATGGTGGTTAGACATAACAAACCCTCCCTGGGCCTGAACTCAAGGACACCTTGTTGCCCCAGGCCCCAAAATGTGTAAACTAAAGCCTTGAGAGGAGAAGCAAACTTGGGGTAATTACATCATTACCTGAAATTATAATTGGAGAATAAACCCTGATATGCAAATGGACCAAACTTATAAAAGTGCTAAAGAACCTCTGTTTCCATGTCGCCACTTCAAAGCATCACCACCATTCCTATGGAAGATTACTATGGGAATTCAAAAATAAGAATCCTAAGGAGAATACCTACTGATGGTTAAAGCCATCAAGTGAGAGAACAGAAATAATGCCACGTGGTATTACACAAGCTCTTCCACACCTCCGTTCCAGACATCGGTGGAATCAAACACCTGGTCAAGCTAAACACTGTGGTTATCGTCAGCAGTTTGGAACAAGAAGAAAAAGCAGTTTACATTGATAAAGAGGTTTCCTTTGCTGAAATATGAGACTTAATGTCAGTAAGATGAAGTACTTGCTCAAGTGTTTATTGTAATGGGATAAACTTGTCCAATGAATTACCTAGAACAAGCAACACAACCAGCTTGCCTTGGTAGTAGCCCCAGTGGCCAACACACACAGGCATGCCCATGTGTGCACGCCCTTCTACTCCAGTGCTGCAAGGCAAAGCCAAGCACTCAAGCATCCTCTTAGTTGCATGTGTCAGCAGCCACATCCAACTCAGCCTTTGAGCAGTAATTTGTGTCATAATGAAGATAATGTACCTCCATATGTTTCAAAAATACACTCATCTACGCTTTCAGAAATAACGATGATGTCGTTTAGGTTTCGTTTTGGTTTTATTCCTGAAATAGGCTTTGATACAAGGTGGTGGAAATGAGATAAAATGAGATAAAAAACTTGCTCTGGTGCCAAGTTCTGAAACCTTTATTTAAGGAGAAGAGAACATATGTGTATCTCCTCAGCTGCTACCCAGTCCATTGATTCAAAAGTACAAGACCCTTTTTGTATTACTTAATTTATTTTTATTTATTGCAACATTGATAGAATTCAAACTACATTAGATAATGTACTAGATAAGATATCTTTTTAAAACCTCTTACTGAGATCCTATTGGGACTGGCATGTAATTGAAAACACTTAATGGAATATTTCAGGGCATATTGCCAGAGAATGAACAAGAGAATTACATTTCATTTTAAAATGCCATAGAAAAATCACTTAAAATTATCATAGCTGTGGTTTAGGATAGAAGAGGATGGGTATTAAAATTTACATAGACTTCCTTTCTTTCAGAAATTATTTTCTCTCTTTGTTACTTTTGACAACTCACCCACTGTCTCTTCAGAAATGCCTGACATTCCTTTTAATTAAGTAGTGAAGGGCGACATCAATACATATTTTAAAGATTGCTGAATGCATTGGGTGTGCTTTCAGCCTCAGGGCCAAACTCCATGTTGGTTTGCTCCCTTGGGAAGAAATATCAGTGATTACAACTTCTGCCTTTACCTATTCTTTGATGGTACAAAACCAAATTGTAAAATTTTGTTGTGGCTAGGTTTGCACCATCCTTACTTCTGTCAGGCCAGAATAAAATTTAGGTCTTGGAGGGCTCAAATGTGGTAAATTCTGAGATTTCTGATGAAGACCCAGAAAAAAACCCCAGACAAGAGTCTTTTCAAAGTGGAGTTTTTGTAATTAATTTCCGGGGTTGCTTGCTTGCACAGCCCAGAGAAAGGAGACATCCTTCTTCATCCGTTACAAGTCAATGGAGGAACGGAGTTTGGGCTTTCCTTCGATCACAAAACTACCTAGAAAGCTACGAACAGCAGCCAACCTTCACTTTTCCATAATTCTCTGGACTACTGAATCAGATCCCTTGAAGGCAGCTGACATTCGTACACATTTATACTGTAAATTTACCATTGAAACTCCTTCTCAAGCACTTTTGCACAAAAAATCCATTTTGTGTGAGTTAAAAATGTTTCTACCAAGGGTGTAGTAGTCAGGAGAAGCACTAAAAGGCATCTTCATCTGACACAAAAAATCTCAAATTAAATGAATAAAAGAAAGGAAAAGAATTGCAGATGTAAATTTTCAAAACAAGGCTGTGTCTACACACAAAAGCAAGTATACTCTACTTTGCTGATTCGGGTTTGCCCAGCCTCTAACTAGGAGCTTGTCTTCACATATGTAAAGAATTATAGTGTAAATACATAAATGTTTAATTGGACCACTGTAACTTTAGGATACTTGAACATTGAAGTACTGTAGAGGTTTTGTAGACTAGGCAAATTTGTAGACTAATGGTTAATACCAACTTATTCATTTCACAAAGACATGGTCACAGGGTCCTTTTGGTGACCTGATATTAAAAATTAAGACTAAATAAAAAGTTTTGATTCAAAATCCCTCAAATCACTGTCTTTTGACATACAGCTCCACATTAAAATGTGTTTTGAGTACTCTTTTTAGCTAAGTTTTCTCAGAGGAACATCTTAACACCAGTCAGCCAACACCTTAAGAGTGTAGCTCATCCCTTGTCCATAATCCTGGACCTGGGTTTACATGAGCACAGGGGCCACACATCATCACCATATGTCAATATATATTTGCCTGCAGGTTTGAAAACAAAGTAAAAATACCTGAAGGTATAAAATACCTTCATAAATGGTCCTTCATGGTCCTTATAAAGGTCCTTTATAAATGTAGAGTAAAACCAATAAATTTTGCTTATATTCTGAGAACTAGTTCGTTCTTTCTTCTTGTTTTTTACAAGGGTCTGTGCTGCTATCAGCTAATATTCCCTACAGGCAAATTTTTCCCACTGGGTGCTCAGAAATTATGAGTTCACTGGAACTCTTCTCTTTTCCCTTCTGTTCTTTTGAATCCATTGAAATGATGATCCTAAATCTTGAATGTGGCAAGGAAGCCACAAGCACCAACACTAAGGTGGTTTATCAACTAGATTCCTGTTTTGCAAGGTCAACCCAAAACATTCCTCTGATGGTGAGAGATCTCATGTTGCAGAGCTAAGCCAAATGTGGAAAGAGCCTGTGGTGAGCTGAAATAACCATCTCAGAGTGAAGATCGGAAATCAACACGCTCAGATTGCAGCCTATGGAATGTGTGAGCTATCAGCATTCATGGTTTTGCCACTGGAGGTGTGGGGGATTTCACAGATGCTTGAGCAACAGCCATTGGCCAATTTATTTAAAATCAAATCATGGTCTTGCTATCTAATAAAGCAAATCAGTGTCAGTCACACCGCCACTAATAATTAATGTCTCTTTTGGAATACGTCCAAACCTTTTGAATAAAACAATTGTCTAGTTAATATCCTACCTGCCTCTTGCAAATCCCATGCTCCTGCCTTTGGCATCTGAGGCAACTTGATCAAGATCAAACACCACACACCATATGCTCACAGCTGCGACATGTCAGAAGCAAGTTTTGAACCAGGGCACAGTGCAGAGATACCTAAAGCAGCAGTGATAGATATCTTCCTTATGGCTGTGGTTTAAAGCCCAGTTTTACGGCATTTGACCTTATCTGCCTTTGACAAAGTCACAGGTACCAATGACCTATTTCTGCTTATGATGCCAGGCTGGAGCGGATGTTGCCTGCGAGGACACACTTCATATATCTTCTGGTATCTGAGGTGATGAGCACAGGCAGGGTACAAAAAATAACTAATCAGCGTGTTGAATGTGCCATGCAATTTCACAGATCCATCACGGGGGAAGGGGTTTGCAAGGGTGTATGTGCAGTGCTGCTTGCCAATAGACACAGATTGTTTAACAGTCACCTCCAGGCAGTAAAACCGGTTGCCAGTTCAAGTGCCAGGTAATTTTATAGGATAATTATTAACCTTACTGAAGTTATTAAAGACTAGCTACTGGGAGACTTGTGAAGTGTGAATTATCACTATCCGTCTGACTGGGAAGGATAGCTAATCCCCTCAAACATTTTATGCTGAGCTGAAGATTATCCCTCTATTTAGATTCTAGAAAAATCTTCAGAAAGGATCAAATTACATACAATTTTTACAGTTGTGAGAGAGCATTTACAAGATTTCTCTTTCACTTCTCCATCACCCTCCCACCCCCCTGCTTACTCACCCTCCTTTCCAACAATATGCTAGGAAAGCACATTTCTGTTTCAGCCCTCTCTGATATCGCCATCTTCTTAGTACACCACAAGCAGTGAAGTAGAGATGTGAATCTCATTATATCTTCCATGAGGAATGTTTCTAAAGACGATAGCAGAGCTAACACCATGTGCTGAGGCAGTCAGCGCAGCTTGCTCAAGGTCCCACAGTCTCCCCTCCTCCTTCCCACCTAAAGTAAAATTTGGTTTGCTATGGATGTAGACAGGGGGTTTTTTTCCTTCTTTTCAGGCCACTGGTGACATGGTCACTTTCCTTTTCTTCCCACCATTTTCACCAATATTCTCCCTAATGCTGAGCTTCCAACATCTGTACCAGAGCCAAATGCCACTATTGAACATTACAAAGCCACAGCCTCTGGAGGAAATTCTGAGCAAGCAAGATCTTCTGCTCCTACCAGGGCCAACTTGCTTAAGGAAAGCAGCATGTATGCATAGAATTGTAAAGAAACAGGTTGACCAGAGGGGAAGAAACTAAGAAAAGCTGTAGCCCAATTTTTGCAAAGTCTCTTCAGTTTCCTTGAAAAGGGAAAGCATAGAATATCACTGCAGGGTGCCCTCTTGCATGTGGTATTCCTCACCCTTGGTGTCTCAGCCCTACCCTAACACAAAACCATGTGTTTTCCACATCCTTTCTCTCTGGGTGTCTGTCACAGTCACCTGTGGGCAACATGCTGCACTTGACTATTTCTGCAGCAGTTACAGAAGCGTGGTGTCAGTAGCCCCAGAGATGATAAGGTCTGTGCCCCAAGCCCCAGCTGGTGCTGGTCCCATCTATTGAGCTCCTGTCACGTACCTGCATCCTTACATACCAGTGCTAACTGCACAGATGGAGAGATGGTTTCCTGATGTGAGTTACTGCCATTTCCAATCCACGACTGGCGAGTGTCTGCCATTAGGGAAAGCAGTAAATTTCAAAAGTCTGTCCTTTGTTGATTTGTGACCCATCTCACGGCTGCTTCCTCTCCTCCCTTCCACATGTCTCTTTTGAAATAGCACTTTTCTATTTGGCCTGCTTTGAAGGGGTGTTCCCTTGATTATCTTGCCCTTTCTTCTCCTATCCCCAGGTCTTTGTAGCTTTCTTTTTTACCTCTGAGAGAAAAAAAACATACTGTCCTGTTGTCTTCCTTTTCAGGGAACTGTCACACATTAGTGCACACAGGCTTGCCTTCCTCTTGCTGTTGGATTACTCTCTACCCACATATTTCATCATGCAAGATCAGGAAATATCTTCCCCAAGAACCACACAAATGCAAAAATTTGGTCTCTCTTGCACCAAAAAGGGTAAATCCATGTGACAGTAAGATTGCAGAAGATGTAACCACAGAACAAAGTCCTGTCTTACATAGACACAACTGGCCCATGGGAATCCAGCAAACACTTTCTGTCATTCCCCTAGTGGGAGTGTGATCTGGACTTTTCTGAATGTGACACCAGATAAAATATGGAGGGGTTTTTTTCCATTGGTATGCTATCTCACTTTGGCTAAGCAAGATCTATTTCCATACTGCTTCTGTGCTAGTAATAGACACCTTAGTTATTCCACAAACTAAGAGACAGGGACTCTTTTACCAATGAATTCACTTTTGTGGGGCCTCTGGTCTCTTTGTTTTATTCCCTAATTTTATCTTAAAGCTATCACTGACTGTCTTTTCACCTTTTACAGTCTATTTTATAAAGAATCCTCTTGTTATTTATTTTCTTTTTATTTTATTGGTGGTGGTGATGCAGCTTGCAAACTAAAAGAGTGCTGAGACACCATCATTTAACAGAGGCTTTTAAAGTAATCTTTTACATTGATGCACTTAGTTACTTTGTTTAAGTTCTTCAGCTTTCTAAAAATCTAATGTGAAAATTAAAATAAATTCATAAATCATTGGTATCTGTTTGGCTTGCAGGAGAAATAAAATATTTTAGTCTCTGTATATAGAGGCTATTAAGGAATCTATGCATGTAGCTATAGATTGTTTAATCACAGTCCATAGGTCATTGCCCATCCAAAGCAGTATTATTCATTTCATAAAGCATGAGGCTGAGATATGGGAATTCTTCTCCTTGCCTCCTTTCCCAGATATTCTTCATCCCATGCATGACTTGAGTAAATAATTTCTTCTTTTTTTTTATTGTACGCATTTTGTCCATCTGGGATTTTTTCAGCTTATTCACTCTGGAGTGAAGTTTTGTGTGTTCATGCTTAATGCACCATGGCTCTGAGCTCAGGTAAGGCTCTGACTAATTTCTATGTAAATAACATCCAAAGGAAGAATTTCAGCCATCAGATTTTTGTCCCACAAAAATTTCATGGCTGGCTGGTGTGAGGTATGAGACTGTCTGTAATCTTGGATGACCCAACCATATGTTTGCATTGGTAAGAAAAAAACTAAAACGTAGCTGTATCATGCTGGCCGAGAGGAAGGGGTAGGGAAGCTCAGTCTAGACAGGAAAAAGGGGTGAGAGCAATTGTTTTGTGGGTCTGTGCCTCTGAAGTCACTCTGCCAACAGGCTGATTCTCTGTTATTATACAAGGAAGTTCTTTTAACCTCAAAGGTGCCACCTGAAGTAAAAACATCTTTTTTCGTTACATAGAAAACTATCCTGAAACTATATTGCATCAAATTAATAATGCCTGACACTCAGTTTTTATATACCCTGTCATTGGAAAGGAGGATCTCCAGGGAAATTTATTTTATTTAATTTATATGTTGCATTCCATGATCGATGTTTAGATAAATTTAAAATAAATTACAATAATTATTTCAGTGTGATATGCCAGTTAACAATGTTGGCACAATAGCAGCAAGTCCCTCATCAACAATTAAAGCCAGTCTGAGTCTTTCACATCATTTTATTCCTTGTAGAAATCTGTTCCAACACCCACATACTCTCTGATAGCTAGAAGGATTTTTCTAATATGGTAGCCTTTTTGAGGCTACATGCATCCACAACCACATTCTACTTTTTATCATGTCAATATTGTCACTAATTTTAAAAATTAGTCTTGCACATAGCAGTCTCATCTCCTAAGACATTTAAGTAAGCAGTCACATCACTGCATGTGCCTTTATTTTGCGAGGCTAAAAAAGAAAATCTTATTTTTTCATTCAGGTTTTCTCACTGTTAGTGCAGCCCATTGTGTAGAAGCTCTTCTCCACACTCATTTCCACCTGGATCTCTCCTACTTAAAAATGAAGTCTTAGAAGAGTCTGAAAGGTTTCATATGCGGTTTTCCTCATGCTAGAAGGCTCTGCCCTGCTCAGAGTACAGCTGCACTGATAACTCTTTATATTGGAAGCTACTTTAAGCAGCCCATTAAGAAATGGTGCATTCAAATTGGTGAGGATGAAGCCAACAAGGCACCCAGGATCAGCAGAATAAGGGGTGGTTTGAGAACACAAAAAAGTAAAATATAAATATTTCATGGTTCTTTTTCTTTATTTCGACAGGATTCTGATTGGAGAACTGTGCTCACCTAGGGACACGGAGAGCAAAGTCCCAAGAGCTGTGCTTTGTCAAACTGTTTGAGTCATCAAGACCTTGATTGAGTAAGTAGGCAATTTCAGAATATTTAGGATCTAGGTCAATTAATCATTCCACTCTGTGCACATCTTGGCTCATGAAGGTCTTAAGTTTTATGCTTACTAAGTCTTAAATGAGCATTTTAATCTTCTTGCATCCACTGTTCAGGAAGAATTCTTTCACCAGAATAAAAGCTTTCCCATGTGTGTTTATTTCAACAATTATAAACCCATTTTTGATTCTTTGGTTTCCTTGATTTCATTTCCCGAACGGTAAATCTTCTCTGGAATCCCTGCCATAGCCTTTATCTTCTGCCCTTTCTTTCCTTTTTATGGTCTTCATTTATTGCTAAAGTCCAGGCTCAGGTTCATGAAGTTTCAGCCTAAGTGAATTAAAAACCCCTCACAATTTACTTCCTTCTGTTTTGTGTATCTAAATATGGTAGTGTCTTTTTCCTATGAAAATCTGTGCCAAGAGACTGTTAATTTAACCTTGCATCATTATACCTTTCATGGATATCCATGATGTGGAGAGGTCTTTACCATCTGCTTCCATCAGAAGGGTTATCTCAGTGTCTAGACATTATAGTTATAGGCTTTTTAGGGTAGGTGATGGATAGACAGAGCTTTGGAGAGCTTCTATTTAATCCTCTTCAGATGTGGATGGATGTTTTCTGGCAGTCTGGGATGAAGTTTAGGATTGTATTTCAAACAAATTTGTCCTGGAGTGTAAATGGGACAACTTTGATTAACAGCAAACTCTAGCAGATCTGTGGGATTAAATGTGGGATTAAATAATATGTGAATCAGAGAGACCTCATTTTGATATAGGATATGTTCATCGTTTGTTTTTAACACAAATAAAGATTCTTTGAGCAGATTAAAAATATTATTCATGTACATATAATAGTAGTAGCTTCCTTCAAGGAAAACTATTATAAAAAACATAAAAGATAATGAAACCTTTATCACTGATACTTTAAAATGCATAGATAATTAAAACAATTATTTTTAAATCTTTCTGCCTACTCACCATTTGTTTATTTTGGCACAGTCATATTCTCAGAAAATGAGAATAGGGCAAATATGAATATTTGCCCCTGTTGCATTCTGGTTCTTGTGTGAGAGAACAGTGCAGCAATGTTTGGGTCTCACACAGCAGAAAGCAGCATCTGTCCTGAATACCTGCCTCTGTGGAAACTTTTAAAACTGCCAGACATTCCTGTGCTGTGAGGTGTGTGTCCTCCAGCAGCACTCCTGATGTTCCTGCAGTCCCCAGCACGGGAAGAGTCTCCCCTGTGAGGTGGTCAATGACCCCAGGATTTAAAGCTATTGAAAGAGCTTTATTGACAGAAGGCACTTGCTGTTGAGATGCTGGTTCTGCATCTGTGGGCTTCTCTGGCTGCTCGCAGTGAAGCTCTGGACAGCATCCCCCACCTCCAGCTCATCACATGCAAGCCTCCCTGGGCAGACCCCATCAGGCTTGCCCCGGTTCCTACTCTTGCCCCAGCTCCCCAGTCCCCTTGTAGGCTGAGTTTGGCTATTCTGAGTTGTACTGGTTGGAGGTGGAATGCACAACTGTGCTTCAAGATATCTAGTTAGTCAAGGGGCATTCCTCAGGGACTGCTCTCTTATTATTTACCAATAAAAAAGCAGGACCATGAACGAATGCATGAAAATTAGCCATTATCTAACACAGTTGATATTGAAGACAGCAGGAAAGAAGACCTTTTGCCTTTTCAGATGGAAGACATAGAAAAACAACCATAAAATCATGCATTTTATGAACTAATAATGAATATTTAATTGATTTTTGTTATGAGATGGAATCAACTGAAAAATCAGAGGATGTAGACTCGTGTCCAGATTAGTCACATACAATATGGTTTGAGTTAGCATTAAACTATCTCCATCAAAATAAAGACAGCATTTATGGCCTATATGAAGGTGTTGATAACATGCCCACAGGAGCATTTTACACTGTATTCTTACAATTCACGTTTATGATAAATAAAATTGGAAATGCAAAAATGGAAATGACCATGAGAATGGAAGGACTATCATGCAAGAAAGATTAAAAGACCTGCTAGTCTAGCTTTAAGGAAATACAACCTTTAAGGAAATACGAGTGCGCAAGATAAATTCACAAAGCTGAAGGAGAACCACAGACAATCCTGGCAGTAGAACAGGCAGAGGGAGTCATGGATGAAGCCATGCTGGGAAATAGAAGGAGGTTTCTAGTCACCAGTGTCCAGAGATACAGGTCTCATTACATGGAACAGAAGCAAGATTTTCAGTCTTCGAGACAGAACCAAATTCATTTCTGAGGGGGACCACAGAGTGTGGCTTCCTGCAAGCACAAAGGACAGAGCTGAGCCACCTCATTCTGTGCTCAAATCTGCTTCAAGCAGTTTGGGATTGGCAAGGAGCACAACAAAGCCAAACACCCTTCTTACAGTGTAGTACAATTGCAGTTTAAATTTAAACTACAATACCAAAACGAAGGGACACCAAAACATTGACACATTTGTCTTTCCTAGCTGGAACTTAGCCATCCTCTTAAACAGCCTTCTACAATTGTGCTTTCTTCAATTCCCCAGTCCCAGAGTGTAGCTTTGCTCTTGCTTTCCTCTCCCTCTTTTAGGGCTTTGTCTGATGAGCTTTCTAACCTTTCTTTCAGACTGTTTTAGCTAAGACAGTTCTGCACAGTACTGAAGAAGGAATTTAAAATAGTACTCTGTAAGCAAGTCCTTCATACTAAGACATGTTTGTCAGCACATACTTCGGTGGCTGGACAGCAGGAAACCCTACATGTATGGCTGAAGGACAATTAAATCTGATGTGTTTTCAGTACTTTACATGTTGAAAGAGTCTGTTACACTGCAAAGCACATTTGACACAATAGGCTGAATTAAATTCACCAATACACCCAAGACAAGCTGCTGCTGACCAGACACTGATCTTATCAACAGCGCTGTGTTCCAGTTTGGCATGCACACTTCTCAAAGCTCTCATTGCAAGGCCTGGAAACCATCTGAGCTTTTTCCAACAGAAGACAGCCCTGCAATGATATTGCCTTTGTCCACCAAAAGCCAGACTAGTAAATTATCGTTGGTAAGCCATGGCTGGGTTCAGGTTCACACCTCTGCAGAGGACCACAGTTTGATTCTTCCGACAAGTTTTACACTGCCTTTGCTGAAATGGTTTTTGTGAGAGGTAAGGGGTGTTTTTTCTTCTGAAGCAGGGTAAAATGACCATTGCTCTAACTTGTCCTGGCAGTGAACAGCATCAAAAGGACGTATCTGCAGGTGAAGATACACAGCTGAGGAATTCATGGGACCCTTTGAGGTCTGGCAGTCTTGCATGGAGGAAGAGTAGATGCCCTGTCTTTGCAGCATCACAGAAAGCTGATGTTAGAGTCAGCAGCCTTGGGACAGGCCAAGCTATTCCTCTACCTTCATCTGGGATTTGGAAGTCAGGAAAATTGAGAGGACAGGGCTTTGTACTTGTGTTTTGCAGCCAGCAAAAAAGTATCCACTCTTTCTGGTCTGGGATGCTGCAAGGCCTATCAATGTCTGCTTTTCATAACTACTGGTGTTTTATTGTTACCTAACAGAGATTAGCAAGCAAGCTAGAAAAAAATTATGTCTGTTTATCTAAGAAGTTGTTATTTGACAAATGAAAAACTAAGAATTGGATAAAAGTGAGAAAAATCTCCTGTGAAGAAAAATACTTAGTTGTAGCTCAGAAAAAACACCCAAACTGGTGGTCTGCAACATAATCAAAAACAAAAGAAAGCAGGTATGAGTACAAGTATCCATCATATCTGATCTGTGAAACAAGAGCTTATATTCCTGCTCCTGTGTCTGTTATAACTCAGATATGCAAGCTCCAAATGCAAAAAGTATGGGAATCTGTTTAAAACTCCTCTTAATCAAAAGGCATCATAACTCCTCAGACTGCAGTTTAACAGCTATTTAAATAGAAAGAGATTAATCATGAGAGACCTTGCAAATCCTATCCCACTGAAAATATTCAATAGTGTTTGAACATTCTGAAGAGTCTCTGTTTCCCATAACACCAAAGTGCTGTGATCTACTGGCTAGGATTGATTGTGATTCTGGTAGTTCAGATGGCTGGGTAATTTCTCAATATGATGAAATAAATTCTCAGCTTCCACATCAGGGCATGAGTCCCTCTCACTGGGAAGATGACAGCATGCTCCCCAATGCAGCCATGCTTATGGATGTATTCCTGTTGTATTTGTGACCATACACACAGGTCTTTAAATCCTTTTAGACTATTTTCTCCTCAGGAAAGCTTCTGGTTATCAGTTAAAAACAACAACCATAATCACAGTTCTCACTGAAATGGGAAGCACGGATGATGAGTTAACCAGTGAAAGGAAGTAAACAGTTGGATTCAGCCACTGCTTCACAGGTCTTGCTACAGACCAAATCCTGACCAGCTCAGTATGGAAGAAGTAGGCTGAGAGAAGAAAGCACGTAGACTTGCTTCTCTGTCAGATCAGCATAGAGTTCAGGAACACATTTGCATTTCTTTGTATATAGAAGAAGGGCAAGAAAAAGGGCAACAGTAGAACCAAGAGCTATTGCAAAATGTAATTGTCGTCTGTCACCTCATCTGGAGGTGAGCTCCAACATTTAAGCAGTGGATGGCAGGCAAGGACATTTTCCCAAGCTGTTTGCAGTTCCACACTTCCACATACATGCTTCCACAGCTTAGAGTGCCTGCAGTCCTGAGATGGTCTTGTGATTTCACCCCAGCCAGCAGCCAAGCCCCACGCAGCTGCTTTCTCCCTCCCCCAGCAGTGGGACTGGGGGAGAAAATTGAAAGAGTGAAAGCTGGAAAATTCCTGGGTTGAGATGCAGGCAGTTTACAGAGAAGACAAAAGATGCACATAGGCAAAGCAAAACTGAAGAATTAATTAACTGCTTCCCTTGGCAGGCAGGTGTTGAGCCATCCCCAGGAGAGCTGGGCCCCATCAAGTGTCAATGTGACAAACATCATCACTCCAAACATCCTCCCCTTCCTCTTTCTTTCCCTCCCACTTTACATGCTGAGCATGGTTGTCATGTGGTCTGGAATATCCCTCTGGTCACTTGGGGTCACCTGTCCTGGCTGTGTCTCCTCCCAACCTCCCAAACACCCCCACATTCCTGGCCAGTGTGCAGTATGGAAAGCAGAAAAAGCCTTGGCTCTGTGCAAGCCCTGCTCAGCAATAACAAAAACATCTCTATATTATCAACATTTTGTTCAGCACAAATCCAAAACACAGCCCCACACCAGCCACTGTGCAGAAAGTTAACTCTATCCCAGCCAAAACCAGTGCAGATGGATACTGACGAAATTATTTTGTCTGCACAAACTCCTGAGCTCAACTTCATTGAGTAAGAGCTCTGTGTCAAAACTGTCTGCTGCAGGCCACAGATGAGGTGGGATATTTTGTTGTTTGGGTAACATAGGACATGTTTCTCAGTTGCCAGTAAGTTTGAGGGTAGTCAACAGATACCAGGAGCTACAAAAGGCTTCCTGACCTCTGGTTGCATTGCTCTGTAAAAATAGCTTGCTTTTGCCTTCTCTTTTATGCTTTCCTTTACCATTGTCATCATTGAACAGACTTCTGTAGTACTTTATATCATGTTATGTATGTTACTATCCTAGATTAAATTTTTATTCCATTCATTGGTTCTTTCGGTGGTGAATTGGACCCAAACTCAATTCTTCCAGACACAACAGGCTCTATATAGATAAATATTTTCTTTCCTGTTAAATACTTAAGAAGATGCTTAAAGAATTGAGCATGTTTTTCTCAAAAAACATCATTCATTGACAGCAGAGAATACGCAGGACTAGCAAAGGCAAAATCATCCATCTTATTTCTGATCTCAACCAGCTACAGACCTTCGCTACTGTGGGGATGTTTTCTTACAAACATACTTATTTTACAGCAGAAGCACAGTGTTTGTCTCCACGGCGGTAAAGGGAGAAGGCCCTGCTGGCTCGGAGCAGAGACCCTTCTCTTGGAAAAGAACTTTATCTGACATTCACTGGATGTAGAAAAGCTCACAAAGATGAGAGGACTCACAAACAGCACCTTCCTGTTACCTCTGTTCACGAGACAGGAATTCTCAAGTGCTGACAGTTAAATGAGTGAGAAGTCTCACTGAATCATACTGAGAAATTTTCTCCTTGCTGGAGTGCGACACTGTGCTGTAAAAAGCTGTTTGAAAGTGAACAAGTCTCAACTGAAAAAAGTGAGAGCTGACAGGTTTGGTCCTGCACATTACATTCTTTTGTAAACATGGGAGATGCCTTCCGTGAAGATTTTCCACGCTCAATCAGAAAATTAATCTTTTGTCTTGCACATACACCTTAAACAGAGACCACTTAATTGAATGGTGGATGAGTTTATAAGGAAAGCTACACTTCTAAAGCAAGACAAGAATGCAAGAAAAAATTTTCATGCATTTAAAGGATTACATTTCAGACTGTGGACAGATAAGAAGATAAGTTTCACTCAGCGTTTCTAACAACAGAAAGCTACAGGCTGCAGAACTTCAGGGTTCTCCTGTTCTCCATAAAGTTTAAACTATGAATTAAAGGGAAATATTCAGCCTAATATTTGGCAAACCCACTTCTTTATTCTGCTTTGTCATCATCCATAAAAACTCATGGCTTGCACATGGAGGGGAAAGAATTGCTGAGGAGGAAGGGATGCAGTTGCAGAATTAATAAGCTGAAGTTGCAGTGGGAGAATTTGGTTAGACTTAAAGGAAAATCATACCCCAAGCCTCAGATTCTGAGTTGCAGAAGGCAGTTTTCTATCACAAGAGTGAAAAATCAATCTTTCAGATTTCAAACCTAACAAATCTGAGGCATTTTTACTGTGCAGTATAGAAAACTAGAACACACATAATTTTCTTCTTAAAAAAATATAAACAAGTATGTACATGTAGGGAACATACCAGCTGATACATTATATTTTACCTCTATTTGTTGCTCACTTGAGGACAGATGCTGATGCCTTTACACACAATGAGTCAGCTCTTACTCTTTAAACAATCCTACCATTGCCTAAAACAGACTTTCAAGAGGAGCAGAGAACTGCTTGAGTACTCCTTAGGGGAGTCAGCACCTGGCCCTGGAAGACACATTCATTTTAAGTATACTTCTGAAAACAGACCAATGTTTAGGCATTGCCACTTTTGATTGTTAAATTGCTGTGACAAACTTGCCAACTGGCCCACATATACAAAAAACAGAATGACAAATGTTTGCATCCAGCACAGAGTGGTTACAGAATAACTTTTATATACTTGTATATGCACACACAGACACAATTCAGCTTTTTGAAGTGGAATCAAATTGAGCGAAAGAGAGTCCAGAAGCTTTTACCACTGAGCTGAAACAGAGGCTTAGTAACATGGCTCTGCTTGGTGCTCTCTACAAAATGGTGCATCCTAACTAGAAGCATATCTGTCAGACTCCTTTGGGAGCGAGAAAGCATCCAGCTGCCCTCCTGTAAGGGTATCACTGGGGAGGGAGCTCACAAGCCAATGCAAGGGGTGCTCAGCAGCAACCAGCCTTTTGAGAGACCAGGTAGTGAATGGAAAATATGAAGCAAAACCTGCACCAAGTGAAAGAATTTCCTAATTTCCTTGTTAACCCATTTCTGATATTTGCCCTGAAAGTTGTCTTATGCTGATGCCCCCTTGTTGGGACCACACACCCCTCTTGGGGTCAGAGCTGTTGGCTCCAGTCCCTGGCTTCTGCCTTGAGATTCTCTTCCTTCAATTCTTCGTGTTGGAAAGAACTAAGAGAGACATCTTCTTTGCTGTTTCAGAGTTGTTTATTTTTCTTATCAAGACCTTGGAGGCAAAGGCAGCGTCCTCCGAGGACACCAGGGCAGAAAGAGCTATGGCTGCTATCAGCAGGTAATTTTTATATCTACTATTGACCANCAACTAAACTCCCTGTGATGCAAAAACTAAAGCCTTTCTCACTTCTTGGGTGTTTGCAGTTCATCCAGGATTGAGGGCAGCTTCTCCCATGGGCACAGATCAACATCCAAGCCATCCTGGGGTGCTCTGGGGATAAATGAAACCCCCAGGAGAGAAAGAGAGGTTTCCTGGTCTCTCTTGACTCCCACACCCCCTCCCTGCAATCAATGACACAAATAGCAAATCATAGCAAGGGGAAACAGAACATAGTGAATGGTCCTCTCAGCTCCTCTAGACCCTCCCCTCTCTTCCAATAAACAGAATTGTGTCTGTTAGGATTTATCTAATGGTTGCACTTCAGTTCCTATACCTTTGCACTAACAGAACAAGTGAAAATGCAAACCCTGAGAGTACCAGAAACTTAGGCAGGAAGGCATACGGTCTGTTCTACTTCTGAGAAAGCCTAAGAACACCAGAAGCCAAGAACACCCAAGGAGAAACAAGGACTTATTTTAGGGACTAGAGCCAAATTAAATGTTATTTTAAGAAAAATATCATGAATATCAATCAGATTTGTGTTTGGGGAAAAAAACCTGTAGTCAGCTGCTCTTCTGACTAATTCCACAGAAGAAAATGAGTGCTAGGAGTGAAGAGTTCTAACTCAGGAGGTGTTTACTAAACTTGCCAGAAAACTTTGTTTTCTTCTATGTCTCATTTGTCTATGTCCTGGTTTCATGTCTGAGAGTAACACGATCACAAGATCAGGCTGGAAGAGACCTTGGGGGTCCCTTATCCAACCTTCTACCCAAACTGAAGTCAGGTGCAGGACTACACCAAGTTGCTCAGGTTTATTCCCTAAGCAACGTGATGAGAACTTTTACAATCAGAGTTAGTATGAGCATGCCATCAGCTTTGTGACAGTAGACTTATTTTCTGAAGGTGGAGTATTATAAGTCAAGTAATACAGCCATAGCAAAATTGACCTATTCTGAGAGAACGTAGGGACAAAATCTTTCAAGAGATTAAACATTTACCAAATTCAGACCTAGACAATTACTTATTTGAATTAGTTTTTTTACAACAAAACATTATTCAAAAAATTATTTTTCTGTTGGGTCCTCAGAGATAAATATGCACAGTGCAACTCTCCAAATATTAGACACTTTCATGGTCACTGCCACCACCAACACACCTAACACACTCATCAATGCACACAGTGGTAGCTCCATGCTAAATATCTTTTATAATGCTGCTTTTAAAAGGAAAAGTACATCAATATTCTCTACAACATCTTTTGAATGCCGACATGATCTAGGTAGGAGTACAGCAGATGGAAGATCATCACAGATGTAGAAAAGAAGTGTTGTAAAGCAGATGGTGATCAGTTGTTCAAGTCGACTAAAATGAAGCATGATTTTCTTTGTCTGAACTACCAAAAAATTCCAGTCGTGACGGCAGGGAGGGGCAGACCACACAGGAATTCTGTGAGAGTGGAGTAGGCTCAGAAGAGCCTTTTAAGAACAAATTAACATCTGCTGGAGTTGAAGGGTCTACTTTGGGTTACTTCTTGCTTTAAGGCAAGAGTTAGATGAAGTATATTTTATGTCCATATTCTGATTTCATGAAATCCACTTTGGTCTCATGGATCCAGCTTTTCTTTGTCATCTTGAGTGTTAGCTCCCAGGCTTGTAATGTCACGTGTAAATCTAGGGTTCAGGAGTAATTAAATAAACAAAGAAACAATAACAACAAAAAACCACCAACCCCACCCCCAAAAAAACCACAACAATAACAAAAAAAAAAAACAAAAAAAAAGAAACATTGGCTGCTGGAAAAAAAAAAAAAACAGAAAAATCATGGGAATGGCACAAGGACAAAAAGAAGAGCAATAAGTAAGCAAGACAAAGACCTGAAGGACAACAGAGAGATGAATGCCTAGAGCTTTAAGGTCATTATTGAATTCGTTGACATAAGAGGTAGACAATACTGTGCAATGCTTCCCAAGACATAAGACTTGATTTCCCTTGTCAGCAGACTCACAGCTTCATGGAAGAGCTGTGGACAGGACAGAAGCCAAGAGGGAAAGTTGCAGCCTTGGTCTTGGAAGGGCTTTTATTAGTAAAGGCTTTGCACCTTTGGGTGATAAGTATAATTCATTACAGATGAGGTAACTGAGAAACAGAACTGTAGACTCCTGGGTGTCAGGATCAGCTCCTACCCACTTTGAAGTCCAATAGTAAAATGGTTCTTCATTAACTATGAAGTTGTACATTAGCTCTTTGTCAGAAGGACACATGAAAGAGAGTCCTGGTTCTGCCACAGTTCTTGCCCCTGAACAAAACCCTGTTCTTGAGCTCCAGTGTCAAGGGGGTGTTGAAGTTGGCAGAACAGAATCTGATCTGAAAGTTAGAGCAGACTCTGGTAAAGGAACTGTATCTAGTACAGATCTGTGCATATATCTCAGTACTTGCCTTACAGGAGGAATGGTTGGCAGTTAAATTGCCTGGCTCCAGCAAAACTTTGAGGAGAACAGCAAAACAGTCATTTGCATAGCTGTAAAAGACTTCAGATTGTTGAGTGATTGAATGAAAAATAAAAATAAATATATTCACCATGAAACAAGACAATTTGAATCCAGAGCTCTTTTATTCAACCATCTACAGAGTATTTAATGGGTATTAAATTGTTGCTTGTCTAGCGTAAACATAACCCTTCAATTCTATCACGGGTGTCTAACCACAGAAAAAAGGAAAAACATGAGTGCCCTCATAAAGTTGAAGCCTGTGGGTTTGGATTAAGAAAGTGACATGATTTTTTTTTTTTTTTTAGATCAAAAGTTCAGTCTGGGTTTTTTTTGCAGATTCCCATACCTCTGCCCTGCCAGGCTTTGACTGAAAGCGACAGCAAAAGTATCAAAATATCTCATATATTCCTGTTCTTGCAATATTCCTGGCCCAACCAAACCTAGAATACTGCTGCTTTCCCTGACCACTGGCTTACAGAGATTTGTTCTTCCAGGATGGTTATTTAAGAGGTGTGACTGCCATACACAGCCAAGCAGTGTTTACTTCCTCTGTCGATCCTCTTTCCCAGAGATTGCTGTCATTTTCCCAGGGGCATGTATGCTCAGGGTAGGGCAGTGCTTCATCAGCTTCCCTGAACCACACACAAGGCAGCTATTTCATTGCAGTGATGGGCAAAGGGTTTCCTCCCACTTCTTTTTGTGCAGCCACACGTTATATGTCTCCTAATGTGGGGAAGAGCTGCAGACATGGATCAAAGCTGCTAATAGAATCATGGAATAAACAAGGCTTAATAGGCTAACTACTTCAAATGTGATTAAAGTTACAAGAAACCAATCCCTCTCCTTAACCAGGCCTGGCAGTTCCAGGTTAAAAACTGATTTTGTGAGGTTAGATGCTCTTCTTCCACATTAGTCTTTTTTCTGTGTTTTTCCCCTGTTCCCACAAGCTGCAATTTGCACATTTCCCGGCAGAGCCCTGCCAAGCCATCAAACAGACAAGCTGGCAACTTTAGGGACTGAGCAGCAGTTTCAAGCAGAAGAGAAGGAGCCAGTCAAAGGCTCAGCTCCCTTCCCCCTCCAAGCAAGCCTCTGCTACAGTTCCCCAGGTCTCTGTATTTTTATTCACCTTTCATAACCAGTAATTTATCAAGTCTAGCTCTCCCTGTCGCTTGCAGACCTGTATATTTTATTGATTTAAATCACAGGGGAGACTAAACTTAGACTGTTCCTTTGCAGCAGATACTGCATGCAATCACAGCTTTCTGCATGTTCATCTTTAAAGGTATTTCACATATTAAAAATGTGAAAAAAGGTTATTTTTTATGTTAAGTGAGAGTTATTGTGACCCAGGATCAGCTAAATGTAAGAGAAATTAACTATCATAGTGACAGATGACATAGATGTTCATATTGTTTCATATCTGTAAAATATTCTGTGTTATTGTTACGTATTTGTAATCTGCCAGCAGTAAGCCCAAGACAGAAACAGACTTGCAACGGATGCCACCTAGAATATGATGAGATTAAATTGCTAAAGAGAACAAAAGTAGTATTTAGGAGACATGTTGCAACACCTGATGGATATTTAAAGCACCAATAATTTTCTGTGCCAATGAGGCTTAAGCCATTTGCACGGCCCATAGAACATGGTAAGGGACAGCTTTCCTAAAAGGAAGAGTTAATAATCAGAAGAGACTTATACAGAGGTCTGTGCAATCAAGAACACCACAGAGAAGGTGCAGAGGGATTAGCCTGTCACAACACCAGACCTAGGAGACTCAAATGAAATTAGCAGGTGGTAGATTTAAAACAGAAAAAAAAAACAAAAAAGGAAGTACCTTTTTTTAACCCATTACACTATGGAAATTCATTACCACAGGATGTTGCAGTTGCCAAAGGCTTGAAGAGCTCCAAGAAGTGATTAGACAAAATAACATGAGAAAAGTTAACAAAAGGCTTCCAAGCAGAGGCACGGTTGCAGTTGCAGGACATCCCTGAGCCTTGGGAGGCAGGGTGAACAGAAATACATGGCTATACCCTTGCCTGTTCTTGTATCCTTCCTGGCACATCTGTCCTCAGCTACCTCCAGCGATGGGACACTGCTCTGTGGGGCCCTCTGGTCTAAGCCAGACAGCCATTCCTGCACATCAGTATTGACTGGCAGCTGATGTGCCAGATCGGGTCAGTAAAGCACTTCCATTTTCCCGGCTCTCTTTTCCCGGAGGAGCCCAGGGAAAGCTGCTCAAGAAGCAGGTGCCACCCAGATGGCTGAGCTACACTCCCTCACAACCCAGCGCAGAGATGAAGGGTGGTGGCTGATGGCAGTGCAGTCACACAGCTCCCCCAGCTCCCTCAAAGCAGCAGCTGCCAGGCTGCCAGGCTCCCATCCCGTCTCCTGCTCCCTCAGGGAAATTGGGACCATGTCAAAGGGTTTGATCAAGGCAGGATTGGGAGAAGTATTTAATGTGTGTGGGAAAGGAGAGATACTTTGGCCAGAGCAGTTTGAGCACTTCCAGTGTGAGGGAGCAGAGGGGACAGGTGAACCTACAGCCTAGGCTTAGCTACAGTGAACACTGTAGTATTTTCAGCCTCCTCCATTGAAAGATATCATAAAATCAAAATTTGGACTAAAAATCTTTGGCATCTCTTTTCTACTGTCCTGGTAAGTCCACTGAAGGCAATGGAGTTCTGTTGTCAACTGGATCAGACAAAAAATGTAAGACTGGTGGTAAAGGATTTTTCCCCTCTATTTATCCTATTTTTTTCTCTTTATGTTCCAGGGCAGAATTACATGGAAAATGCATAAATCTGCTGTATGAATTGAAACAAAATCTCTACTCCAGCTCCCAAATGTAGCCCTAACCTGATCTCCTTATTCAGCTTAGAATCTATGATTCTGATATCTTTGAATGGCAGAAGCCAGAAATACCCTTTAAAGCATAATGTACATTGGAATACATAGAATTTTGTAAGATGGTGTTGATAGTCAAGGAACCTAAGCAGCATGAGTTCATCATCAAGTGTTCCAAAACCTGATGGATGTTCAGTTATGAATGCAAGTATAATGTATATATCTCGGTCACAAGTTCATGTGTTACGTGCCTGTAAAGAAATCTGTGAAAACTTAAACAAGAAGCTGTCATCTCATCACCCTTGAAAAGCTGAGACAGCAGAGAAAGGTACTTTGCTAATGGAGCTCTGGTTCTATTTTTGCTTTGTACTTAATGATTTTCCTTCTACCTTTTAGTTAATTCAGCTACTTTGCAATTTAAAAATATGTGTAACACAGCAGAATAAAGTATTTCGTATTTCTAGTGATCCTTTGAGTAAAATGGATCAGAACCTTCCTTATAGCCACCCTCCAGACAGTATAGCATTTTTAAGAATTTGGGGTTGTTTTTTGTTGTCTGCTCTGGTTTCACAAGAACAAGTATCTTTACTTGGGCAGCAGAAGTATGGCAATTGTGAATAACTTTATGGTGGACAACATATATTTTGAACATGTACACATAACTAATTTAATTTTTAACAAAAACACCACACTATCTCCTTCAGAAAAAAACAAAAAAAGTAATGATGAAATGGACACACACATCTCTTTTTCTTGAGAAGAAAATCCTTATCTTCTTAAAGCATTAACATGTCAGCTCTTTAAAATACAGCCAAATGTATAAATCACTGAACAGTGGAAGGGCTCTTAAAGAACCTGAAATGTATCAATGTTTGCTGCCAAGGAAATATATTCTTTCAAAACTCTTTGAACCACCTTTTTTATTTTTTCCTTTCCGTTTTCCCTTTTTCTTTTCAATATCTGATGATGAATAATGTTCCCAATTCCTGTCCCTGCAGAGGGCAACAAAGAGCTTTGCTGCTGGCCAAATGTTTTGTTTGTCACCCTAGTGAAATACCATAGCCAATTAAATCATCCTCTGGCTACTGGGTGCTGGCGAGGCCCCAGGAGCCACCCGGAAGCTCTGAGCTGACCCATCACCTCTCTGAACCTGCTGCTGCTGCCCAGCCATGGGCGCACTGCCCCAGCCAGCTGTCCTGGTGGCCAGGCTGTGCATCAAAGCCTTGGCTGTGCTGCCTTATCAGCCCACCTGTTTCCCAGCAAAGTGTGTAAGCCCTGTAGGAAAAGGAATGTGGGCACAAAAGATAGATCTGTGCTCATTCAAAACATCGTACAATGTTTTGAAGGTGGTTTGCTGTTATGTTTTCCCCCTCCTCTAATGTAGTTCTTAGAGTACCTGGCTTCTGGAAATCTTGAATCAATAAACCAGTTTTCTTTGGAGGAACAGAAACGTTGACTTAGCAAAAGCACAAAATAATGCAAAAAATAAAGAGGGATGTAGAAACCACTTTCAGGTTGTACACTTTGCTTGTTCTGAAGGAGGTGTTTATAGAAAGCCTGAAATATTTAAGTATGTGGTAGCTCAAGCTGCATTCTGCCACATACAGAATCTTTACTCTTATCCATATTTCTTGTCTCTTATCTATAGGGCTGACTACCAGTTCCTATAAATGTCTCTGTGTGTATTTGTGCATAAGGATGTCAGAGCTGGGGAGAGCAGCCTTCACTCTGCCAGTGTGGCAGCTTCCAGCGTGCCATATGCATTATGGCTTGCAGCGCAGCCCGTGCCCGCAGGCTGACAGGTTCCGTCCTGTATCTCTTCATTATAATGAACCCTTGACAGCACCGAGAAAGGTTCAGGCAGCAGGAGCAGCTGCAGGAGTTCACATCCCAGCTGCATAAATCAGGGCTATCACTCATCAGGTAAAGGCTTAGGCTGGCAACTTGGGGAGATGTTGAGGAAAAAACAGCAGAGCCCTAAAGGGCAGGTAAAGTAAAACCTGACAGTGCTGGGTTGTTTGAGCTGTACTCCCTGGATACATGCAGCTGGATCCAGGTATGAATGCATGCATGGATCCCTATCAATATACACCTCTACATTACCCAAATACCTCCCAGCTGCAGAGCCTTGTTGCTGAAGAGCAAGCCAAGAGCCCCGTGATAAATAACTCTCTATCACATCTGAAACCTTGCTCAGATCTTGAAGCTGTGATGGTCTAAGCCTAAGGTCAAGAAAGTAGGGAGGATGGAGCAGCATGTACCAAGAGAAAAACTGGAAGAATTGGGTGGGGAAATCCAGGAAGGCTTTTGGCCACACCAGTTTTTTTCCAGGTCTGAAACTGTCTGGGAGAGCTCTTCCCACATTTACACAGGAAGGAAGGGTTTTATTCCCGCAGACTTAGCACATTGTGGATACAACCACTCCCTCAAGTGACTCAGACTTTCACATGTCATACAACCTACATGTTTTCAAGTTCAGGGCCTAAAACATGTTTAGAAACTTCAGGGCCTGGGAAAAAAAAAATCCTGGAAATGCATACAGAAAAAGTTAGTGTTGGAAGGGTGTCTTTCCTTCTGTCTGGTAGGGAAAAGTTGGAGGAGAAAAAAAAGGGAGACTTTCATGTGAAATACTCTGTCCCAGAATGAACAGTGAAAGAACGTTTAAAGTAATGTTTACAATGATACTGGAATTTTTCCCTAAATGGATATTTTTTCTGAGCATCTCCTTCCATCCCTTCACCCTCCATACTTTCCAAGGAAAATATTTGCTTTTCAAACTTGCAACATTTCCAAAATTTTTACATCTGTAGTAAGGTTAGGGCTGGGGATAGGACTGAGGAAAAGATCTGGGGCAGTAAGGTAGGATAAAATATGGCAGACAAGTTATAAAATGAAGTTTATAAAACAGAAACTTGCGTCTAGGTTTCTGGCTAGTACAGACATGGGATCCTGATTAGATTTGAGGAATGGAAACCTGCTGTGAGGTTGACAGCCTGTGCAAGTGTGAATAACCTGACTAATTCACAAGCATCTCTCTGTAAGTAATAGTCTAATAGTCCCTTACCACACAGAGAAAAGGGTTAAAATATGCTACAGTATTAAAATTAGGCCAGAGTGTGTCAAAAGGTTGCTGGAGCCAGCCAAGGACCAGAGGAGACAGAATCTGGGCTCAGGCAGAGAGAAATCCTCTCTTGAGAAAGGATGCCCATGTTCATCTTCATCTTTGCTTTTGGAAACGAGCTTTTCTTATCTGTATTATAGAGCTGAAAACTCACTGAGTTTCTCTTTGAAAGCCACAAGTTCTTGTTTCTTGTAGAAGTCACCACCAGTCTTGCTTTCTCTTTTCAAGATTTAATTGTTGCTTCCTATCATAGGGATATGACAGTGGGTAGCAAATGTACTCAGGTGTGTAGGGGAGCACCATCTTCAGCATTTTGTCCAACAATTATTATTCAAAAGTAAGGTACCTATATACATTTATTTTATATGTTAATAATTTCTACATTACTAAGTATTTTAAACTAGCCAAATGGGCAGATATTTCTGTTCTCTTAGAGAAATTAATTTTCATTTTCATAAAAACAAATATTTTAAATTTGCCACATATTTCTGGGTTTTCCTTTCCTCTAAGGAAATAAAAGCCCTCTGACATTCCTCTTTTCCTTAAAAAGAGCTGTAGGGGTTCTGCCTTCCTTACAGCCCCATTTGCATAGCTCAAGTTGACCTGTGATAGGTGTCTGTCTTCTCACAGTAAATATAATGTCCCAAAGCAACAGAGGAACATTCTTTAGCCCAGGATATGAGCCCACATCCAGCTTCTTTCAGCCACAGATCCAAATTTGTTAGGTGCCTATTTGCCCTCCATAAATAACAAGAAGGCTAATTACAGTTCACTACCAGGTGTGATTCAGAAAAGCTTTTCCTAACATAACTCCCTCTAAAGACCCAGCTGACTTCAAGTGTTTTTGGAAACTCAGTTAAGAGCATGTCTCATGTTTTAATAGTGAGGTCATACCTTGGAAAAAATTGTATTCATGCTATTTTACACCATCTCCACATAATTTTATATAGTGTAACAATTGTGTTGCTTCTTAATTTCACCTGGATGATAACCACAAGTTGAAAGCAGGAAGGAAAAGTTGGCACAGAATAAATATATGGAGGGTAGAAATGAGCCAGTGGCAATGCTCATTGCAGCAGGATTTGTCTGTAGCTTTCTGTTGCATTTCTTCCTCCAGAGGCAAAGTTATACAGTGTCCCTCCATGCAGTGCTGCACAGTTCTTCACTTTGCACCAGGCATTTTTCACAAATAACAACTCCTTGTACCTCCACGTACCTACAGGTCTTTAGCTCCAGAGTGCTTAGAAAGATTTGACAACAGTAAGTTAGACACTGTTAGCATCCATGCAGCCCCAGAAATTCACTCTGGGAAGGCCCACGCTGACGCTGAGCTGAGCAGTATCTCAGTTACATCCTCAGGTAACTCAGGGTAAAGGCTAAGCATAACTCCTTGGGGCATACACAATTTTACAACTGTCATGCAATTACAATACTCACAATTTGCAGCATTATTTGCTTAGGTACTGGAATTGTGCTGTGGATTATCTGCCCAAAATACCTATGCAAACACATCTCAGCCTTCACCAGGTCTCCTCTGTTTTACATTACAGCTCAGGAAATAGCTGGGAGAGGAAACTTCATTTCAAATATTTGTACTAATATATAGATAATTTCTTAGTGAAGGTTTCTACAAATCTTTCATGATTGTTTCACACAAATCCTTGCAAGTTCAAGTTCCCCAGAAAATCCACAGAATAAATTTCTTCCTAGCTCATTCACCCTCAGTAAATTTGAGGAAATTTGTAACCTGACTGCAGACATTATCAATTCCAACAGAGAATTTAATTTCTGGGTTTATAATTCATAGTTCTCAGTGGGAATAGTTACATAAATCACACTGGCTTGCTTTTGTTCCTTATTGCACAACATAGCAGTCTGACCATAGCAGAGTGAAATTTTCATGTTACACCCAGATATGGATTTCAAAATTTCTTCTTAATTGGCTTATTACTTTGGCCACCAAAAGAGGGAAGGAAAAAATATGATATAATTAAAAAGCTCAATGTACAGATTTAAGAGAAAAAATTAACTTTTAAAATTGGAATATCCTAAATGTAACAACAGAAATTTATATAGCAAATACACTGTGTCTTTAAACTATGCTGACTGGATGCTTTAAAATATATACCATGGGTGAGACTCATTGATTACTCAGTATAACTGCATCAGTATAAGAAGGGAGGTACAACTGAGTCCAGGGAAACATGCACAGATCTCTGTACCTCTAAAGAGCTTGCAGCTCTGGATCCATCCAAATATCCGTTTGTCGAACACAACTTACGTGTTTCCAGCTAGGAGATAGGGGTCTTGAACCCCCACTAAACCAATCCAACCTCACAAACACATTCCTGCTCTTCATGGAACAACTCTGAAATACTACAGGAGCCATCAGGAATGGCATCCTGATGGGTTTTAGTCAAGATTCATTTTGGCAGAAGGTTTCTAGCAGCATGCTGCAGGTTTAAATTTCCCTGGATATCTGCCCTGGACTTCTTGGAGCTCTGCCTAAATGTCTAACTACAACCAGGTACAGAGGAGAACAAATTTGCTTTTTCTGGCCCAGAAGGCTCACACTGGCCAGGGAAGAGCAAGGAGCTGGCGAGCTCCAGGGGTAGTTTCAGAAGCAGAGTCCTTTCCACAGCTAGCCTTGCCAGCCTCAGGCACTGAAATATTTTTGGGCTGTGGGTTTAGTTTTCCCGTTCGTTCATGGGAGAGGTCTAAGACGCACAGCTGTTTCATTGGCCTGCCGGTCTGTTCCCGTCCTTCACACCGCCTGGCGCTGTGTGCATCCATTTCAACCATGGAAAGAGCAAGTATATCATTAGGCTGCAGGCAGGAGCTGCAGTTTATCGACAGTTTACATCAGTACCAATTACTAGACTGGGAAAAGCAGTGGAAAATCAGGCCTTTTGTTGAAATACTTAGTTGGTATGGGTGGTGCACGTGAAGCATTCTGAAACTCCTTCTGTCTGTCTGCTGGCTGGCAGAAGGATGCACAAGCACACTCCCTCATTCGCATAACATGAACTGGACTTTATGGGTGGTATTTGTTTTAATTATGCTGGGCAAAACCCAGGAAAAATCCATATTTTCTCAGAGGAAGCACATGCATTTGAGTTGCAAACAAACCCCTATTTTTTCTTGGGAAAATAAAAAGAAAAAGAAGAAATCTTAGGAAGTGCTTAACATAAATAAAGTTAAAATAAATTCAGGGATGCTGGAGTCATCAGCAAAACTAATTAGAGCTTAAATGTCTTGGACTTGAGCCCCTCCTCAGCATGGACCCTCATCCTGACAGACTTTGCTGCTGTTCTTCTCAATGACTATTAAACTCAGAGGAAGGACCTACTGCAGCTATGCTTAAGGAAAATTAATCTTCTGTGGTACTTCACTGTGCCAGAGTACATGATAACTTTACCTATTAGCAAATACTGTACTGTGCTAATGACAAGCCAGACCTGCAGCATGAACAGGAGCCACTTATTTTTCTGAGGGAAAATAATTTCCCCTCCCCCCCTTTTTTCTTCTCCTTTCACCTCTAACCTCCTGTGTGCTCTACTCTAATGAAAGGTCAGAGGTTAGGACTTTATTTTCCTGCAGATCATGAATGCAAAATAGCGCCAGCATGAGCAGTTCAATGACCCCTGTGTGTTCTGAAGCCACCGAAAAATGAAAACAAATGTTAATCTGAGGCCTGGCTCAGACTCTCTTTGCTGATCTATACTTATGGAGCACATTAGGGCCACTTATGAAATGAGGCTGAGGGGTGATCTTTGACCCCACTCCGTTTTCAGATGGCCGTGCTCCATTTTCTGGGGCCTGGCACTGCTGCAGGCCCCGAGAGCTCCTGCTCCTTCTCCCGCAGTGCCCACTGCTTCCCAAGTGCAGCTTACATAAGCCAGAGCAATTGCCAGCACACATCAATGGCAACGCTCCAATTTAAGAGTAGATGGCTGGAGAAGGTGTTATTAGTAGCCTGTGTCAAGCTGTGATTGCTCACATATGGCTGCAGGCTGAATAGCACTTTTGATTCAGGACAGATACAGAAAAAGTTGGTGGTAAGGAAAAAAAAAAGGAGATGAAGCAGTCTCGAACTTACCATTTTCTGATTTGAGGTGGTTGGATTAGAAATCTTCTTCTGGATTCCTAGGTGGTCCCGATCTTAATGTCCCAATGTCCTGTGACATTGAAGCCACGTATTCAATAGGAAAATAGTTGTTTGCAAAAGGCTTCTGATGAATAACACATTCTCCTTGGTAGTATGACAAAATCAAGGGAAATATTTTCTCTATAAAATTATTATTAAACAAGAGTGAGGTTCTTGCATTTTATCCCATCATTCTGAGACAGACACTTTTAATTCCTGTTGTTTTTCATTACCCTACCCTTTTTCCAGTTCAATGTCAGTAGTGCAAATAAGAACCAGAGGTTCAAGTCTACATTGTTTAGCTCTGAAGATTACTGTTGGTTTAAAAATGCAATGTGTGAAGAATGTTAAAGAGATTACTTTTTTTTTCCTTTATCTGAAAAAGTCTTCTGAAATAAAAATCATATATGTCACATCAGTTTCTATTTGAATATTTCCTATTGCAGAATGGCCTAAGAAGCATGTATTGTGCATATACAGTGTTGTGCAAGGGAAAAAGGAAGAGATGAGATATAGCTCATATATTAAAGTTGCAAAGGGAAATGAACAATTACATAAAATTGCCCTTATGAAACAATCAGATCTCAAAACTAAAAAAAAAAGCCAATGTACACTTTCTTGGGATGGGCTGAACATATTTCTAAGCTTACACGTACATAAAGCCCTGATATATTAATGTATTGTATTGTATAATATAATATATTATATATATTGTATATAAGTGCACCTTCTTCTGCACTTAAAAGTGATGTGCAATTTTTTCTGTTTCAACAGGGCTCTTCAAGTGAGAAACTGAGCACTAGGGGTCAGGAATCACTAGATGTTCTCTTTCATTAAAAAACAACTGTTCACAAATTTCCTGCATAGTTCAAGTCCAATTAGTTTCAACTGGTTTTAAAGAGTATGATTTCATATCTGGTTTTGGGGACATCACCAAACATTGTACTTGAAACAGTGAAACTAATGTTTGCCCACTGCAGCCCTTACCAACCTTTGTTTCAGGCTTCAAGGTAAAACTAAGTCGAATGATAATTTAACAGGTAGTGGTTAGCAATTTTATAGAGAATAACAGAAAATCATACATTGTTATTATTCATGATTTTTGTATCAGTTAAATGGGTCTGGCATATACTGAGTTCTTCAGAAGGTCAAGTTTTTGATGCAGCAATGGACACATGTATTGGCTGGTACTAAAAGTCAACATTTACTGTGAGTTCTTAATGTACTGTCAGCCAATACTCAAGAAAAAATACTGCAAGCTCTTAATGCTGAAAACCATAAGTGGGTAGATTAGTTGTAGATGTATATTTACCTTTAAGCTACACCAATTGGTTAGTCTGAGGAGGAAAAACCTGATGTGAGAGAAGGAAGGGAAGAAGACAATCACATCTATAGGAGCTGTGGATCACCAGCATCGCTGGAAAACAAACCATTTCAATTTAAAGATGTAAAACTAAATATAAACGTGTTTTCTTTTGAGTTCCCCAGCTTCCTGTCTCTACTCATGTTTCAAAATCCTTCAGTACTTTTCAACACATACAGCTTGACAGTGCCTCTTGCAAATAACATTAGTCTTGAAAATGCCCCTCCTATCTGACTCTCTGGACCCTGAGTAGACTCACCCAGTAATCCAGGAATTGAACTGAATGCTGGTAGGCAAATGTGTGGAAGATTCACTCTTTTTCTGTAAAATCCTAAATACTGAAGTATTTGATTTAACATGTCTTGCTTTAGGCTAAGTTAGTTCATTGATGTAATTTTGAAAGAAACGTGGGGTGTCAAGTGGTATTTTGCAGAGCTGTTCAGGAGAAAAATCTCTTCCCTTGAGTGCTTCATGTCTAAATTTATGGAATCCTTTAAAACCTGTTTCATTCTGACTTGATTCTGATTTTTGCATGTCTCCTTTTTCTTTTACCTTTGCTTTCCTTTTGGGTATCCATAAAGCAAAAAGCCTTTCCACTGACATAGCCTTGTTCCTGTTATCTTCAAAGTCTTCTCTAGGTTTTGAGCCTGAATAGCAACTATTTATATAATCTGTATAAATTATCTATATATTTATGTAACTTTTGTAAGTATTTCTGTAACTATGCATGAGGATACATACCATTATAATAATATAAAGTTTCATTAGCATCACAAAAGAATATAAAAGCATACAAAAATGTGGGCCCTTTATTCTAAGTCATCTTATCTACTTTTGTGGTTTTGGACGGAAGGACAATGCAAAGGGAGCTGAATGTGAAAGAGGGACTTTCCTTCCTCCCAAAAATTAGTTAACTTTAATTACCAGGGTGGTGCTTATTTTATATATGGAGATAAATTATTGCATGCTTAAAATATCACTTTTCTGTGAAATATTCTCTTCTGTTTAGTCTGAACAGAGTTTAGTGCTCTTTCCTTGGATCAGAACCTTAATAAGAACCTGAATTGTCTCTTCAGCAAAAGTATAAAACATTGTACTACCCAGTCTTACTCTTTCTCAGGGCCAATTTTTTTTAACTTGGGTCTAGATAGCCTTTTCAGGGGGCTACCCACTGAAGGGACTCCTACAGATTGCTTCTTACCTCCTGTCCTCGCCAGGCTTCCCTGTAGAAGCAACACACAGAAGCAACACAGCACAGGAAGCCTGGCTTAGCTGCTAGCCATCAATTGAGAAGCCAAATCCAGAAAACAAGAGGTCAAAGTGAAGCAAGGAGAAAATGCTGGGAGCAAGACTATGTTTCTTGTTGCCTCTCCTCCAGGCTCGTTGGCTGATTAATATAAGCTCTCTCTTTTCCAAAACCACCTGAAAAAACTGAGAAGACAGACCTATGAATCCTGCTTCCTAGGACACACACCAGCTTTTCAAAAAAAGGGAAAGAAGGTGTCTTCTTGAATGGTGAGATTTACTTTTCATTGTTATGAGTGAATTGTTTCATATGTTGTGAGTTTTTGTCTCATTTTACACCTGTCATAAATACTCTGTCTTTGCTCGGAATAGAAAAAGAGATGTAGATATAAGTGGTCGTGGAGAAGAGGATATTAGCATAATGAAAACAGACCATCAGAAACAAATTTTAAAAACAATGCAAAGATGAGAAAAAAATTAGGAAAAGAAAGAACATGTGCATGATGTTCCCTACCTTTAAAAAATACACAATTTCCATACTGAACATCAATTGCTAGAAAATTATTGATGCCATACCAGTAACAATGTTTTTTTTCAGAAAGTTTGTTGAACAAGGTAGGGGTGTGAAATTTATGTAAGCTGTTTGGAGCAGGAGCTATCTTTTATGCATTTGTACAATAGCTAGCACAAGATATTTGTAAATGTCTCACCAGATAAATGGAGTTATTGGGTAGTGTCACCTAAAATGTAAATAATGGTAGCAAAAATAATAAATCTCTCTCTACTGAACAGAAATTTAACTCTAAACCACAAATGTTTTATCTTCATATTTTGAAAAGCTGTTGCATGTTTATCCAGCCAAAAAAAATATGAGGTATGCTGGATCTCAAAGCTCTAATTGTTAAAGGCCAGATTGGATGGGGCTCTGAGCAACCTGATCTAGTGGAAGATGTCCTTGCTTGTGTCAGGGGGCTTGGAACTATATGATCTTTAAGGTCCCTTCCAACTCAAACCATTCTGTGAGTCTTTGAATCTATAAATCTCTAGGGAGGAACTGCACAGCATCCTGGAAGACTGAGGTGTAAAACCAACAGGAGCCAAGAACCTGCCAGCAGTTTCCCAGCCTTCCTGTGCAATGTTGAGCCTGCCTCTGCAACCTGGACACCAAGCTTGATGTTGGAGCTTGCCTCTCCACGAACCACCACTGGGTGTTTGCCAGGCTGGAAGAAAAGTTCTATCGACACTTTTTATCCCAGGAATTATAGAATTTATGACCACAGTATACAGCACAAAAATATATGGCATATCCTAGACAAAGGCAGGAAATACACATGTGTGTCTGTGTATGTCTGTATCATTGAAAATACAGTCTTAGAACCTCCAAGAAACAAAATGAACTACAGAAACAGTGACAGCAGCACCTACAGATGGTTAGCTATAATTTTTCCACAATAAATAGATACAATAAGAATTCACACAAAAAACGCAGTAAGGGTCTTCGGGCTTTCTCTTCCTCATCTTGTGTCCTGGTCCTCATGTTAACATTGATTTCTGCTAATTTAATTCCTAAGGTGTCTCAGCTGAGGTAATTTGTAGTATTATCACGTACTCTATAATAAAAAAATTGCCTTTGCTTTCACAACACTGTTGTCGTGAAGTGGCCTTATAGGTGAGTGACAAAGCTGAGTGTAAACCCCACGTGTGCTAGCTCCTACTCCCAGGGAATTAAACTTTTCTCTTTTACTTTCATCTGACTCACCAGTCTACCTGGATGGAAAAAATCCCACATTAATGACATGCTAAAAGGAAGGGTGACAGTTTTCTGTGCTTGCTTTCCCGACTGCAATAAATATACCCCTGAGGCAAATGCAGTTGAGTAAGTTGGCACAATGCACACAAGTTCCTATTTGCTCGCATTGCCTAGCTAATTGGCAGTCAGGCAGAGCAGTGGGATCACTTCATGACCACAGAGCTGACAAAACCTCTGGGTCAGGAAAGATGGCCTCACGTTTTCCAGACTCCCATCCCAGGGAAGAGGAGTTGGGACCAACATACCAAGGTTCAGCTGCAGCTAAAGACCAGAGAGTTCTCCAGAAACTGCAATTTCGCCCAAAAATACAGTTGCATGGGTATGAATGAAAAGATAATTCCAGATGAAAGAAGAAATTATAGAGAGCAGAGTTTCAAAAATGCCACATACCCATGGTAACAGAGTTCACTTCTAAAAGGTTTAAATAACATTTTGTCATATAGTTCTCACTGTGGTGTTTCGATAAAGCTTCTCTGAGTTTCTTCTGTCTTGGCAGATGCTCAGCAGCTCTCTTTTTCCTCTTCTTGCTCTGTCAACGGCATCTGGCTGCAGTATTTCCACCTCTGCAGCTGTTTCTCAGCTGTGCACACAGACGGGTAGGGCAAAGGGCTGACACATAGCCACTGGGAAACAAGGCAAGAGAGGGAAATGCCAGCTGGAAGAGAGATTGTGAGGGGCCTAGGAGTCATTTCCAACCCTGAAGAAAGGATAAGGCTCAGGTTTGCCAGAGCTCTGTCAGATGCTGGTGGCAGGACAAAGAGGTCAGTGCTGTGCACATCTGCCCCTGCAATACAGACCAGAGGATGTGGTGGGCCAGCAGGGTGATGGTAACATCGGGCACAGTCCCTGTGCCTCTGCACAGGGTTTTTTCTCTTTCTGTGAAACAACTGCTCATAATCCCTTCATAAAAATCCCAACTGCCAACTGGGAGCAGCTTTAAAGTGAAACACCTGCTCACTGCTAGGTGCAGGGGCACTGACTCCTCCATGGTCTGTACCAGGTGTTTGACTCCAGGTCGAGCTGGGTGGGAGGATGGAGGAACATGGCTCTGTGACACTCTCCTACTTCCATTGCTGGATGGCCTTTCCCTGTCCCTCCTCACACTTCTCTTCCTTTCTCCTGTCTCTCTATGCCACACAATGGTGGTGGAGCTGAGGCCCAGGGAAATGGCAGTGCCAACAAATGTTTTTGCATGTCCTAAGCTTGGGATATTTGTGTTTCTCCAAAGCACACCAAGGGCTTCACGGATCTTATCTTGCACACAGCTGTCACTGCTCCAGAAAGGGACAAGCAGAAGTTAGCTGCTGCTGCTGCTGCTTACTTGGATGTAAGGGTTGGTAAAATTCCTCTTTTACCAGCTCAGCTTTTTGAGAGATTTCTAGCAAGCCAAACCAAGGCAATTTCTTTCCGAGCAGGATTTCTTTCCACCTTCTCAAGGCTCACAGTCTTCCCCTGCTGCTGTTGGCTGGCATTAATCTTAAAATGTACAGTATTAGGAACTATGCCAGTACCCATGTGTTTCCTTTTTAGAACAGCTCATGATATAAAAATATTGTTAGTTCAGACATGAAAATAGACCAGACAGGCATATAGGCAAGACTTCCAGTGATCAGAGGAAGTATGACTATCAGGATAAGAGGAGGAGAAAGCTCCTTTAAATGTTCCTGAGTCCAGCAAGATGTCTTCCAGAGGATCAGGAGCACAAGTGCAGTTCCTCCATTTCCAGCCCTGTGTTATTCTGACTCACCGCCTCCAGGACCTCAGTCCTGGTTCCCCAGCTGCTCTAGGATCCTGAGGAAAATGAGAAGGAACCAGCTTTTTTGCCCCTCATCCCCAGAAATTCCCTCTATGTTGCTAAAGAACAGCCCATGTCCCGCTTAAACTCTTAGCCCTCTCCAAAACTCCCACTAGACAGGGTGACTGTGCATTGCCTCTTATTCAGTCAATATCACTCTTTGGCCTTATGCCTGTTTTTTACGCTTAGTTTTCTTCAGCTGTGGTGGGATTGCTGGGGTAGCCATGGGATGCTGACATGGAAAGAATGAAAATTTTGAAATCTGCTTGCCAAGCATATTGCAAAGACGAACTTTGGAAACCTGTGTTTTGTTTTTATGTCTATACATTAAATTAATCTCTCCAGTAAGCCAGGTTTGCTCAAGAATGTGATTTTTGAGAAGGAGTGGCAATTAAAATTCCTTATGTACTTTCCACCCTTAGAGCTGAGGCCAGTGCATCTTAAAAACTAAAAGCAAACCACAAACACATGTGAGCACTGTGAGCATCTGATCACCTGACTTGAATCAATTGATATTTACTTATCCGAACCCTGTTTTTCAAAAGTTTTGACTGATATAAACATTCCCTCTGATCTCTTTATAGGGATGCTTACCAGACTTCAGGTAAACAGAGTGGGGAAATTGACTTTTGCTCCAATGGTTGCCATACAGTTTCTTTTTTTCCTATGAAACCTTTCTAAAAGCCTCCATGAGCCTGTTTAAAGGAGAGTCATTAGTGGAGGTGAAGAGAAAATAAACAGACTTTCATTGCTTTTAATACAATGGTTAGAAAAGCAAGTATGAACCTTTTCTGCAGCCCTTGTGTCCTGTTTATTCCTTTTATTGGCTTTTCGTAGTCTTGAGATGGCTATATGCAGCATAACATTTTGAATAGGGCCTCAGTGGTCCACAGGTTTAGTCAAGAACTTAAATCAGACTTAGTATTTAAAGGACTTTTTTTTTTTTTTTACTAGTATAATGATTTGAGGTTTAAATGTGATTTTTACATTGGTTGGTTTGTTGGTTTGGTTTTTTTTTCACATGAGCTGGCTGTTGAATCTCAGTGAGACTCAGCCACCTAACCCTCTTAGGCTTCCTTGGAAATCCCACCCTCAGCCAGATAAGGCACGGTATTTTAGCTGAGGAATGAAGTTAGCATTCACAAGGATGTCTGAGCCTACATTTTGTTGTTATTAGAAGACAGACTTAGAGGGGGACTGGACAGAATAATTAACTATGGAACTTTCTCACTCTGTTAAACAATGATTGATGCCAATAACAGAGGCAAGAAAGCAAGATCAGAACAGAGATAAGGCTCTCAAAGACAGCAACTGGAATATGAGCCATTTGCTTCTTGCATTTAAAATGGAAGACCTGAATGCCCTACATGGTCTCAGCAAGAAATGGAAGAAGAATCAAAATGGAGGGAAATAGGGCCATGCTAGGTGGGAGTCACAACCCTTTTCTTTTTTTCCCTTTCATTCTTTTTTCTTTTTGTACATTTTAGAAGACACTCCTATTCTGAGAAATATGTTTTAGCTTTTATAGACTGGTTTGTTCACACAGTTTGAAGAGCTACAAGTTGAAAAAGTAAGATGGGAAAAAATGCAGCTATGTCTAAAATTCCAAATATATAATAAATCCACACTCTGAGTTATATTCTTCAATTTTATTTAGAGGATTGCAAACATGAATTTAAGAAAACTTGATTGTACATAAGAAGTAGTATAAATATGCTTATAAAATAAATATAACCTTGATTTTGTCAGGAATCCCACTGAAAACTCTATGTGTGGGTATACATATGTATATATATATGTATGTATTCACACACATACATGTGTGTGGGGAAGTGGGGCTGATATTCAGACACAGTAATGAAGCAGTATCAGGCCTTTCTTTCCTGTGTAAATACACTCCTATCTGGGAGGGAAGGTAGCAGCTCTTTAGCAGTGTGATGTTACTAATATGAGCACCTTATACATCACAGGCACTTAGCATAGACACAAATAGTGCAGGAAAGTGGACTTAATGAAATAGATACAATTATGTCTGAAACTAGGTTCCCCAAAACGTGAATAAAGACCAAAAGCACCTTATTTTTCCATTTTTCATCATGAAATCCATGCTTAAATGCTGGTTCAGTAGGGATCCATGAGCACCATCTTCTCTTGAAACATTAATAGCTTTTCCTTCAGCATCTGGACTGTTACTAACTTAACCCAATTCTGTTTCAACAGTAAGGTGTAGTAAGCTGGCTTGTTGGTTTGGCTTCATTTGTAGGGGTTTGTTTGTTTGTTTTATTTCATTTGGGCTTTTTTGTTTTGCTTTGTTCTTTAATATGGCCTAGCAGAATAAAACAAGTTAAAGAGCTTTGGCTTAGTTGAGACCCAAGATTATCAGGCTTTAGCTGCACGCAAGCAAATTTAGCAGTGAATAGCAACTTAGTCCAGTCTGTGTCAAGGCCAGGGAAATCACATTTTGGGGAAGAGGCAGTGCCCATTCCACAGCCTTTGAAAATTGCAGCTAAAATTAGATGATGGCTGCTCGCCAGAGAAAGAAAACATTTTTTCCTCTTTTGCAATATATTCAAAAGCCACACTTTCAGGGATTTCTGTAAACCTGTCATACGTTGAAGAAAAAACATAAATCCTTCCATTCACCTGTGAACTAAAAGCTGAGAACTCAGACACAGAGATGAATTTTTTCTGCCTTGGAAGAACATTAAGGAAATGTGTATCACGCCATTGTACCCATTAGTGTAAGTTTAATAAAAATACATTGTTAGTTTTTAGCTTAGTATTAAGCTAAAGTAATTAATTAAGGGGCACCTTAAATAATTAGTCCTGGATGTCAGATGAGGAAAACCTCAGGCTTCAAAGCTGGTCTGAATTTCAAGAGTAATTACTAGCTACCCTATGAAAATCAGACCCCTTTTGACTTTAGCATCCTTTGCATTAGACCCCTCATCTCTTCTGAAAACCTCAAATTTTCAAAAACTATACCTACAGAAAGAAAACCCAAAAATTTACTCCTCAGGGGCCCAGGCAAGTCTTTGTGACCAAGTGTGAAAGGCAAAAGGGCGATCAGAGTTCAGACTTGTTACATTTGAGAGGCCAGTTCTCTGTGTCACCATAACTGTGGCTGAAATACCGTATTTTCCCAGGTTCTCTGCTGAGAAACCTGGATGTCAGATGAGGAAAACTGTGATTTCTCATGGGAAAGATTTGGTAAACATGTTTCATGTCAAGCATGGTACGCCCACACAGAAAAATCCAGCTTGCAGCCCTCTGTTAGGTTTTCTCCTTATTTAGTAAGAAAACATATATGTCAATATAATCTTTTCCATTTTCTTGTGGCTCAAGCCTCACTTGTGGTCACCCAAAATGAAGAGCAGAGCCTAACCTCAATATTTGGTGAAAAAACACAGGAAAGGAAGCACCTCTACTGAGGAAGGGTGTAGAAAAAGTGAGCAATGTTTCAGAACAAGTGGACAAACAAAAATATACAAAGCAGCCACTACAAAGTGAGTGCATGTCTTCTAATTTCTTCTGGGTATCTAAGGTAAATCAAAGCCAAGCCAGATTCTTATGCAACTAGAGGGACACAGTCCACATGTTTAGGCCCTTTTTCTCATGGCATTTCCTGAAGAAAAACTGTAAAGCACAACATTTCTTGCTCTAAGTTCCTTTGTGTTTGCATACGGCTCCACATGAAATAGACACTGACATCAAAGATCCAGCTGATTTTTTTTCCTTTTTTTTTCCTTTTTTTTTTTTCTTTTCTATTTTGAGGAACAGTTATTCTGCATTGGTATGGGAAGAGGAATTTTTCTGAGGACAGGTGTCAATGGTGGGGCAGAGGTTTTTTTCTCCTGTTAATTCACTCTCTTTCTCAAAGGATCTGGGGTTGGCAGTGAGTATCCATGTTGGAAGCAACATGGTTGTCAAGCATTTAGCAGTATTATATAGTAGGAGAGATCCTCCTAGCATGCTTTTAGAGGCTGTCAACAAAAAATACTCATTATCACTTAGTCCTATCCAAAAGCTGAGTAACTGTTTTACAGAATTCCTGAGGAATATACAAGAAATATCCATATGCACAATCATAGGTGCCAGAGAAATCAAATCCCTCCATCAAAGCTGTATTTATCATACAATCCTCTTTTTTTTCTTTTTCTCTTTTGGATAGAAAGGTCATTTCAATTAGCAAGTGGGAGCAGGGAGTTATTGTTGGTAGGCACAGCCCCATATTGATGGTTCCCCTATACGTCAGCGCACGAGCATTAACATTGCTCAGATAATCTTGCTGGCAAGCAGAGAAACAACTATCATGTTACTTGAAAGAACTGAAGCTATATTGTACAGCAGTCATTAGTCTCCTTGAATCTGCTCATAATGGTGAATGCATCATTCTGCCTGCCTGCAACTCGTGTAACAAACAGCACAGCCAAGTCTTTTCCAGTTCTGTTATTCTGTTTTAAAAAACACTGACATTTTCTTAAACAGACATAATTTACAATTTTAAGTAACACAACAGTGCCTTGGTGTGCAAGGGCCAGCAAGCAAACAAAACTCCTTTCACAAAGATAAAAAAAAAATAAAAAACACAGTCTCGTGCTCTCTGAGGTCACCATGGCTTAAAACCGGGGTGAGGGGGGAGGAACGAGGACCTTTCTGTGACATATCTTTGGCTTTGGCACATGTATTGTGCTCTGTCAGCAGAAAGCCCAAGTGCAAGTAGAGTTAAAAGCAATGTGTAATGCCCTCTAGGGACATCAGCTTCCTATGCCTACACCATCCTATCCTGTGTCTACACCTACCATGCCTCAGGCAGCAGTTCTGGGGACTGAAGATCCATGCTGTTTTGATCTCTGATTTATATTCCCAGCTTGCCTGACTTCCCCTGACTGCCAACACCACATGGGAAACATCAGGAGCACTCACAGCTCCAACCAAAGTGTCCCCCATACACCAGCTGGTTGAACCACCTCGTCAGGCACTTCCTGGAGCATCCTCCACCTACCACCATGTATGCCCACCATGGCAGACCCCTACATTTCAAAGTAGAAATATATCAAAAATTATAGAATTTTTATGATGGGTTTGGCTATGAGGGGTGCCCTTCACACCCACCCATCTACTCCAGAAAGCACAAGGTGGTGCTCATGAACTGGCAAGTGAAGTCCTGACATATGGTGAAGTATTAGTAAATAACATGAATTCCCTTCTGGTGGGCACTAAACAGAAAACACTGTTCTGTTTATGGCCCTGGCACAGCTGGGCTTCTCTGCTGCTGCAGCACTGCCTGGACAATTCAACTTGTCTGAGTCTAACAGCTGAAGACAGATCACAAGCACATGACATTGCAGACCTCCAGGATGAAAATAATGGCATAGTTGTCATTGTTGAAGTTCTGTGGCATCAGTCAGGGTGCCAGCTAAGGAGTGGATGCACTTCCCTCTCCCACCTTTCGTAGAAGCTGCTGCAAAGTGCCACAAAAGTGGCCTTTTTTCTCTGGAATTTGATTTTTGCTTTTTATTTTACCATGTTTGGAGGACAATATGCTTCCCCCTGTGGGAGACTGCAGCATAGGCCATAAGGTAAACCTGTTTTCTGTCACAGGATGTCAACAGAGGGCATTAGTCTTAAATCGCAGCCCCTGAATTACTATGGGCTATGGGAATCCCCTTATCCCTGACAGTCATAACAGTGGGTTCATGTTTTCCCCAGGAGAGCACCTGCCTGCCCACTGTTCCCTCTGCTGCCCTCCCCTCTGTGCAGGCTGCAAAGGGTAGGGGCACCAGCGTGGCACTGTCGGATACAAGTTACAAGAGGCAGCTATGGCTTTACAGGAGCTACTAAGCACTTTTATTTACTCACAGCCAAATAAATCATCCCATATTTAACCGTCTCAGGCAAAATAAATAAATAAACCTTCTTTACTTGAGGATTATCAACTCTGGGTTAGTGACATGAGGTTCAGAATCCAAAATCCTTCACTAAAAAGTCTGTCGCTCCAGTTCACAAGACCCTCCAACTGCACCAGGAAGGAGCAACATCTTGGCTGTGGCAGCCTATGAAAAGTATGTGACTGCTACCTTAAATTACTGATGGATTGAAAACAGCAGGTGACACGCAAACTGCAGCACTGGTGCTGTCTAATAAGTGAGCAGAACCACACTGGAAGGGCAAAGTCTCATCTCCCAAAGCAGCTAAAACAAGAAACACAGTAGTAACACAGCCTAGAGGGCAAGGATATGTGCCTTAACAACTGTCCCAGGCTTAGATGCACTGCATCACAACCAAATTATTTTCAGTGTTGGGGCTTTTATTTTATTCAGTGATGTTTAATCGACATTGGATCATGGAAATATTCAAAAAACAGCATTAATGGAGGGAAGAAACCAATGTCTTTACCTTATAGGTTCCAAATGAGATCATAAATGTCCCAAACAGTGTGACAAGGATGCTGATGGTTTATGACTGAGCAGAAACATGAAGCCTAGTGACTCACACATCATGGCCAATACCTGGATATTTCCAGAAAATTTCTCAAATATGAGTAGTTCAAGTAGCTCAGATAGGATTAGGTAAGAATGCAAATATCAGGGCTTTATATGAAAGTAATTCAAGCTATGAACCTTTTCCAGAACATCTTTGTCTGAGGTACACTCCCTGTATACATTCAGCCTTTTGGTCATGTTAATATTTTGCTGAAGAAGTTTGATAATATTTTCTTTGTTCACTCTTCCTTATCTTCTGCAACTTCCATGCACATCAGTAAAATAACATGATCCACAGGGGAAATTGTCCTATTTTTCTATTGTCTACAGGCTACAGAAAATTTGAAATCAAATCTGAAATTAAAAAATTGGCAGAATATGAATTGAAGTCAGTATTAACTAGAAACTTCAGCATAAAGTGTATTTGTCTGATCAAAGCAATATTCTATATCCCGTGGAAGCTTTTGAAGAATATTTAGAAGTCAAACAAGTGGGAAAAATCTCTCTGTGCCAAATTTTTAGCTGTTTTTTAAACACACATCAAGGCAAAGCCATAAAGCAGCCAATTGCCTGTATCTTCTGCCAAGAGCAGCATTCTCTCTCTCTCTCCCCTTCACTTTTCCCCTCCTCCTCCCTCCAAATGAACAAGATCAAGATCAAGAACATTGCATCAAGTCCTTGAAGCATGTTTCAAGTTTGCAGGAATATCATATTCACATGAGTAACCACCACACACACATACACACACTTCTTAGTTGCTTCTGCTCCTGCCACAACCAAGGAGCATTCAAAGGACTTTGGAGGAAGACAAGGAAATTGGGAATCTGGTAGCTAGTGAAAAGCTAAAAAGCAGAAGTAGGGTTAGAGAGTGAGGGAGAGAGTGGGGACCACTCGCTCTAGATGCCAAAAAATTACTCCCTACAGCTGTGTGCTAATATTATGATTATTATTTTGGCAGAGGATTTTTTGTTTTCTTTCCCAAGCTGATCCTGCTCCCCTCTTGTGCAGGTATTGAGCTTTTGCTGGGCCAAAAAAGCAAAAGAAACAAGGCCATCAGTTTTAGATTTGCTGTGCTCTGTCCAAGATATATAGCACATGGCAGCAAGGGAAAGCAGGAGACGGGGGAGAAAAGAACTGTGCTAATGGTTGCAGCCTGGGTAAAGACATTTGACTTTTTCAATAATTTTGGTTCAGAATGAAAAGGTGACGGGGGTGAAGAGAAAAATTGCTAATTCCCAGTTGCCTCTGATGTAAGTAATTAATGCAAATAACTTGGTGTATCTGATTAGCCTGAAGCTCCATGAAGACATAAAAAAAGCTTTAGTACCAGAATATTTTATTGGAGGAGCTTATGGTCAGATTCTTCTCTCTATCAGCCTTCCTTCTTATGTTAAAATACAATGTCATCATCATTACAGACCTTTCGTAGCCATCACGAGCTTACAGCAGCCCAAGCCCTCTGCGTATCACTCTTCCAAACAGCACTGTCCATGACAGGCACTGATGTCCAGTGGTGGCAAGGCAGTTTTAGTTCCTTGATAGTCTGAAAGATGTCTGACATACAGTTAAACTTTCCACTTGTGCACAATTATTCCTTAGACACCCCATTCCGCAGAATTCCCTCCCCCCACCATTATTCCTTTAATTCTTAGAAAATACAACTCTGCACTAATTTTTCTGCATCTGTCCTGTAACTGAGTGCCTGCAAAATGAGGCTTCCAAGAACATTTTCTCAAAATGCTTTAGCAGAGGGAAACATGACAAAATGTGAGTATGGATACAAATCAGAATAGAGCCTGAACTTGTGAGTGTCAGTCAAGCATGTTTATTTAGGTTATTAACATAAGAAGAGGTGTTCTGCCTTCAATTGAGATTCCTGTATCCCCTATTTCCACTTTCTATTTCCTTTATTTTTTCCTATTCTGACATTTATTTTCATGTTGTTTCTCTCCGTAAGCATGTTAGTTTTATCACACATCTTTTTTCTTCTACTACTTAAAAGCCCTTACAATATTTCATGTACTTTCTTTTCTTTGTGTCTCTTTTATGGCAGCCTCCATTTTCTTGTGTCTGGAACAGCTGCACTCATTTGTCCTCTTTAGGACCTCGATCCTGAAAACCATCTTAAATCAGAAAACACTTAGGCACATGTTTAGTGCTGGGGTTAATTTTTACATTAAGTGCAAGGTAAGCATTTACCTGGAGTTGATCAAAGTTCAACTGCTTTGCCAAACAGGTGCAGATTTTATATATATATATATACATACACACACATACATGCACATAAGATAAATATTTTGTTTGAAACTGAACAGCTTTCCAGAAGGAGAAGTGCTGGCTCATGAAAAGTATTTGGCAAATTATAACCTCTGTCTCGGGTACCTAAGACATATTACATTCATCACCATCACTCACCTCTGTGCCTATTAAATAAGACTCAGCACAAAACACATCCGCTCTTCATCCATGACACATGAGTGGGGTTTCTTTCCAAACTTCTCATTTCTCTGCTGCACTGGATCTCTGCAGAGAGAAGCAGGCCCTGTGGTGGAGAGACAGCCAGGAGAAGCAGCACATCCTGGAGCTACTCTAGTACAGGGACACTGATGCTGTATCTGGGAAGCTGTCCACAAGCTTGGATTGTGCAGGAAGCCCTGCAAAGTAGCTATGCTGACCTGCTTTCACATGGGCTCTGCAGAGCTTCTCACCAGGGGCCTGAAGAGGCCTGGGGCATGGCCACAGATCCCTGGCACAGAGGTAGATGCCCAGAGAGCTTCCATGGCACAGAGGTAGGTGCTCAGAGAGCTCCCTTGTGACCAGCAGGTCCCTCTATTCCAGTCTTGTAGACACCATCTGGAGTGCTGCATCCTGCTCTGGGGCACCCAGCACGAGAAGGATGTTGATCTGTTAGGGCAAGTACAAAGGAGAGCCACAAATATGAACAGAGGCATGTGGCACGTTTCCATGAAGACAGGCTGAGAGACTTGGGGTTGTCTAGCCTGAAGAAGAAAGGGCTCTGGGGAGTGACTTTATAGAACCTTCCAGTACCTAAGGGGGCTACAAGACAGCTGCAGAGGACTTTCCACAAGGATTTCTAGGGACAGGATAAGGAATAATGGCTTCAAACTGAAAATGGGTAGATTTTTATTAGATATTAGGAAGAAATTCTTTACTGTGAGGATGCTGAAGCACTGGAACAGCAACACCCAGAGAAGCTGTGGATGCCCCACCCCTGGAAGTGTCAAAGGCCAGGTTGGATGAGTCTTTGAGCAATCTGGTCTACTGCAAGGTGTCCCTGTCCATGGCAGTGGGGTTGGAACTAGATGATGATTTGGATACCTTCCTACAAAAACCATTCTGTGATCCTATGATTCTATGATCCAAATTGCAGTGCAAGCACGTTTACAGCAAAAGGGAACTCAGAAGACCTTTCATTGCTATTGAAGTTTATGTGTACCCTCAAATATTCATTTTTTCCACTCAGTTCATATTGCAGCATTCTCCCAGGCTGCACACAGACACGCACATAGGAACATGCATACCTACACATGCCTTTAACAAGGCTTTGTTCCATCTTGACCAGGGCCCCTTTACTTTGTCAGCCAGATAGTAGAAAAGACAGGAGTATTAATTTCAGGCACAGGATAGATATGGCTTTAAAACCAGAGCTGCTTTCCATGCAGAATTCAAGAATGTGGGCAGACGAGTTTGCCTCTGCTTGTGCTATTGGTGTCTTCCAGCAGTGGGGCTTGACCCCCACGCCCCCTTCACCTCTCTTTCTGGATGAGTCACTTTTTCTAAATCTGTTCTCAGATGCTCTGTTTTCACACTGTATTGGAAACTCGAACACTGAATTCTTCTGGCAAGAGATTACCTAAATATTGGGGCTTTATGAAGCCTATATCCATTTGGGGATTCAGTTACTGAATCCATTCAGATATGCCAAGGGTACCAAATGTGTTTAGGTATTTTGTTGAACAGAGACAATATTAACATTAATAAGAACTAGTTCCACAAGAAAGTAATTGTAAAACTGGGAATCTTTTTGTTTTGTTTTACTGCTGCTTTCAGAGAATGGTCTCAGAGTAAGACCTTGGGTGAAGAAGCAGAAAGGCAATTACTTCCAGTGTGCTGGGTGAATTTGCCAGAGGAGGGAAACTGAAAGTTTGATGTGCTCCCCAAGGCCAATGTTCCATAATTATAAAAATATACTACCTCCCCTGTAACTCTGTGAATATAAAATGAAGCATCTTACCTACCATTAATTAGCTGTATTTTGTAGTTTTATGGACATTGAACATGGTGTTCTAATTTGCATACATTAACATGTAATTTACATGCTCACTGCAAGGTGTTCAGTTTTATTGCCATTACCTTTTGTGGCCTATTTCTCTAATGACTGTAATGGAATACAAAAGAGATTTCTCATTGTGTTTACCCTGTTACCTTATACATGAGTTTCAGAATAATGTGGCATGCTGAGAAGTGGGAAATTTCATGCAAAAGGATTTGCTTTCTAGTTTGAGCCACTTCATGACCACCCAGTCTGCTGAATTTTCTAATTCCTCCTATATTTCCTTAGCCACTGCTCTTTTTTCACCCACATAACGACACTAAATATTTTAAAAGTCAGGTACAAGTGTAGAGACTTGCTCCATTGCCTGCACTGAAAAAAGAATGTCAGACACAAGAATTAATGGGTTCTACTCTGTCTATCAGCACCTAAAGGCACAGAGAGAGAAAAATAATCTGCAGCTGGGGAAAGCTGAGCAGGGTCAAAGGGCAGTGCCTGCATCTGCATTCACTGAGAGGCCGAGAGGAAAATAAAGGGTCTCTTTTTGTTGCAGCTCAGCACTATTTTAGAAAGCGCAGATACTAACTTAATTACCACAGTTCCCTTTTGCACTAGAGCACTGCAGCAGGCTATAAATCAATACTTAAGGTCACATTGCTAAAAGCTCTGAAAAAGAGTCTTTCCTCTCACTATAGCATGTTGTTTGCTGCTCCTGAAGCAGTGTCACGAGAGTTCAATATCAGAGACAGAACAGGGCTAAAACAATGATTACAAAAGAAATCAGAATTGCAAAAACGTAAGGTGCAAAGCGAGCAAGTCCAGTTATAGCAGATGCCATGATTGCATCAAACCTTCCTCTCCCAGCTGAGAGACAGGAGACACAGCAGCAGGTGCCCACGAGTATGAATACATTTCATACAGGGCTGAATTTTTGTTCTGGAGGCCAAACTGATGGGAAAAGGGCACATCTGAAAAAATTACAGCTATTTCTGTTGAGTATATCTCTGGCAACTTTATCACACATCTGAAATCAATTATACATATGCATGCATGACATCTTATTTCAATAAATTGTTGGAAATGGGGCTCAGGAGTTGCAAAAATAGATTTTTTTTTTCCATTTGCCTTTCTATTATACCTGCTGACCCAGATATTTCACAACCTTTGGAAAGGAAAACAACTCATATGAGATTGGGAAGATATGGAAAAAGCCACTTCCAGCTGAGATACACTTGGCACAGCATTTAATGGCTTAGCCAGAGGGAGGTTTCTTTACGTTTGGGTTCACACTGGCAGTATGCAGCCAATACTAATATTAGATAGATAGACAGAGGACTTGCATCCAGGTGCCCAGGATACTACAGGAATGAGACACAGGAACCCACTAAACATCCAGTTTAGATGCCAGAACATCTACAGCTTTGCTGTTTACAGACTAATTTATGGAGCCTATAAAAACTGTAATTGCAATTGGGGTTTGAGAGATGTTTGGAATGAAAGTTAGAAGTCTGTCCAATATTAAAAAAACAAATTTCAAGAATTTTTTTTTATTTTAAAAGTACAAACATATTTCTACCTAAATTGAAATTTAATTTCCAAAACTTGCATGTTTCCTTAGAAGGGGCTGGAATCGCAGACACTGGTAAGCACACTGCTAAACAGGATTTTAGTCTGGCTGTGAAGTGGCACGGATACATTCAATTTAGAGCTATTGCTTCTAGGTTCCCTGAATTTCAGCCCAAACCTGGCCCCTGGAATTCTGATGAGCAAGTGGGAAAGTGTGGACAAACATCCAGGAGCTAATCATGTCAAGCAGGCACTGTGGAAACCATCAAGGCATGCTTTAATTTAAAAGAAGAGCATCAGAAAATGCATTTTGGATTCCTCTAATCGCATTTTATGACAGCAATTTTTGTGAAAAATTTCTGAGAAGAAGAGAAAGAATGTGATGTCATTTTGAGTTGATATTATGATTAATTTTTACCCTTTTGCACAAGGACAAATAGCCCTAGTAACCTGTGATGAGTCTGTCCTGATAATACAGTCTCCAGATTACTGAAGCCATCTTCCTGAGACATTGTTTGATGAGGAACCAACCTAGATTCTGGCATGTAGAGAAAAAAATTGGCCACGTGCATCTTCATATTTAGGTGTAACAATAAAGCTAGTCTGTTCCTTTTGATTCTTTGTCAGCAGGGCTCATGCATGGCTAGTGAACATGTGCTGGCTAAGAAGAAGAAAAAGACGTTATTTTTCCTTTTAAAAACATTGTATTTTGATGATGGGCATTGCTCTAGTTCATAAAGAGTTGCAGAGACAGGGCTTCCTTTGAAGTCACTAGTGCACTTTGGGATGTATTTAGGTTGGAAAATTTTGAAAGCTTACAGAGCGAATGGATAAGTATTTGTGGCAAAATTTGATGAAGCTTCTCTATTCCAGTAAAAACAAGTAAAAACCCAGTATTCAAAGCTATGCCCAGAGTATATTTATTACTTCCTAATTCACTGATGTACTCTTGATTTGAAATCGTCAATTAAGGCTTCTAAGTCCGCTATGATTAAATTAAGTTTGATTCAACTTTTTTGAAGGATTAAGTAGCTCTACAGAAGAAAGGAAGCCTCAATGTACTGTAAATCGAAGGAGATTAGACAATGCCTAAATGTCTTGACAACACAATATTCATTCCATTATTTACTACAGCAACAGTTATGAGAACCCCATTAACTCTGTGTTCCAAGTGTAACTATATTTATTTAAATTCGACCATACACAATTATGAAGCTATAAACAGGAGGGTGGATGGGGATAAAACATTGTGCCAAAACTTCAGAAGATGGCACGATTTCAGAAGAGACATGCAATAGCTTGAAAGAAAGGTGTAATATACGACTTAGGAAAATCTTAAGCAAATGTTTCCTACGTGACATATAGAACTAAACTTTTTTGATAGCAACTGGAGCTGTTGTGTGAGACAAATAACATAAAACTAAAATAAAACATCAGATTGGGTCTCAATTTTACATTATCTGAGATTTGCACCATTGCATTTCTGCCACTGAGGAAGACTTTTTTATGGAAAGATGGATGGCACTGGTCATTAATCACAAGTTTGCTCAAGGAGTGCCACCATAAATACTAAATATGCATAAAATCACCCATGGACGAACAATGACATTTTTCCCCTTCCACAGACTATCATATGCAGAAGTGATGTAGACAAAGCCAATTACACAAACTGAATGAAAACTATAGGATCTCTGACTCATATCTAACAAATTTTGCTTGAGGGATGCAATAAGACAATACTGCTCATCTTGAAAATCTTGAATACTGTAGTTTTCATCCTCGATACAGGTGGATAGTCTTCAGCCATAGTGAGTGTATGCTTTCAGATTTAAAAGAAAAAAATCCAGTAATTTTTTCTATATTACTTGAATAACTTTTCTAAATGCAGCCTCATAAAAGTGCATTTCCTTTACATTCAGTGTGTCATATTTAGATCTATATATATGCTGTCAGATTAAAGGTCATGCAGACAGCTGAAGATGCCCTTACCTAGTAATATTAAACATGCATATACATGTGTGTATATATCTATACACACATATTTCTGTGTCTGATGCGTATAACAGTCTTGATTCACTAACTGATAAAGGTGGAAGGAATACTGCTCTTTCTAAATACCTGTCTTATCTCTATTCCTTACATGATTTGACAAATGTACACTATAAAATTAAAGGTGCTTCTCCTTAAGGTGTTGCAGAATCACAAAAGTATCTGTGGATTTTGAGAACTAGAACAAGCAACAAAATTCAAACAAATTCAAGTATTCACTCCAGGAAGTTTAGTGGATTTTCAGCGAAAGATTGATCAAGTCATAGAAAATCTGGTCCTTAGGTGATCCATGAAGGATCACTTAAGGATCACATAAAGATAAGGCCTTTAAGCTATATCATAGTAATGTTATGAGACTTAGTTACTGCAAATAAGGCACTGAAGTATTTTACATGGTTTCGTAGGAGAGTTTCTGTGTAGGAGGTACATTCCCTCAGTGTATAAAGATATTGTTAAAACAGTACCAGATAAACTACTCCCAGGGAGCTTGAATTACCATATGAGTTATTGATACTAAAAAATTAAGAAACTGTGCAGCATATTCTTAAGGACCATCTACTGGTTCTTCAATGGTCAAAAACATACATAAACCCATCTACAAACATGTCAGGCTTCAACAAGTTGAAATTATACTTAGTAGTAGATGTTCTCTCTGTGGTTTTCGGTTATTTGGTCTGTTCATTTGGTGTTTTGTGATTTGCTTTGTTTTTCTACTAGGGACTGACAGATTCGGATATTTTTTTTAAAAATGAAGTATTTTGGCCAAAATGCAAAACATTATTTGAGAAGTGCTGCCCCAGCATCTCCTGACCTAAGAAGTTCACTTACTTTGTGCCTCTGGGTTATCAATTGGTAGGCCTCTTTGGCCAGACTCCATGTCCCACAACCTACTCCTTTGTTTTCTTCCCTGGGTCAAGGTGCGGGAGAGGTACCCTTGCTGGAGAGGGAGGAAACCTCAGAAGCAATATCACGTATTATGTTAGGGAGGTGGATAGACAGGGAGACATCTTTGTGGAAACATTAACAGTTTTAGTAGAGGACAGATGTCCATATATCACCTCAGTAACACCCATACACAGCCAAACTGTGGCATAAGCCACACCTAAGGCTTGGGAAGCCCATACAGTTCTGGCAGACCTAAAGTCAGGTTAGTATTTAGAGGTACGGGTTATCCTTTCAGCAGAGGAGATTGTT
>VZTN01028556.1:0-41293 GCA_013400515.1 Erpornis zantholeuca
GGGTTGAGTGCCTGGGTCCTCCTGCTGGGTGGAATTTCGCACAATTGGGATGGTGAGCTCTGAGATAAGGCACTGATGGGCCATGAACAGGAGATAGTCCAGGGGTGAGTTATCTGTGAGTCATGGGCAAGGCACTGTGGGCCATTAACAGGAGATAGTACAGAGTGAGGAGGCAAGGAACACTGCTCCACCTGGTTCAAGAAGATGGTGATAGAATACATGCTTTTGGTTACATCTTACTTTCCAACCCAGGACAGATACCAAACTGACTCTTAAGCAGGGACTGGGTGGAAATGAGCTGAAAGAACCCAAATGATCTAAGGAACGCATGAAGAATCGCACTTGATTGGGAAATAAGGCCAAGCTTATATCAGTGGTTCCAAGAGCTGTCTGGATGAGTTTTGAGACACTTCTAATACCCTCCCTGGACAGGATTACTTCCACCTCAAACAGGAGGATCAGGACTGTTTTGTTCAGAGAGTCTTCATATTCTGGCCCTGACCTGTGACTTATACAAGGAGGAGGGAGAATTACCACTTCCATCAGTGTGACCCCCACATACCCTGCCTGATTCACCCCAATACTGGACATGCAAGCTGAGTTAAATGTAAATGTTTCAATTGTAAAAGAAATTGGTTTTGTATGACACTATGTATGTCACTAAAATGACACTCATTTCACTAAGTGTTGAGTGACAAATCTGTCCCTCATTCTGGTAGAACTAAAAACTGCTGAAATAGTAACTTTGCTTGGTGGATGGCAATTACTAGCGCCTGTTGAATGGGGGATACCTGAGGAACAGTGGGCACCTACAGTTAAGGAATGTCTAAAACCATTTGCTTGGAAAGTAACGAAAAGCAAGTGACAAGGAAATAGAGGGCAAGACTGGAGTGACCTCTGTATACCACCACTGAGAAGATCATATACACCTGCTATGGGTTGCAACCCCATAGGCATGGGAGGTGGGAGTATAAGCCATACCAGACTTCTGTTAGTCCTTTTTCTGTCACTCATCTTTTCTCTTTTCCCTTTTGGGATACCAACAAAATCATGTCACAAATGCTACCGAAAGCTTTGTATGGAAAGAAACTCAGGCTCCTTCTTTATCACCCATACACATGTCAACAGTCACTGCTATGACCCATCCAAATTAGGTACTTGTATGCACAAGGGAAAAAAATACTGGATTGCGGAAAACCTAGGAAAAAAATCTTAGGAGTATAGCATGATAGGTAGAATACTTCTTTTTGTTCATGTAACTAATTCAGAGAATAGCAAAGATAAGCAAGGAAATTCGTCACATTCCTGGATTGTCTGGATGAAGATAACAATGGCAGGCTTCAGAACCTGGAAGGAAGAATTTATTGATCAGGAAATGGAACACAGGATAAGCAAAGGATTTGGTCAGCAGAACTGGAACACATTGGATTATCAAATTTTAAACAGACCTGCAAGAAGGAAATAGTGGCAGGATGGGGGAACTTGAAACCCAAAAAGTACCAAAAAAGGAATGTTTGAATGATGCATGACAGGCCATGAATATGTAAATGCTGTTGCATTTCAGGAAGTATATTCTGAGTTAAGGTGTGCCCTGGCAGCCTGCCAGGCACCACCCATATTAACCCTTTGCTTTATTTTTGTCTCCTATTGTCCTTTTATTAAACCCCTTATTAAACCTTTAAAGTTTTACCAACAGAGTGAACCTTGTTTTTCACACCTGTGCGTGGGGATAAGGCCATTGTCCCTGGACATATGAACAGCCTGGAGAACAGAGAGGTGAGGTGCAAAGCCCAACACTTGCTGTCCCCCATTTGCTAGTTGAGCAATAGAGGTGGCACAGGCCCTGAAAACTTCTCCATGAACCCATGGGCAGCAGGACAAAACTGGGCAAACAGCCAGGGCAGGAGGCAGACCTCCCCTTTTCACAGGACGCAGCCTGGACACCCAGATCATGGCCACTGCTCTCTGGCTGGTGTCCGCAGGTGCCCTCCCACGGGGCTGAAGTGCCTGTGCTGCTGTGCCTCAGGAGAGTTCTGAGTGTCCTGCTCAGGGTAACAGACTCCTCCAGCATGCAGGAGCCCTTATCACCCACCTGCAGCTGGGCCGAGGGAGGGGAGATGCAGCAGACCCTGTGAGGTAAACAGGACTGGGCACTGCAGAACGGGAAGAATTGCCAAATTCAAGTGTTGGATGAGGTCCCACATGGGCTGGCAGCTTCAGGGCATGGGAGGTCCATTGCCCAGAGGAGGAGAGGGGGAAGCTCTGTGGGGTGGTCTCCAGACAGACTCCCAGCTCTGCTCTCCAGGCCATTCAGTCCCTCTGGACTGTGCTGTGCTTGCTCAGTCTGGAAGTGCTGGGCAAGTCCAGTACAGGCATGAGGAGATGAGAAGATCAGAGGAGTGGGGAGCAGACTGAAGACCTTCCAAACTATCTGAAACCTGCTTTTCTGGACCCAACATGCAGGCTGAGCAGGTGAGCTGTCTAAAAAGTGCCGGAATGCTGTGACCTTTCCCTCATTCCTTCTCTGCTTTACCATCTTCAGGCAGACTTTGAGTCTTGCAATTCCCACTTTCAGCAGTGAATCCTGTCTCCCCTCCTGTTGATTGACTGTGGATATGTTGGCATGCAGGATGGAGAGAGTAGAGAGTGAGACCCTGGTGGATGAGGTGGAGGAGATGAATGGAAGAGGTGAGTTTTCAGAAGAGAAGAGGAGGGGGAACTGTCCTCTGTTGAGGAGAAAATGCATCCTGCTTCTGCTGTGGGAGAACTATTGGAGTTCAAAGCACTGGGGCTTGTCCCAGCCTGGGCTTTCCATGGGCTGGGACCTGGTGGCTGCAACACTACCAGCTGAACTCTTGGTGCTTACCTGTAGACCCAGCCCCAGCACCAAATGCTCGAGAGCTGACATCCTTGGCCCCCCCCCATTGCTCACAGAAAGAGAGGTGGATTTGGGGCTATGGGTTATGGGTCCTGGGGTAACGTCTACCATGGTCAGCACTGTTTGTGTCCTGACCTGCCTGTTCTGCTCTCGCAGCACCAGAGATATCCAAGCTCAGGTCCAGGTGTCTGCACTGCAGGTGTGCATCCACCCACTCAGGGGCCTCCTCCTCCAGGAAACTGAGGTCCCCTTGGCCAGGATGTGTGCAAGCCCCTGGGGCAGGGACAGGATTGGGGCCCCACGGAGCCCGGGGACAGTCCAGCTAGGGGGGTTTTCCCACTGCAGGGAAAAGGAACTCATCCTGTCCCTTCTCTTGCTGGGGTGGATGCTGCCCTGGTGCTGCCTGTTCTGAGCAGCTTCTCCTCCTCCTGTGTCCCCAGCTGACATGACCCTGGACCCAGACACCGCCAACCCCTTCCTCATCCTGGCCAGTGACCAGCGAGGGGTGGGACGGGGAGACGAGTGGACCTTGCTGCCCAACAACCCCGAGCGGTTCGACACGGAGCCATGTGTGCTGGGCAGCCAGGGCTTTGCTGCAGGGACACACTGCTGGGAGGTGGAGGTGGCGCAGGCAGGGGAGTGGTGGGCTGTGGGAGTGGCCCAGGAATCTATCAGGAGGAAGGGGGTCCTCACTTTCACGCCCCAAGAGGGGATCTGGGCCGTGGGGCAGTGGTTTGGACAGTACCATGCCTTCACTGATCCTGACTGGACCCCCCTGCACCTTAGCTGCCTCCCCAGGGCCATCAAGGTCTGCCTGGACTTCACAGACAAGCAGGTGACTTTTGCTGATGCTGAGAATGAAGCCCCAATCTTTGCCTTCTGCCTGGCCTCGTGTCCTGGGGAGAGGCTGCGCCTGTGGCTCTGGGTGGGGATGGGCTCGTGGCTCAAGCTGTGCCCGTGACAGGGGGGGAATGGGGGGGCAGGGGAGAGACTGGAAAGGCAAACATTGTGGGTCTTGATGCTGGGAACTGGGAGGGTGCTGCACCCTGCTGGCTTCTCCTCATGTGGGTACCCTGGCCACCAAGGGGAGGACTGGCAGGTCATGGAGGTGGATGCCACCACAGAGCCTCCTTCATCCCCCCCACCTCTCGGCTGGGACTGCAGGGATAATGGGGAGCAGAGAGACTCAGTGCAGGGGGGAGCTTGGTCCCCAGGGGTCCCATGGCAGGGACCATTGAGTGCCAGGGCACTGCAGAGCTGCTCTGTACGAGGCCATGGAAAATATAGCAGGGCCTAGCTCCTCCAAGGGTGCTGGAGTAGTGCCTCTGGCTTTTTTCAATTAACTTAAAAGAACCCAAACATAGCTGGATACTCATGATAACACTTATCTTCCCCACACATCCAGAGCCTCTCCTTGCCTGACACAAGCACATCTCTTGCAGTAGAGCACTGGTAGCAGCTCTAGGGGCAGTCCAGGAAGGAAAGCATGAAGCTGAGCTGTGTCTGAAATCCACAAGAGAGGCAATTCCCACAGATCTGCCATTCTCTGGTCTCACCCCATCAAAGTCCCACCTCACAGGATCCTACCAAATCCTGTCCTTACAATAGGAGAAGACGGATGTAGGTGAACATTGCCTGGGTCCAGACTAGATTTCTTCTCCAAATACTTTTCTGGTTGGACCCTCTTTAGTGCCACCTCAGTTGTCATCATGGTGGCATCTGGGCCCATACAACAGTATTGGTCTCCCTGCTCTACTCCAGGAGCTGCAAAGAGTTGCAGTGCTGGGTCAGGCCCAGGTATCTGCCCCCAGAGCCCTTTCTGAAGCTTTCCACTGTGGTAGCACCAAGACTGGGGAAGCCCAGGGATCTCTGCTCCCAATGAGGCACTTTCTACTCGCCATGGGCAGGATCCTCTGAGACTGTCCTGGTTTTGGATGGGATGGAGTTAACTTTACTCTTAGTAGCCAGCACAGTGCTGGGTTTGGGTTTTAGTGTGAGAACAATATTGATAGCAGCAACCAAACCATCAGTCAGGGGCGTTTACCCAGGTCAAGGACTTTTCAGTGTCTCATGCTCTGCCAGCAAGGAGCTGCCAAGAAGCTGGCGGGGAGCATAGCCAGGACAGCTGACCCAAACTGGCCAGAGGGATATTCCATGCCACAGAACATCCTGCCCAGTGTGTAAGCTGGGGGAGCTGCCTGGGAAGGGCTGATTGCTGCTGGGACACAGGCTGGGCACAGATCAGTGGGTGCTGAGCAACTGAGTATTGGGCGTCACTTGTTCCACTTGGGGTTTATATTTTTTTTCATTACAATTATTATTATCATTGGTATTATTACATATTACATTGTTTCAATTAAACTGTTTTTATCTCAAATTAAAAAGGTTTTTTCCTTTTTTTCCTCCATCCTCCTTGGAGGGGTTGTGTGACCGAGTGGCTGTGCACTGTTAATTTGTCAGCTGGGGTTACACCATGACAGAGGTTCACAGCAGAACTGTTGGTGGATGGAGATGGCAAAAGATTTGTTAGTTCTGTATTTTTGTCCTTTGTCATGCAAAACACCCTAAAAGAGTTGTGCTGTGCATTTAGGAACACCTACCTCAATCAAGAAGAAGAAATTCCCTTCTGAAAGCCAGCTCAGTTCCTCAGACTGGAGGAAAGTTGGTTTTTTTCAACAGGTTGGTGTCCAGGAACCTCTTCACTGGAATTTTGTGGTTTGGAGGGGGTAAATTTTGTGCTTTAGTTTCCTTTTTGATGTGCCCCCCAAAAATTAAATTAAAAAAACCCCAGCTCTTTGGGAGCTGAATTGCATAATTGCAGCATTTTGTGAGAAATACACAATTTCACGTAGAATTGCACTGCTAAGGCTTAGGGGAGTTTAAATTCAGCTATCATGTCCTAGAGGTCTCTGCATTCCGGTGCCACAACAGGGAGGAAGGCTTAAGGAATGCCATGGTCCTTGAGCAAGGCTGGACCCACGTGGGCTCTGAGTGGTTATGGGGAGACAACCAGGGCCAGGACGTTTGTCCCATAGCCAGCGTGGGCACAGACAGCACATCACAGCAGTGACTGCTGCCTCCTCACCTGGGGCCTGGACACAGAGACCACAGGGCAACTCCCAAGCTCCCAAAGCCCTCAGTCCAGAGCAGGGTGTGATCAGGGCCCTGGCACCCTCCTGTTCCCAGGGAAAAAGGCTGCAGTGGAGGCACCTCAGGTAGTGGAGGCACCTCAACCAACATGCTCTTCTCAGCATTGGTCTGTCAGACATGCTCCAAACAAAGCCTGCCTGGACTGGCATGTCAGCCAAGCAGCTGTGACTGAATGCCCTTCCCATTAAACTGTGTTTCTTTTCCCCCAGTGAGCCCTTTCTCTAGGACTTCTGTTCCTTTTACACTGTTCTAGCTGTTGCAGATGCTGCTTTTTCTCCCCCCCACCCTGTCAAACTGATGTGTGGCATCAGTTTTATTTTAAAGGACTGGCTGAGCCAACCATGGCACTCTCTTTTTCTACACTTTTTTTTTTTCTTTTAATATGAACAAGCCCAGAAAACCCTTGATTTGACAGCTTGGCCAGGGAACTCATTCAAGGTCTTGCCCAAGGCTAAAGCCTTGTCCAGGACCTCGGAAATGCATCCAACATTGGTGCTGCAGTGCTTTGAGTGGCACTTTAAATGGGCAGCTTCACAATTTCCAACCCTCTGCTGCAAGAGTGGCATGACCAGATTTGCAACACAGGTCCAGGGCCAGGGGCCAAGGCTGCAGGGGATGTGGGGCTCCTCACTGCCCCCCAGAACAGGGACCAGTGGCTGCCCAAGTCTCTGCCCTGAGGTTCCAGACCCAGCTCTGGGCAGGCATCCTGCTAACACTGCCCTGCAGCCCCTGCCACGGTGCTGGCCCTGGATGGCTCTCAGAGCCAGCTGGTAGTGAGCACTCAGAGCAAGGCTCCTGCCCTACAGCTGCCAGTAGCTCTTGCACATTTGGGCACAGCTCAGACGCAGTCTGGACAGTGCAAACACAGACACAGCTCGGACACAGCTGGACACACCTTGAACACTGTTTGACACACATGGGACACAGCTGGACACAGCTGGACAGAGCCCACCATGACCCCACCAGGGTCACCAGGGGAGAGTGTGGGCTCGCAGATGTGTCCAGCATCTCCCACGGCCCCGGAGCGAGGGCTGGGCTGGAGGGCCATGGGCAGGCTTGGGTCAGGCAACTCGCAGGAGCAGCATCAGGGGCAGCACCAGGGTCACTCCATGCAGCCCCATACACACCCCTGGCCCAACCAGGGGCCAAAGGACTCTTGACTTGGCCCAAACATCATTGCCTTGCTTGGCCCACAGGCAGGCTTCTGTGCACTGACAAAGCAACTGCCCAGAAATGACAACAGCCCTGGGTTTTGTCCAACTTTGAAACCTTCTGCTGGGGCTCTGGGGGCTGGTCAGGACAGCTACCCAAGGGAGGTGGTACCAGGGGTGCTCTCGGGGATGCAGCCTGGGCTCTGCAGCTGCTCCCCCTCCAGTAACAACACAACAACCCAAAGTTTGTCTCACTTTTATTTACATCATTGCACAGCCCGTTTCCCCAGAACACACTGGAACGTGGTGGGTCAGACACCGACTGCCCACATCCATGAGCTGAACATCTCCTCTGGGAAGGAGGACAAGACTCAAAGAGTCACTACTGGGTCTTGCAGGGGCACATGCAACAACTCCAATTATTGGCAAAGACAATAAAGCCAAGGATGCTGAGTGCAGCTGCAGTCACACAGCAGCACAGGGCTGGGCCCCAACTGCCCCAGCCAGGGGCTTCTGGCTTTCACAGTTGCATATGTGGATTGACAGTGGGTTTCCTAACTGGAACACTGGCTCCATTATGTCCTTACCCTGGGATGTGCTGCGGGAGAGAGCATCTCTCATCACCTGCCAGAACTTGGTGCACTGTGGGGCCAAGCTCCTGGCAGGCAGCCATGGCTGGGAAGGTTAAACCACCCCCCCACTCTTCTTCATTGGTGATGTCCTGGTGACAAGGGGGTTGTTGGGAAGAGGATGAAGGAAGGGGCACCCAGGACAAGGCACAGAGCAGTGGTGCAGAGCCTGCTGCCATGGAAGGGGTGTGCAGAGCGGGAAGCGCCTGCATAGGACTGAAGCAGGGACTGTGACTGGAGCTGGGCTAAAGCAGCCTCTCCACCAAGAGTACTAAGGGCAGAGTAATCCCTGCATGACTGGGAAAAGGGCAGACACCCATGGATATGTGGCAGAAGGGAAGGGACAGTCAGGGGGCTGGCCAAGAGAGGGGAGCAGAGATGTGCAGCCTGGCTGTAGCAAGGACATTCACCCTGTGGTCACACCAGCCCCCCACGCTCGGAAGAGAGACCAGTCCAGAGCAGCCCTCAGGGCACAGAGAGGCTGCTACAAGATATGCCAGGGTATCCCCAAGTTGCACCAGAACCCTAGGAGAGGAGATGGAGGAGAGCAGACAGAGACCAGGGCCCAGGGCTGGAGCAATCCTGTTGGGTGAGATGGCACACTGGTCCCTGCTGCTCATGCCACCAGCAACTTCCAGCCCAAGGTGAGGAAATACACAAGGAAACACATCCTGCTTTGCAGTTAGAGACGAGGAGGAGGAGGAAGTGCACATGGTGCTTTGAATTCAGGAACTTATAGATCTCCATCTCTCAGGGAATTGCACTGATCCACTTGCTTTCAGCAAAGGGGCAGGAGGATGCCACGTAGTGCATGACTACCACCATCCACTGCAAGGACACAGGCCCCTCAGAGCCTGCCTCCTGCCTGCTCTTTACCCTCACCACCACATGGAGCCAGAGCCCAGGCTCCAGCCAAGCAGCTGCACACACCTCCGGAGCACCCAGCAGGGAGGCTCAGGAAAGCTCAGCACCAGGCATGGGCACTGTCTGGCAGGGTGAGGAGGTGGCAGAGGCAAGGAGCAAAGACAAATCAGGGAGACTCTTGGCAGAGGGGGCACTCTGAGACAGAGGGCTTCGAGAGCTCTGTGGAAATGGAGGTGAAAGGAGGAGGAGGAGGAGGAAGAATGCCAGCCCCACAGGACAAGGGACCCAGAGCCTGTTCTCTGGGAACCAGCAAACTGGGGGAGTTTCACTAGAGGACACAACAGGCAGGCAGCACTGCCAGGGATGAACCCAATCCCAGCAGCTCCTCTGGAATGTGCAAATAAAGCGCAGAGACAGCCAAGAGCACCTGTGTCCTGCCAGTGCCGCAGGGCATGGCCTGTCCCCTAAGGTACGTGTGGAACTGATGCTACGGGAGGTCCAGCCTCAAGGTGGTGAAAGGACACCAGCAAACAGAGACTCCAACTCCCACCTTCTGGGGTCAGGAAAGCTCCTTTCTCAATCTTCTCAAAGCAAAAGGCAATGGCAGGTTTAGCTAGAACAGAGCCATCACTCCCCACCCTCGGATCCTCCATCTACCTTTGCCAGACAGAACAAGGGCTGAGTGCATCCAGGTCCTGGGGATGAGCCAGGATCTCAAGGAAAGCATTTTGTGAGATCACGTCTGCACCAGAAAAGATTCTCTCATTCTGAAACTGATTTTGAAATTCTCAAAATTACAGTACTTTACAATACAAAATGTCTCCATTCGGTATTACGTCATTTTACTCCTTCTGGGGTTATAATTATTAAAAACACTCAACTTTCTAGAAAGGACAGAACACCACAAAAGAGACTAAAGAGTAATGGGAAGGCTGCTGCAGTATATCAAAACCAATTTAGTGCAAAGGAGAAGGGGACTTTCAAGAGTGGTTGATGAAAAGTGTTCTTCATATGTTCATTTGGAGAAAAGGCATTGATTTAACCTCTGAATGAGATCAGGCTGCCAGCTTCTATCCTGAAGCTTAGAACATCAACACAAAAGGACTGAAACACAATATGCATGGCCATTAAAAAATAATACTATATATAGATATATATGGAGAGAGAGGGAGATGTTTTCCACGTATGGTATTTAGTCATAGTAAAGTGTCCCTGCAGACAGGCATTTTCTGCCATCAGGCTCTTTTGGGCCATTTTACACACCGATGTTGATCATGTGTCTCTATGCCAAGGTCTAAAGCACGTGCTGAGTACAGAGTCCCTTTGGGTGGGATGATTGTTTTCCAGTGCCCCCAGAGCTGCTGTGTTCCCTGGGCCTGCGGGGACACTGGGGCCTCCCCCGGGGCCGGCCGCGGGACGGCTCACACGGTGGTCTCATCCGCGGTCTTCTTCATGAGCTTGGCGGAGAGGAGGGAGTGGGGCACGGGGTGAGGGCTCCGCGAGGCTGGGATCATCAAGCGAACTTTCTGGTTGGTCCTTCGCCACTCCGAGTACAGCTGGCAGTGGTAGCGGAACGAGACCTGGCGGGCGAGAACGCAGCGCTCTGTCACCAACCCCGCCACTCGTGCCGGAGGGACAGCCAGGGGCCAGCACCCCTCTGCCTCTGGGCATCCCCTATCCTCAGGCAAGGCAGGCAGCACTGACCCCAGCACGGTTTGGGCACTCTGTGTGCCCAGCCTCTGACAGGCAATCAATCCCTTCCTGGTGACACCAGGCCGAAAACAGCAGGGCACAGCCAGAAGGGCCTTCTGGGCAGCAGCAGCAGAGTGTGACGGGGTTTGCTCAGCTGGGTTTAGGTCTGGGCTGGTGAAGTGTGCTATGAGGTAATACTTGGCCCTTCATCCAGCTCCAGGGTGCAGCCAGCACTTTGGGCAGGCAAACAAAAGTCTGAATCTAACCGGCCTCCTCCCATCTCACAGATCCCAGGGGACCTTCTTTGCCCTGTGCAAAAACCTTCCCTCCTTGGTCTGCAACAGGACAGCAGCTGGACTCATTCTTCTCTGACAACCATGTGGCCTGGGAGACTTGTCTGCCCAGAGGGAGACAGGGGAGGATGCAAAGGCTGGAGGGACCCAGGGCAGCCCAGCACAGGCAGGAGCTGGCCCTGCAGTTTCAGAGCAGCCCTGCAAGGGGAGCTTCGAGCTCGGCTTAAATACAGAATCCAGTCAGCCACTGATCTAATCCAGGCTTTCTTACAGGAAGCATTTAGCTGGCAACTAGGACGTACCAGGAAGTGCATCTGACACGGAAAACTCAGTAAAAATATTACTTCTGGATGTGTATGACACATCTTATGAGAAATGAAGCTGTGGCACTGAGGTAATTGACCTTACTGATCCGAGCACACCCCTCCCTCCTGTTGCAGAGGGACTGCATTTGCTGACAAATGCATCTCCCAGTCTTCAGAGAATGGGGAGCTAATGGTAGAAACCTCAAGGAAGGCTCCTACTCCTCAAGAAGGAGCTGCAGCCATGGCTACAGCCTCTCACAACCCTCATGCTTATTACTGCCATGAACCCCCTCCAACATATCAGCCCCCTGTACTGCACAGCCCAGGGTTGAATGAGCTGAATATGAATAAAGGGGCTTCACATAATGTCCTCCTCTGTTCAAGGAAAAGTAAAGCACAGCAGAACTAGAGCCATTTTACCCAGGACTCGTTACTGTACAAACATTTTTCCATTTCCTCCAGGTTTCCAGCTCCTCCCCACCAGTCCTGAGATGGAGAAAATGGAAACACTTCCTCTTAAGGTTTCCAATTTTAGCTTGGCTTCCTACAGAAACAAGCTTCAAGCAGGAACATGCAGCATGGAGACTTTCCTCCATGCCTCTCGTGCACGGAGTGGCTCCAGCTTTGCCCCCAGGCACTCTCGCCCCCAGAGCAGGGGCTGCTGCAGCAACACCTCAACCTGCCCTGGCTCCCAAGTGTGCAGGGGAGAGTTGTAAGGAGTGTCCAGCCCCAGGGGAAGGGGTTACTCTGAGAAACTGGAACACGTCAGGGCAGGGAAATGGGCTAGGGAATTTCTATTGCCCACAGAACTGACAGCTTTGTGGGGTCCCACTATTTCTCCTGCACCGACTGTACTTCTTCCCTTCCTAAAATGGTGTTTCCCAGCAAGCAGTTGGAAAAGGGCATTGTCAGGGCCATGAGCATACACAGGGCTTGGAATAGGAGAGCCAGAATCAAGATCCAAACCCCGAAGTCCACCCAGCAACACAAGACAAAATAAAGTGAATGGGAAACAGAGGGAAGTCCCCGGCCTGGCAGCCTCTGGAGAGAGCAGCCCCGGGGCCCGGGGAGGGGCTGGGCAGCCCCACTGAGCCTCCGTGTGTGCCACACCCACACCTGCATTTGCTGTCCTGCTCTTCCCAGCTCCCTGCAAGCCACGAGTTCCTCGCCCCCTAATTCAGTACATCCAGAGATGACAAACGAGGCATCTGCAGGAAGCTCTTTCCCAGCACAGATCAGTTCAACACCCAAATTGGCTCAAGTGCAGGTTCCTGGCAATCCCCAGTGCCCCCCATGCAGCAGTGGGCCAGGGCAGGCTGGCTACCAAGCCTTGGCTCAGGGCCGACCACACAACCCAGCATCTGAGAAGCCACAGGTTTCCCCAGGGCCAGAAAGCTCCTTGCACCCACCTTCTGTGTTACCCACACCTTAAAAATACTGTGTAGGAATTTGTTTAGGCGTGGCCGGAGATCCCCAAGGCCAGTCTGCCCTGGCTGGGCATGGCCAGTCTGTGCTGAGCAGCAAAAGCACAGTGGGACACAATGGTAAATTATTTAGGAGTCAAACGTGCCCCAGATTTTACTTTTCCCCTGCACTGCCCAGGTACCAAGTTTGCATTTCTTCCTGTACCGCAGACAGGCCATTGCCTGACCCAGGCCCAAGCCCTTCCCACCCAGCCCCAGCCCCATCCCAGCTCTGGCACGTCTATGCTGGATACCTGACAGTTGGGGAACACTGTGACAGTCTGGAAGGCAGATGACCAGGGAAGTGGTTTTCCATTCTCAGCAACAACTTTAGCAGCTCACACATGAAGATAACTAAATGGACATTCAAGTGGAAGAGCCCAAAGCGTTCTCACACAAGGAGGCAGAAATAGCAGGTGGCACCGATGAGGTGTGAGCCAGTGCTTCCACTCCTGTTTGAGCAGGAGCAGGACCCCAGCAGCTGGCACTTACCAGTGTCCAGAGGACGTAGATGGTGAAAAGTGCAATAGTGAGTGCTATGAGTCCGATGGCCTCCAGCCGGCTGTTGAACTGCAGGTGGTCCTGGGCCCCGCGCAGACACAGCCAGCCCGAGATCGCCGCCAGAGGAGTGATGAACAGGAAACACACCATGTCACAGAACAGGGTCCTCTTCTCATTGCGGGGCCCGGGGTCCTTCAGCCACTGCGGGAAGGACGGGAGAAGGGGATCAGTCTGTGACAGGAGGGTGGGCAGAGCTGCGCAGCTCTCGCCTGCACGGTGCGGGCTGGGTGCACCTGCCTGACTCACATAAACCACACCAAAACCAAGAGTGTCACGTCTAGGTTTAAAAACTAACAAGGGAAATGGAAGAAACAGCTAAAGAATGTGTACAGGGGAAGGCAGTCATGAATATAGAAGCTCCTGCGCTCTCCTCTGGAACAGTGAGGAGCAGGCACTGCAGGATGTCAGTTCAGTAAATAAAAATATTCACCTGACAGATCTTGGATGGAGCTTCAACAGAAACAGACCCAGGACTTTGTAACTGGTGAAAAGACTGTGGGAAACAGGGGAACTGGGGTCTGCGGCAAGAGCATCTGTCCCAAATCTAGCCCTTGGGTTCCTTTGGGAGAATCACAGCATCTTAAGAGTTTCACAGGCAATCTCCAACCGTTTCCTTCTTTTGGGAGTCTTGATTTGCTTCCAGTGTGGGTTCATTTTAGATACTTAACTTCAGCAATAGCAATTGTTCTATTTTCCTGGGATTATGCCATTTTTAGCCTTTCCTTTCCTTTTTTAGAATAGCAAGAAGCTGTGGTTCCTACAGATACCAAATTGTTACAGCACATCTTTACTGTGATCTATGTGTGCTGGCCTGCAGATTCTTCCTTCTTCCCTGTACCAAGATGACTGCTTCATTCAGGATTTTTAAATTTTATTTAAAATAAAACTTGGAGAATATTATTGAAAAGGCACAGGCAGAGCAGGGAAGAGACTATCAGGGTCTGGGCTGTCAGGTCAGTCAGGCCAATCTTACTGCCAGACTTGGAGTATGGTATCTGCTTTGGAACAGACACCTTGGGAAGGGACCCCTCTGAGAACTCTGCACACAAAGCCCCTTTCCTACTCAGAAACCACCATTCAAGTAGCAATACAGAAGTGGTGGTGGCAGGTATGCAAGAAATTAGGGAGACCTCAGGACAGGTAACCCGAGGACATGGCTGGCCAGAGGCACACAGTAGAGAGCAGGCCCAGAGGAAAGCAGGGCAGGGGGCACACAGGTGAGTGCAGATTTAACTGCAGCAGGGATTTTCAGTGAGACAGAAAAAGGGCAAGAATGGGACTGGAAGCACAGCCAACTTTTGTGGAAATGGGAAAGACAAGGAGGGGCTGGCAAACCCAGCCATGGAATAGGGGAGTAGCTGAGCTGGCTAGAGCTGCAGGAGCAGCAGGTTCTGCAGCACCTGGGATGGGACACTGAGTTGGCCACGAGTGAGGAGAGGATGCTGCAGTGACAGGCACGAGCCTGGCAGGAATTTCAGCTGGGAGGACTCATAACCACAACATTTTAGGGATGTGACCTGAATCATCTGAACACTTCTGTTCAGATGTTACTGTGGTAACAGTCAAGAAACTTTCATTGATTCTGAAGCCATCTGGAGCATGACTTGATGGGCAGACAGCCAGAACAAAACCTCAAAGAATCACAGACTTACTACGATTGGAAAAGACTTCCAAGATCATCAGTCCAACCATCAACCCAACACCACCTCCAAACCATGTCAAGTCATCCACACATTTTTTGAATAATTCAAGGGATGGTGACTCCACCATGGTCCTAGTAGCCTGTTCCAATTCCTTTCCATGGAGAAAATTTTCCAATATCCAACCTAAACCTCCCCTGGCACACCTTGAGGCTGTTTCCTCTCATCCTGTCCCTTGTTCCCATGGAGCAGAGCCTGACCACCACCTGGCTGCCCCCTCCTGTCAGGGAGTTGTGCAGAGCCAGAAGGTCCCCCCTGAACCTCTTTTTCTCCAGGCTGCTCCCTCCCAGCTGCCCCTGGTGCTCCAGACTCTTCCCCAGCTCTCTTGCCCTTCTCTGGACACAGTCCAGCACCTCAGTGTCTTTTCTTGGAGTAATGGGCCACCCCAGGATTCGAGCAGTGCCCAGCACAGGGGGATGGTCACTGCCCTGGTCCTGCTGGCCACACTATGGCTGGTACAGGCCAGGTGCCATTGGCCTTCTTGGCCACCTGGCTCATATTCAGCAACTGCTGACTAGCATTACCAGGTCCTTCTCCACCAGGCAGCTTTCAGAGCAGGCAGAACTGTCTTTTGAACAGGAGCTGGGGGAAGGGAGGAAGACCTGCAGGTCCCCCCTTGCATGGCTCTGCAAAGGAGATCAGTGTGATGAGCTGTGTGGGGACGATAAAGACCACACATGCAGTCTGAGCAGCCCTGCGAGGAAGTGAGGGTGGACAGCAACTCATTGGCACAGGAAAGCTGCTCCCACACACAGCACCTCCTGGGGAGCCCCAGCACTCAAACCCAGCCACGTGCCAGGCTCTCCCCAGTCCAACCAGGACAGGGCTGCCTGGTGACACAGCACTCAGGTGACTGCCAAATCACCCCACCTGGACCACGTTGCCTCTAGCAGCAAGCCCAGAGCACCCCATTCCCTGCAACAGGACATCTCGGGACACTTTTGACCCTCGAATAGTAAGGAGCTCAGGCAGATAGGTATTTTACTGCATCTTAATTCTATTTATATTCCTTGTGACTTTTGAAACTCCTTCCTCCTCCCCAAGATGGGAGGCAAACATAAAGGCAGGAAGCAAATTAATTTCCTTTTGAAGTAGTTGATTTACTTTGCAAATATTCACTGACACAGTAAAAAAATGGAACACAATAAAGCACCCTAAGGGCGCAGCATTTCTGGCACAGCAACATATTGGTGCATATGGGACTTTAAATAAACGTTGCAAACAATCCATAAAGCGGTCAGGCAGATTAAACAATTTTTGTAGGGAAAACTATCAAGTAAGCATGGGAAAGCAACAAAAGCACAACTTGGTCTTCTTCCAGCAGCTTACACACTGCAATCACGTCTGAGACTGAAGGGAAAGAGGCAGAGGTGCTGCTTGCTGCCCATTTGGGCTATGAGCTGAGTCCTAGATCCTGCTTTAAACAACTTCCCTCTGCTTGTGTGACACAATTCTGGGTACAACCACATTTCTTTATCCTCCAGCATGATCCTGAGGCTTTCCCTGAGGCTTTTCCATGCATCAGCAGGGTTGTGGAAGGGAGCTCATTTCTTAGAGCCACAGCAGGGCTATGGGATGATGAGAAGCTGACCTTTGGGTGCTGCAGTGCCCATGAAGCTTGGGTGAGCCCAGGTGATGGGAGGCAGGAGAGGAGCAGACAGTAAAAGGCACCAGGACATCCTCAGCTCCTCTGGAGGCCAAGAGCAGAGCTCAAAGCTTATCAGAGCAGTCTCCCAACCTGTCCATCCCAGCACCTGCTGCTCCATGTATCTCAGGGCTAGGCTGCATTCTGCCCCCCGGGACCAAAGGGAGTGGGCAGAAGAGGGACTCTCTCAGTAGCACTTAGCACCTTGCAGTCTGTCTGGGAGCTTATAAATGGATGTTTTAAAAATCAGCTTTCATTGATTTTTACAGCTGACTTACCTTGTGTGGCCAAATGTCTGTGGTCGTGAGCTGTCAGCCCATTTCACAAACCCTTCACATGCAGCACTCAGTGCAGCACAGCACCAGCACTGCAGGGACCAGCACATGCTCACATCATCCCCAGCCTTGCACCTGGACCACTTGCTCTGGTGGGCATGACCAAGGACCAGTGTGAGCTGCCAATCTCACCAACTGACCCTACCAGAGCTCCCCACGTGCTGCACAGCTACAGCATGATGGCATGCCACAGCACCACACAAGTATTTGGCTGCATTACAAAACATCCCACATGCTTTCTGCCCACCAGACAGTTACCCTGTGGCTTCTCAGGTGCCTGTTGATTTTCCTTCCACTGCTGACCTGGTGCCTGGCTATAAAAGCCAGAAAAAAAATCACATGACCTTGATGACAGCAGCACTTTTAGCCCTGTCCCTGTCCTGAGAAACATGTTGAATCAGATGAGGGAGTGTCACACCCCTCCTCTGGGCCTGCACCAAAACCTTTCTACAGGCCATCGGGCTCCATGGGCAGCCCCAGCAGAATGGTCCTGTTTCTGTCACCAAGGTGGGAAGGGATGTTTTCTGACAGAGCATCCAGGATTCAGGAAGCCAAGACCCAGAAATGCCCCTAGCCCTGCAAGCAAAGCAGTTAAATGCTGCCTCACAAAGCTGCCCCTCCTCATCCTCCTTTCCCTAACTACCTGCCACAAACCTCCACAAACCAAATCTCTCCTTGTATGGGCATGAAAGCCTTCCCTACACCCTCAGCCTTCCCTGTGCCCTCAGCCTTCCCAACACCCTCAGCCTTCCCAACACCCTCAGCCTTCCCTACACCCTCAGCCTTCCCTATGCCCTCAGCCTTCCCTACACCCTCAGCCTTCCCAACACCCTCAGCCTTCCCTATGCCCTCAGCCGCTGGGAAGCACAGGGCTCTGGGCTGACCCAAGAGATTCAGGAGCACTAGAAATGGTGGACAGGAGAGGAACAGACCCAAGCAGTGCTGCAGGTCACTGGGACACTCTCCTCCAGAGCAGCACGTGCTGCCGTGGTTGGTGTCACCATGGCAAATGCCACACCACGACATGCACAATCACAGGAGCCCAGCACTGCCAGCAGCTGCACCTCACTGCCCACTGGTCTTCTGGATCACCACAGCACAGACAGGCATGGACAAAGTGGTGAAGACCGACATGTAAGGAAGACACTAGTGCTGGTGAGTGCCAAGAGTGCAGGGATGAAGTATTTCCTGTTTTGGCCCCAAAAAGGCCATTGTAGTTTGCAGAGCAGTGCCCAGGACTGCACAGAGAAGTGCCAAGAGGATCTCGTGTTGGATATGCAAAGAGCATCTCCAGACAGCAAATGCAGGTAAAGAGAGAAAGGAAAAGATTAGAGGAGTGGGAACTCAGCTAGAACCAAGAAGGATTTGTTTTTCACTACATCCAGGAGTCTAAAAGAGGTGTTCATTGAGCAAGGAGAGAGGCAGGCTGGGGAAGGGTAGAGGAACACAGATCAGACAACAGTCAGAAGAGTTCGAGGAAAGCAAAGGGAAAAGTGTCTGCAAGGAAGATAAGGCTGGAGGAAGGGTGGGGGAGAGCTTATGTCACAGCTCAATTCTCTGAACTGGAGGGGGGGCAGCGAGTGCTGCACTGGGCAAAACTTCTTCCCTTAATAATGTAAGCAGGAGTAACATCACAGTTCCTGCCTGCAAACCTCCCTTTGTGTGTTCCAAGGACATCTCTTCGGCACCTCCCATAGCCACAGAGGTGCAAGAGACTCAGGAGACAAAGCAGAAGGACTGTACATGACAGACCCATGGGAGGTGTCCCCTACTCCAGCATGACCCACACAGTCAAGCAACACCTCAGAGAATTTCAAACACATTTCATTGCATGTGACATTCTGTTGGAAAGTTGTACTTTCAAGAGACAAAAAAATAATCCACTGATATCCATAAAATATCCAGTTTAAGTGAACCAAAAGTATTAGCAATCATTGAAAAGTAATCATCTTGAATCAAAATTGCACTATAAACTCCAAGAAAAACAGGAGGAGCAAAAAACTGTTAGGCTCCTGTACAGCACAGCACCCTTGGAAGGAGGAGCTGTTTTGAGGAGGCAAGGAGCACACAAGAATCACTAAAGCAGCTAATTTATAAACAAAGCTGTTAACACACACATTGCTGGAAAACACCAGCACTGAAGACATGGAAGCAGAATTTTCTTGGGACTCCCTCACAAGTCTTGCTTGCAAGAACAGAAAAAGGGAGACAAAAGGTGTGGCAAGACTGTTCCAATAGTGACTGGTTCACCAGAGAAATCTGTTTTGGAATTAGTGAGATGTCTTAAGTGATGTCTTGGCGATGTCTTAAAATGAGCTTTACCTTTGCAAAAGTATTAAATGCTTGGAGAAGCATTATGAACAAGTCCTGCATTATACTTGTTAGCTTTCACCATGAGGGACTTTCAACCTCCCAGTAATTTTAGCAAAGCCAGAGCCTTGATCTCTGCACCAGCAGTTTGTGTCCACTCTCAGAGCAGAGACCTGAAACCTCCTGGCTCCTCTCCCTAGTATTTGCATGATGTGTGAACAAAAATACACCCTTCCTCTGGAGCACAGAGTGATCTTTGCTGGAACTCAACAGATGCTGCTCTGACACCTGCCTGACCTGCAGCCCTGGGACATTTCCTCAGAGACCTGGGCTGGGGCACAGACCTGAGCCCCCCACACACCAGGACTGCGCCCAGCCAATGGAGCAGGGAAACCAAAGCTGGCTCACAGCAGGGGCAGACAGCCCCAAACAGGAGTCTTTGGGCTGCTGAGGTGGTGTTTCTCTTCAGCCCACTGAGAAACACTCAGAGGGGACAAAATTAACAATAGCTTGAGGCCAAAACATTTTACAAGTGGTTAATTTGTGAAATTAGTGAACAAGTGAAGAGAAAAATGAGAGAGTTGGTTTCACAGCAAAACACACAAAACAAGGCGGCCATGGAAAGGAAATACTTTTGTTGGTAACCTGGGAAAGTAAAAATGGGCAGGAGTGAGCTCACGTACATGGATACAGAGCAACCCACACACCCACCTCCCTCTGTGGGCAGCAGGCTGCAGCCAGGGAGAAGGCCAGGAGCTGTGCAGAAGGGCTCGTGGCTGTAGAAACACAGCCATGCTGTCACCCTTGGTAACGCTTTCTAGAAATACACAACACATCCAATATAGTCCCAAATGCCTCCATCCCCACAGCTCTGCCTGAAATCCCAAAGGACAAAGTATCTCCAGCACTTTCTCTTACTCTTTGTAAGAGAAAATAGGTTTGTGATGGATTTTTCCCCAGATCCAGAGAAGAGTTTACATGGAAGGGAGAACACTAAGGACAGAGACAGGGGAGGCAATGCTTTGACTCATACACAAGTTGCTTGTAACACCACTTATCCTGGTTCTCCTACAACCAGGAAGAGGCAGGCTCCTCCAGACAAGTTGACACATCCTAACTTAGCCTTCTAAGGAGGCAGGAATTAATTGATCACAAGAGATATTCCCTCCTCTCCATACACTGTATAGGACTTCAAAGAACAAGGTCTGGCTGAGGCACATTTAACACATGAAACATTAGGACAAATAAACTCAGTCATGCCTAGAGAACTGTATAACCACTTGTGGCCTGGGAGAAAGAGCTGTCCAACCTGCAGCAATCCTTCAGGTCCAAAGGCCTGTGCTCCTCCTTCTACCATGCTCTGGACAGCAAAGATACAGATACTCCCTGGAGAAGAATCCTGAGCAGTAACTGAGCATTTCCTGTGCATGATATTATTAGAACAAAGAGGAAAGTACCTCCTCCAGGAAAGCTGTGTGTGCTGCAACTTACACTTCAAACACTTCATCTAAATATCAAATGCCAAAATCTTCCAGTACAAAAAAGTACTTTGCCTTTTTTGACTATGCCAGCCAGGCTGGATAGAGTGTCATGGAGTCAGATGACTTCCCTGCAAACACATGGAGGCCCACTAAATTAACAATCATACAGGAAAATCAAGTATTGGGAACCCATCACTCTTTGAGGCTTGGCCATTTTGTTCTCTGCTGGGGACATGATCTTCACCCAAGAACCCTGGTCCACAACTGTCTTGTGCTGGAGACCACTTCAGAGCAGAGCAGAAATGCTTCAGAGCATTCTGTCCTCTCACAGCACAGGCAGCAGCATCCTGCACCTCTGGCTACAAAACTCTCCACCCAGGGCTGCAGGTCAATTCTCCATCTCCACCTGCAGGGGTTCAAAACATGCCCCCCAAAAGCACTCAGCCCATTATCTCACAGCCTGACCTTTTACTAAAGCATTTCATGGTTTTTTTTAGCTTTCGACCAGCTTCCTAGTTGAAAAATAGCTCAACTAGGCTGAACTACTGCAGGAGACATTTCCCCCACACCCATGGGCCAGCCTGTGGCTGCCAGAGCTGGCTCTGGGCTCAGACGAGTTCTCCACTCTGGATTCAGAGATCAGGCACACTGGCAGTCAACACTGTTACTGTTTTTACATTGAACAGACCACAACATAAATCAATGGATGCTTAAAGAAAACAAAAATACAGTTCCATTAACAAATTATCTTTAAGCCATACTGGACAAAGTTGACACCTTTCTGTAAAGGAGGCTGCAAAATTCAGTTACTGTTTGTGAACTGCTCGGATGTTAGAGCAATTAAGTAGAAGAAGCAGCTTGTGAGAAAATGAATAGTTTGGTCTTGGTTAGCAGGGACACAAGCACACAGCAGGACTAACAAAGTTAGCTAGTGAGCATCTTCCATCCATGCACTGCGTCTGGAAGACACAGCCTGTGACCATGAAGACCACACTGTAACACAGATAGATAAGAGGCCTGAAGTAAAAACTAAGGCAATTTTGGTCATGGTGTTTCCTGACTTCGAAGAAATCAGGAAGTTTACACAGAAGCATTTCTACTTGACCATGTAGTTTCCCCCCAGCACTCCCCCCAGGCCCTCTCCTTCTGAAGGCTCTTCAAAACCACATGGACAAAGTCAGTTCTTAATGAAGCCAAGGGCCTCTTCCCCGAGTTCAGCTGTGCTGACCAGCAACTGCTGCAGCCACTGTGACCAGCTCTAAGTTTTCCCAGGCTGGAGAGGCAGAGCCAACAGCAAGAGCTGCTTTCTCCTCAGAGGCAGCAGCAAGTAGCATGTTACTGAATTCCCTTGTGGCCAGGTGACAGCAAAAGAGAGCTAGAATGCTTGAACAGCCTTTCACACATGGAACAGACCCTTTCATCAACACCACAGCCACGAAGCACGCTCCTGCATCACTCCTAGTCCTGTTCTCCACCCATTTATCCTCTGCTCTTAATTTTTATTTTGATTTCCCAGCTTTACTTGATGAGCAGTGGATTTTTATCAGAGCTCCTCAACAGCACACTCACCACAAACATCACTTCCCCCAAAGTTTCAAAACACTCCCCACCCTTCCCCACAATCAAGAGGCAGAGAACTTCCCAGATAAGGTGGCTGGGGGAACAGTGACATTTTTAAATGACGAAGCAGCCTCTTTCCCCAGCCTTCTCAGAAACAGATGAACAGCTTGGGGATGACACTTCCCAAAAGTATTCAGCGAAGAGCTGCACCCTGGTCTGGTGTGGGGATGAGACTGCACCAGACTGCAGGCAGAGCATTAATGGAAAGTGCCAGCCAGCTGGCCAAGGGGTTATCAGCTCTTTCCAAAGGGCTCTGCCCTTAGGGCAGAGACTCCACCACCAGTGGAAGCTTCCCAAAGTGGTCACACTCGGCCAGTTGACCTCTAAGTGACCTCTAAGCCCCAGCAACATACTCCCTGTCATTGCCTCTGTCCAGCACAGGCTGCAGTGGTGCAGGAGCTCAGAGTGGCTGTAATAGCTTCTAAGGAAAATAAGAAACAGGACACTTTCCCCAGCCTCCAGGCAAAGAGGGTTTATAGCACGATGGAAGTAAAACAACAAAACCAGGTGGTCTTTCCAGCCAGGTGAGCCATTTTGCTGTTGCAGGAGCCCTCCAGCCGTGGTGTGCCAGGCACAGAGCACATGTGCTGATCAGCTGCAGGGCCGGGCACACGCTGCTGGCACCGCACCCACAGCACTCCAGGCCTGGGGGGACGTGTGCCTGGCCCCCAAAGAAGGGCAAGAGCAGCCTGCTACCATGAGATGTGTTAAACCAGGCTACATGCTGCTTTCCAAGCCACAGAAAACCTTACTGCCCTTGAGCTGCTGGCAAGGGAGCTGCTCTGGGGCAGTACCATGAAGGCTCTGCTCTGCAGCGGGGATCACCCTTGCCAGCTATCTGGAGACATTTCATCAGGTGCTTACCAGCCTCCAGACAACACAACAGGGCAGATCATCCCCTTCGCTGTGCTCACAGACAGTCCCAAAACACCAGAAATAACAAATCACTAGAATCCCAAAGCCTTTGCCAGCTGGCAGCAGTGGCTCAAGGACTCTATTCCTCCTCAAAAACACAGCAGCAGTTCTCCTGTGCTGGAGTTCATTAAATGCTGCCCACCCATCACCTCTCAGCACTCACAGTTTCTTTGCTGATCACCGTAACCTTACAGGCTCTAGTCCAGAGAGGCTTTTTACAAATTTCAACAGGAATTAAAACTGATTATCCTGGAACGCTTACTCACCCACACTGGAGTACAGACAGGACTTTTCTGTCCCACTCTCCCATCAAGCTCCTCATGCCAGATGGAGGCACAGAGTTGGTGTCACAGGAGAAACTCCTCCAATACACACTGGTCTTCGAGCTTTTATTTGAGTATGCAGTTTTCCAAGCCTTTACTTGTTACGAGGTGCTACAGCATTGTGAAAGATGGCTAAACACACTCCCACGTGTTTGTTTCTGGACAGGAATACTCTACCAGCTCTTAAGTTAAAACATCTGCGACTTGCACTCACAACTTGGCTCGCATAAGCCCTAGCAAACTCACTGTCCCTGGGCTTGCCTGCACTGTGTCCTCAAAGCCAATATACAGCCCTCCCTAAATGTTTTAAAGCAGTATTTTGCAATCTCTGAAACAACCATTTGAGAGATACTGGCCAAAGCACCATTTCATGTGCTGTAGCAGCTAGGAGAGAAGCAGTAAGACTGCAACAGCAGTAACCACTGAGGTAATGCTCATACAAACTACTGTGCTAAATACATGGTTTGGGTTAGCAATGCAGGCTAAAGCCTCCCCTGTCTGGGGCTGTCAAGTCCATGACAGTCAGTTGTAAGTTCAACAGTCATTAAAACTTAATATCCATTTTGCAAACTGAAGCTTGAATGCTACCCCAGTTGGTGGAGTCTTTTCCACTCCAAGGTTCACTGGGAAGAAGTGGGAGTGTGAGAAATAGAGCTGGGAACTGTGGAAAGGAGGAGGGGACAAATATTGTTTCCAGAGGGAGGTGGGAAGAAAAAAGAAGCAACCTCTGGAATGGATAAGAACGGAAACAGAGATGTGAAAAACAACTTAGAATTCCAGTTGTGACTCAGTTTTGACCTAACTGATGGGGCAAGAGGAAGGAGAGAGTGGACAAGAGCAATCACCATTACAAATCTGAAACCCTGCCTCCACACACAGACACTGTTGGCAGGCAGTGACAAACCTCCAACAGGTAACAGGAGGCTGTTGCTAAGAATCAGCTCCTGGACCTCCCAATCCTCCCACTGCTGATGGCTGCAGGAATGTGGGGCTCCCATAATTGTTATGTGTAAATGCCCAGCTGCAGACTGACGCTTCTCTGCAGTTGCACAGGGTGTTGAAGGAACCCCCAAGCCAAGCCAGCAGCACACTGACACAGGGAGAGCTCACACTGTTGCAGACACATTAAACCATCTTCTAAAACAAATCCCTAAGCCTCTCATATTGTACCTCACCAGTTTACTTATTCCTCTTTTGGGAATATACACTTGAACTCTGAGACAATGGCCTGGTCCATGCTGCCTTTGTTCCCCCCCAAAAAAAACCCAACCCACCAGCCAGATCCTGGGTTGTATGTTCCAACTCTGGGGTCTGACAGACTGATCTCCCTATGGTCAGTACAGAGAGGAACTGTAAGGAACAGCTGAGCCCTATCCTGTTTTCTCTTTCAACTGGGAGGAGCACAGAGCAGCAGGAAGGAGAAAGGCCCAAAAGCTTTGAAGCACACATCAATACTAGTCATGGGAAGACAGGTCTTTTACAAACAGTATCAGCAATCACCACACCTCACTTTTCAGAGCATGACAAGGAAGGCACAGGCAAGAGAGCTGCACTAATGCAACACTGTGAGGTAAGATAAAAACCAGCAGCAAAAAAAGAATATTTATGAGAACTTCGTATTTCAGTCAGTCATGTTGTGACATCTGCATTTTGATGCTGAGGCATTAAAGCTCAGCCACAAGCACAGTGCTTGCTGCTGGCGGGTGGCACATGGGCAGGTCACAGGTAGGAGCTGCTCCAAACACTGCTACTGTGTGTTTGCAACTACACTCAGTCTGATAAGAGACTTGGTCTTTCCAAATAGATTCTTCTTCGTAAGTACAAAGGTACTGTGAGGAGGAGACAGCAAGAACTACAAGAACACTAGGGCAATCAGTCACTTTCTCTTAAATGATATGGAAATAAGAATGAAGCAGGAAGAAAATGGTACCTCTGTCAAGGGTCTTGGTCTTCTCTCTACAACAAATTCTGTGTGGCAGAGCTCACAGTAACTTGTGTTGGAGGAGGATAACCATTTTTCCAGGCAGCTCTTGTGCACGGTGCCCAGTGTTCCTGTGCAGTCACATGGGGAAAGCAGTCCCTCCCCATTTCCACCTTCATGACAGATTCGACAGATGGGACCATCACTAAAGAGGCAGAACGAGAGACAAACAGAATGAAATCACAGTCAGAGCAGGCAGAACAACACAGTCACAGGGTCTGGCCCCACCAAGCCCCACAAAGGCCCATGAACAGCAGGCAGCGTGTGGCACAGCATGCCAGGAGCCTGCTGCAGCAAGAAACCAGTCTGAAGGGACCACGGAGGTGCTTAGGACATTTCAGATCATTTAAAATCCGGGTGACCCATAACAACAAGAGAAGATTGCACATCAGCCTGGCCGGCTCAGCTGGCCCCAGAAGTGACTGCAGCGCACATCCCACAGTCTTCAGCTCTGCTCACAGTGGGCAGGGGCTGCTACTGGACCCAACACCAAGCCTGAAGCAGTCATGCAAATCCAGAAGCCCAAAGTGAAGCCAAGTGACCCACAGTAGTCACAGCAGGCCCCAGCCACCTGCAGACACTCGAGGTTGGCAATGAGCACCACATTTACCAGATCACCTACCCACTCTCAGGCCACCTCGGCTCTGCAGCCTGGGCTGAGCAGGAACTGCACAAGGAACAGCAATATCTCATGATGTAACTGCACTGACCCTGGAAGCTCACCTCTCCAAGAACACAACATATTTCACAACAAGCAGGGACCCAGACCAAGGTCTCCAGCATAGGAAGCCTCTGCTCATCACTGCGCAGTAACTCTCTGGCATCCCATGGGCACACCCTCCCCAGAGCAACAACCACTCTGCAGTGTTCGGCCTCTCGGTGGCTGCAGAAATGCTTTGGTGCTTCAGCAACAACACCTCCTTGGCCACGATTTTCAACTACAGAATCACACAGAACCTCACAGAACAGAGGTACCCACCAAAGAAAGTAACAAACACTTTCAGAGACACTTGCAACCTTCTCTGCAGGAGGCCTGCGCTGCTCCTCACACTCAAACCATCCATCTGTTCCCAAGATATTCCTGACACCTTCAGCTGGCACCACTGACTGTGAACAACTAGTGCTACACCTTTCACTAGACCAGCTTGCTCAGAGCTGCAGCCAACATGGCCTGGAACACTTACAGGGGTAGGGCATCTCAGCTGGCATCCCAAGGGACAGGTTTCTTAGCAGCCCTGTGCCACAAATGCCAGCCCCATGATGAGGATGTTTTGGGCTCCCTGTGAAGCCCCAAGTGGCTCCAGACACTAAAGTTTGCTCTTCTCAGCAGTTCAGTACATCTCCTCAGCATTCATTGATCACTGAGATCATTTAGGAACAAAATGCTGGACAGCAGAGGCCCAGGGCAGGACTGTCTTCCCTGGACCATGAAAAGCAGACCCCCACCAGTATCTCTCTTTGCACCTTCCAACCAGCTGTTTCTTTCACACAATTTTCCTCTTACATCCAAAGCTGCCCAGATTTGGGGGTGCGAGAGAGGGAGAAAGGAACATCTTTATTTCAAAGACACTATTGTATGTCCTCTTGAAATTCAGGTGAGCGATACCAGACACCATTTTTTTCTACATATTGCTGACAGAACAAAAGCCACACTGAACACGTATCATAGTTCACACTCCACCACTAATCTGACTTCATAAAACCCCACCTGACTGCAGACGTTTGTGGGATTGCAACACAACAGTCAGAGCAAGCACTTAGTAATCTGCAAAGCAGCAGTACCACTTCCATTAAGTTTGCACAGAAAGCAAGAGTGAGACATGGAAGCACAGTTCAAGGAAAAGGAGCACACTGGGGAAGAAGGTTGGTGGGACATGAAGGAAAGAGAACAGCCAGCAAGGAAGTGCATGTCATCTTGCTAAAGGAGAAGCAAGATTCCTCTCTCTGTGTGCCACAGGAGGTCTCTACCACTTTCAATTCAATATTTAGCTGGTTTCATCCCATTTGGACTTTTATTCATATTTAAGGCTGTGAAGCAAATTACACCCATCCCCTTCTCTCTGCCAAACATCACTGGTGAAACACTGACCCGTGTTCTCTCCTCCTGTTTACATGCTTTTTGATTAGGAGACTTCTTCAGCCAAAGCAATCCCTGCAAAAGGTGCAACAGAAGTCTGGGGAGGTGGTGGAAACTTCATCCTCAGAGATCCTGGAAACTACATCAGACAAGGCTCTGAGCAGGCTTGCTCTAAAAGGAAGCTGGACTAGACATCCTATGGAATTCCCTTCCAATTTGAATTATTTGATGATTCTGTAATATTAATTGCATAAAATGCTGTAGCAGTACAGCGAAAGTACAGCCCACACACAGAGCCCTAGTGACACAGACAGACAATCCCCTAGAGCCTCCAGTGCTCTCAGGCATTTGTCATTCCCTAAGAAAAGCGTCTGTAAGATATTTCATTCGTTCCCTTCCTGTTTGAGAAGTTTCATGTTTCCAGCACATAACTATAACCTCGGCTACCAACAATCCAAAATGAAAAAATTTGCTGACAGTGTGCAAAAAAAATCCTTATCAGACTTCATTTTCCTTCCTTCCTTCCTTCCCACCCCCCCGGGGTGGGGGCCCAGTCACACTCCCACATGATACACACACAGACACAGTTTTCCAGCAGGCTGAAGACACTGTATCAGTAATTCAACATTCCAGAGCAGTCACGCTGCTCCTGGCTTTGCTGTGCTAAGTGCTGAACATGGAAGACACAAACACACCACCAAAGGAAACAAACTGGCATCCATGTAGAAACATAAAGAACTCTCTTGGGATTTTTTAATATGTGCTTCCAGGCAGTTCTCCCACAGGATTATTACACCCCCAAAAGTTCTAAAGAGTTAAACAACTTCTCATGCAGCCTATCTATTGCCAGAGAGCAAGCCCAGTTCCTTTCACATTTTTATTGACCTGCTACAGGTTTGCTGGATGCAGCAATTATGTTTGACTCTATTCTCATCCAGCTTCCCTGCCTCCCTCCCCCATGTCTGCAATCACTGCTTTCACATCCCATAAATGTTTAACCAAATTAATTGAAAAAAATAACAGCTGTTCAGACAGGATTTCTGAACACAAAATGTGACAGCTCTAGGTAGCTGGACTGAACAGTGCTGCCAAATGTCCTTTACTCTGGGAGCTGCTCAAAATACATGATGAGAAGTCACACCAGGAGGAGTCTGAGCCAGTGAAGCTGCCATGTGTCCCCCCTGGCAATAGCTGGATGCTGTACATCCTGCAACACAAACACTCTCCCCTCCCTGTGGCTGAAGACCAACACCATGCCTTTACTCCATGGACGTTCCTGGAACAGTAGCTGTGCTCCCCTTCCAGCCCTTCAAACATCTCCATGACAGCATGCTGCCCTGCAAGCACGGCCCACCTTCGCTTCTGCCCCCGAGGCCGTGACAGCAGCACACAGGGAGAGACACCTGGGCCACCTCATCCCGAGCGGCCTGGGCCTGGGGCTTCCAGGAACACACCAGCTCCAGGCCACCAGCACAGGGGACAGCGGGAGCCCCGCGGAGGGCTCTGGAAGCAGCTGGCTCACCAGGATTCACACTCAGTATTAGCACCCTGGCAAACTCCTTCACAAAACAAAACTCTGTTGTCTCCCTGTGCCCCTGAGCCACCAAAAAAGAGGAAGAGGCCAGCAGCAGCTCTGAGCCCCGTTCCTGCAGCAGCCTCACCTCTGGGCGCCCAGCGCCTTGATGACTGTGGAGAGCAGGCGCCCGTCCTTGGCGGTGACCTGCGTGATGTACTGCGGGCGGCCCATGTCCGAATCCTCCACCGACTTGGAGAGGGCAGCGCTGCCCGGGCAGTCGCAGAGGGAGCCGGGGAGGTGGCAGCAGTCGCCTGTCGTCATGGCAGCTCTGGGCCCCTCTGTCCCGGGCCTGGCACCCGGGAGACCTGCAGAACAGGACCACAGTCACAACTCGAACCCTGGAGTGCCCAAGCCCTCATCCTCCTTCAGCGCTGCTCGCACCCCAGGGCCCCAACAGACACATGTTTTGTGAGTCTTCTGTCCTGTTTCATAGGCTTTGTGAGGCTGCCTTACCATAAAATGAAGGCTCCAAGTGTTCTACTTACATAACTTACCATCAGAATTGCAAATTTGCCTTTCCCAGAGAGAATTCCGGGTAACCACCCTTTAACCTGATGAAGGCCTTTCAAACTGAATGTGCCAACACAGAGATGGGGAAGCAAACGAGAAGCCCCACGGGCCTGTGTTGTTCTGGCTAGAGCCATCCTGAAAACTTGTAATCATACTCTCCATGAACACAGCCAAGTTTCACCTGAACAGGGCACCTAAATCAGTTTATGTGGCTGTGTTCAGGAGGCACTTCTCAGCTGCCTTCAGGAGTTTTCTGAGCACTTGAAAGACTGTCCAGGCTCAAAAGGCTCCCCCACCCCATCTTTGATCTTTTTTCTCTTTATTTCTTTAAAGAAATGCACATGCTTCCACTTCTATATCCCCTGTGGTATGTCCCACCAGTGAACGTGTAGATATGAACCTCCCAAAAGCACCAAAAATCCTCCCTGGGAAGGGCAGCTCCCTTCTCTTTCAACTGTTCAGACCAATCATGACCTTTACAAGAGCCACGTGCAAACAGCAAAGCACACCAGCACACTTTCAACGTTTACCCAGCAAAGAGAACACACGGAACAAACATCGAATGCAAGAACTGGAGAGAAGATGCAGAGAAAAGCCCAACATGGCAATCCAGGAGCTGGCTCTGATGAGCCACGTGTGGACAGGAGAGCTCTCTGCCTTTGAGGGAAGACAGCAGCTCACCCAAGCTGCCAGAAACAGCCAAGTTCCTCCCTGGCAGAGGGTATCTCATCCCCAAAATCAGGTATGCTCTGCAGATTCAGAAAAATCCTGTGTTTGCCAATCGCCTTTAACCTGGTCCCTGAGAGGCAGCTGTGCAGAAATAAAGAGCTGGGGTTACAGTGAGTCATGCTGAACACAATCCAACAACATCATACTGCTGGTGAAACCAAAATCCCTGTGTCTGTAAACAGGACTGCCTTATGTAAAGCACACACAGTAATCCCTGTGCACCAGCACTGCTGGGATCAGAGCTGGAATGCTGCCTCATCCTGGTGGCTGGATTTCAAGATGAAATAAATTCATAAAAGAAGTTCAAATGAAATCAATGAAAAGGAAAAAAAGGAAAGAATAAAAGGAAATAAAATAACCACAACTCCAAAGAAGAGATATGAAAATAATTAGGTTTGTTAAATTTCAGGGGAATGGGGTGAATCTGCAATCTTTGCCTCCTGGAGGTAGAAGCAAGCAAACAAATCTTCACCATCCCATCCAAGAAAAGGCTTTTTTGTTTTGAGATCTCTGTGCACAACAGGAGTCAAACACTCCCACAAAACTGCAGTTCTGTCGGATTCAACTAAGCCAAAATCTAACTAAAATAACTAAAGAAAATAAGGGCTTGTTCCTGGTTGGAGGCTTGGCCACACTACAGAGGGAAAAAACAAAAAGGACGAGAACGTGATCCTTGAAGCCCTGAAAACACTGATTTGGGTAAGCACAAGTGCTTTTTCATGTCTTGGAAATGAAGCAACTCACACAACCAAGGGCTTCATCTGTCAGGACAGTTTCGTTCATGTACATGTGTTCAAGAGGGAGAGAGCCTTTTACTGGTGGGAACTTTGGCAGCACTCCTTTACTTTACAGAATAGTTTCTAATTTCTAATAGAAGACTTTCTAATCTCTTTATTAAAGCTGCTCTTGATAACTATCTGTAATTCTTCCTTTGCATCTGAGCAGGAATAATCTTGAGCTTGTGGGCAGGTCAGTCCTCTTCAAAACGAATGTGAATCTTTTCATCAACTTAAAAATTAACTTCATAGACTCAACCTCTCTCTCCATCTGTGCAAACACACAGAGTTAGAGCTACTTTTCTTATTTCTCCTGTTTTAAAAAAAAGGAGTTTACAAACTCTCCAACTTCAAGGAGCAAAAAGTAAGATGATAAATGTTACTGGAATTACTTAAATCAGCTGTTCTGCAAGTTAAGGAGTTCTTTCAATTTTAACAACCTCTTACTGAAACAAGCGTGAGAAGATATATGCTTTTATTAAAAAGATCAGTTCCATTTGTTCGGCCAAAATGTTGTTTATTTTAAAGTCCAGAGGAAAAAGATCTGCTCTGCGTACTGGAATAAAACTGCTCTCACTGACTGTGTCCTGGGAGTATTTATACTGAGGCTCTTTGTGCTCCACATCTGACAGACACAGGCAGCCCCATGGCCTTGCCCTGGCAGCCCTGCTCGAGCTGGAAGGGAATGGCCACCCTGCCATTCTTCAGGAAGCACGTGGGTTTCTGGCACGAGTTATTTGGCGTTTCCTTGTTGGGGTCCAGCCCAGGGTGGAACCTGAAGTCACTGCTCTAATATCTGACTCATGTCATTCAGCAAATATGAAGGAAAAGCAGCAAGATTATCATGGTTAGTAAAGAAGTAACTGAAATCCAAAGATAACATCTGCAGTGCACTCGGGTTCCAGTTCCATACCCAGTGGAACACGAACCATGGTGTACAGCCAAGTCAGTCCCTTTCCTGGTCCCTGAACCATCAGCTCACCAACACACAGACTTTGCTCACAATTGTCAACAGCTCATCCAGCCCAAACCCAGTGTTCACAGAATTGTTCAGATTGGAAATGGCCTTTGAGATCATCTATTCTGTTGCCTCAGCACTGCCAAGTCCACCACTAACCCATATCCCCAAATGCCACATCCACACAGCTTTTAAATCCCTGCAGGGATGGTGACTCCACCACTACCCTGGGCAGGCTGTGCCAGTACCTGACCACCCTTTCCATGAAGGAACTTTTTCAGCCTAAACCTCCCCAGTACAACTTAAGGCTGTTTCCTCTCATCCTATCATCTGTTACCTGGGAGAAGTGACTGACCCCCACCTGGCTGAACTCTCCTTTCAGGGAGTCTTAGTGAGCAAGGTCCCCTCTGTACCTCCTTTTCTGAACACCCAGCTCCCTCAGCCACTCATCAGCAGATTTGTGCTCCAGCCCCTTCCCCAGCTCCATTTACAGCAGAAACATCAAAATCCCGGGGTGAGAAACAAGACCCAAACAGCTGGTTTGAACCACACATTGATTTTTTTTCTAAGCACCCATGATTTCTGAGCCCATTCTTTGGGGATACATTTCTTGTCCACATTTTAAAAAAAAGTCTCGGAGACACTAGGTTTATTATAAACATCCCCTCTGCTGCCACAGTTAGACATAAGTAAATAAACTGGAAGTCTCTTCTCAGCAACATTTTGCATCCTCAGCTTCTGAGCAGATCCAGAACATGAAGGGCTGAGTTGGTAGATATTACTCAAATTGAAAAAAACCAAACCCTGTTTGTGGAAAGTTGGCTCAGAAGAGCAAGTTTTGCACTAGAATTCCAAAACTCAAACATGTGCAGCAAAACAAGCCAGTTCCTCGAAGAGCAGCTTGTGCTCTGTCAGTGCTCCAAGGCAGAGACAGGGTGCTGGTGCAGGATCCTGCTCCACGGCTTAAGTGAAATACGCCTGCAAGAAACTCCCTCTCATCAGTCCCCACGCATTGCAATGAGATTTGTAATCCAGTTTATGCCAAAGGGCAATTAGGCAGGCAAAACTTCCTCAAAAAACTGCAGAGATCAGGTTGGACCAGCACTCTCCATGCAGGAGATGTGCCCAGCAGAAGTAAGCATAAGTCGAGGAGCTAAAGGGTCCCCCAGCTCTGCTCTCCATGTCTGGACTTTGGAGATGGACAAAACAGTTATTTCTCCCAGGGAAACCACAGCAGGCCAGATGAATACCTGGATCAAAGCCACAAAGCGAAAAGCACAGTCAAGATGAGAAAGACAATAAGAAAAGCTTCAACCAAATGATGGCAGGTGGGGACTGTCAGGTGCAGGTTGAGGCTCTGCCGTGCTGCTCGTGGTCTGCCCACTAATGAATATCCCAACCAGTCTAAAGCCTTGGAGCAATCCTGCGGCTTTGACAGGATCCAGAGCAAACTGGAACTAGAACTGGCTCCACCTTCTCTGGGTCCAGCACATACACACCAGCTCCTGAACATTCTGGCTTCCCTGGGACACGTCCACCAAGGAAAAACTCAACACATGATGCTGCCACTGGCCAAGTCTGTTCCTCTCACTGAGCAACTCATTTCCCTGACTACTGTAACTGAGACCTGGCACCTCACCCATGGTGCTACTTCAGATAACCAAGTTGTACAGCCAACATAACCCACCCACCTGTACACGAGGACTTTTTTTTAATTTTTAGCAGGTAACTCACTCACTGATGGCGGACTGGCACTCTGCTGCTCAAGTCTGACCTCACATGCAAGGCTTCCCAGCCTGCTTTCCAAAGCCCTTTTAGCCACTTTGGGCACCGAGTTTTCTAATCGTACAATCCTGCAAACGTCATCAGTGAACTGAAGGTTTTCAGTTGCTAAAGGGCATTTCCAAACATCAGTGCTTCCCTTTTCACCACTAAAACTGGATTTCCCAAATCCTGGGCCCTACAGCCATCTGAACATCTCTCTCCACCTTGAGAGAGACCGTACAAAGAATTGTTTCCTTCACACATCTAAGCACCTGCTCCCACACACCTTATTTCACACTGCTAATGCACATCTTCCCACAACCCAGGTTCAATTCCAACTGTGCAGCACATCCTGCAGCACCAGTTCTGCCTGCTGAGGCACTGGTCTCACGGTGTACCTGCAGCCCCTGTGCTCTGGGTCATTGGCAGATTATCCTCTCCTCTACCTCTGACCTCCAGACCCTCACACCGAAGTGATCACGTATCTAAGACACTGCCACCAGAGATACACATGGATGGGATGTGACGAGTGACCTGAAGTGCTCCCTGCCACTGTTGAAAGGTTGAGTAAGTGGATTAATCTAAAGAAAAAAAAAGAAAAACAAACAACCCCAAGAACTGGTCCCAAACTGTGCAGGGCTTTGTTTTCAGTTTTGTTTGTTTAAAGGTACTCTCTGCTGAGGGTTGAAAACCACAGTATTATTTTGTTCATTATTAAAAATACATTATTTTATACCTCAACTGACTCCCCAAGGTTACCCTGCAGGTCTGCAATGTAACACCTCAAAAGTACCCAAAATGCCAGCACAGGATCTGCCCACACTTGACCCATCAGCAACTCTCCCATCACTCAGGGCCTGGGAAGAAATCTCATTAGTGCTATGCTCAGAAGTCACCTTGAACACAACAGCCCTAAAGTCAGGGTGCAAAGAGCCCTGTCCAGTGAGAGAAGTGACACAGCATTTTATGGCATATACCTCAACATTCAAAATAAGATCTCATTCCATGCAACAGCTTCTGAAACACTTTAAAATTTGGCAAATAACACACAGGAAAACATTTCACTCTCCTGGAGCTTCTCTAATCCCTGCCCTGCCTGCAACATTTGGTTGGCAGTTGCAACTAAAGGAGATGCTGTAAAAACTTCAGCCACAACTGGCTCTTCAGAGGATGCCAGTGGAGCAACACTGTGGATCAGAGCCAGGGGACAGCCCTGACCCTGGGCTCAAAACAAACCCCAAAAAGCAAGGGAAAAAATAATCAAGGCACAACATTCTGGGAGCTTGTGAACTTCCCGATAAAGCTTCACACCAGGAAACTCCTCCCACACCTTTAACAGCAAAAGCTTCAGGCTGACTCCAGAGGCTCACCTGCCTCATCCCTGGGGTTGAGTTTAAAAACACATGCTCCAAGTTTAACTCTGTAACACCCAGGAGGAGGTCAGAAGCTTAGAGGACACAGCCTTTCTGGACCCCTGTGTTTGTCCTGTTTGTACATGACCACAGCCAGACTTGACTGGGCTGCCTCTCCACTATTCCAAAAACACAGCTCAGCTGCAGTCAATGGTAACTCAAGCCTTCACTCACCACCTGCTGCTGGGAACAAACAATCCTGACTTCTCTATAACAAGAAACTATTTAGACATATTCTAGAAGCCCTCTGAAGTCTTGATTATTTAGATTATGGCACATGGGTTTGCAGAGACAGATGAAGAGACAGTCTTCCACTCCCATTTTTACCAAAGAGACACATTGCCAGGATCTGACTTCTATTCCCCACTGGTAAAAAAAATACTGCAGCAAGCCTTGGTGATCAATAACTGCTGTTTTCCAAAGCCAACATCCACACACATCCCTTCTCTCCAAAACTTCAGCATATTGGATCAACATGTGCAATAGTTTCACCTCCTCTCCATGTCTTGAAGCAATGGAAAACTGTTGGCTGGCAAAAATGATGCTCCTGTGGCACAGCTCTTGTGAGGCTCCTGGCAGGGCAGAACCCCAACTTTCAAACAAGGCCAAAGGCATGGGTCTCATGTGGGCACAGCAGAGCTGTGACACAGCAGGGCTCCCTGGATTTCAGGGTACCTATCACGTTGTTCACTCGCTGTTTTTCAAACAAGTTTTCTTCATTGCCTAATAAAGTTACTCAATATTCAAAAGAAGCAAAAGGTTCAAGCTTAGAGGAAAAAAATCAGTATAAAAAGAAGCCTAAAGGATGATTTTTTTCTTGCTGTGCTTGGGAAAGATTAGGCTGTATGTTACAGCTGGAATGCCAAAATGAACAAAGTTATCTCAGTTCTTTCAAGACTTGCTATCTGCCACAAGGCCATATGAAAGGAAAGTTTACTGCCCTTTCATTACCAACATCTGGAAAAACGAATTGCAACATTAGAAGAAAATTCTTTGCAGAGGGTATCTTCAATCAAAATTCAGCCTTTTAATAACAAGTTTCATAAGGGAACAACTGAAAACCAGCTGGGGCATGAGGAACACCTGCGACTCCTCTGAGGATTCAAAAGACATCAGCTTTTAGAGATGAACAGCAGCACAACTCACTACATAATGCAGCTACACAGACTGCACCCGCCTCCCTCTGCGTTTTATCACTCCCTTTCTCCAGGGAAAGAAAGATGCATTAGTAAGATTGAAACTGAAACCGTAAACCAAAATCCAGAAAAATGGATTATCATGCCTACGAAGCAATGCTTGCAGAGTGCTACCTATCACCAGGGACATCAGCCAGCCCACCAGGCACAAGCACAGCCCTGCCCTGCTGAAGGGACCAGAGCCGTGTGGCCTCTCACATCCCTCAGCACCCCTGTACTTTACAAAACACCAGCAGCAGACACTTTTGCTTCCCAGCTCTACTGCTTCAGCGAGCTCCTCTTTAAAGAGAGGCAGCCTCTGCAGCAAGGACAAAGCTCGAGTGCTCCCCAGTACTGTACAGTCCTTGCCAGGCAGTTGCAGTCTGTTCAGAACAAATGGTTTTTCCAGCTGTGGGCAATACCTCAGGAAACAGAATTTTAGTGTAGCAGTAACACATGCACCAAATCAAGACTGCAGCGCCCATACACCACGGAACTGGTCAGTCCCTCGAAGGGCACGACTCAGGAGAGTGCAACACATTATTTCAGAATTGGGAAGCCCAGGTCAGAAAGAACTTGCATGCTTCCCAGCATTTTCCTCCTTGGTCTATAAAGCACCATTTACACTGTTATACAAATAACAACGCTGTGCTTGGAGATGGCCTGGAGCTGGAACAAACCACCAGCACAGCACACAGCAGCCCTGCTCACCCCCACTGCTCAGAGCAACCCCCCATGAAACCAGGCAGCACACTCAGCTCCTGGGAGACATTTCATCTGGAATTTAACTTAACTAGCAATATTTCTCGATCTAGCTGTATCACAAATCTCTTCAGAACACTCAGCTTTCAAAGAGCTTTCCAGCAGAGGTGCCACCAAAGGCAGCCTGTGACTCACCCCTCCACTCTAGAGAGCTCCAGAGCAGACGCCAGCTGAGAGCATCCTCATGGTCAGCCAGAGAGGATTCACTGATCCCAACCAACTGCACCAGCGTCTCCCTTCTGCCCACTCCTCACTGCTACAGATTTCCTCCTCAATCCTCAAGTGAAACTTCACAATTGGTATCTGTACTGCAAAACTCTCAGTTTCAGTTTGCAACGTTTTGCTTAGGCTGCATTTCTAGTTCTTCTGGACACAGGCCTTGTCTGATTTGTCTGCAGGGAAGTACAAGAAAAAGTGGGAGGAAATAAATTTGAAACAGTCCAGAACTGAAGTTTACCTTTCCCCTTCCACCACTCTCAAATCTAACTCCAAAAAGCTTTCAGCTGAAACAGGACTAAAGCTCTCAAAGCTTCAAACAAAGAAATCGCTGTTCAAGCCAAGACTACACAAGCTTGGTGCATTCTCCTTTTTGCAGGAAAGTGCTTTAGAAGGTAAGTTTTGATTTGTTTGTACTTACATTTCCTGAGCCAGTGCTGCTCCTTGCCCCTTGTTCCCCTTTTTTAGGAAGTGGAAGAGAATGTTTCCTTCAGTCTATCAGTAATTTTGTGACAACTGATTAAAACTACAACAGCAGTTACAGCACATCTCTCCTTGAGGTTAACCACACATAATCATCTTGTGTTCTATCAAGAATTTAAAAGTTTAGTTAGAATTGCTACATAAAATCTGGAAGAAAACTTACAGATGCCTATTTATTTGAAATGGAGGCAAATAACAGATTCCAAACTGTAACACTGTTCTAGAGAGGCCTGGGGCAGGACAGGCATTTGCAAGGCTGATGGGTAGGAAGAACTGCAGGTCAGTACAGCTCCTGTTGGGCTGCCCCCATCATTGGAGGATGCATGGGGTTCAGTCCCTGCCTCAGGACATGCCAGCAATCCCTGCTTTCAGGATTTTGTCATTCTGCACTTTACCTTCAGTGCTTACAGCTCTCACAGGCTGCAACTGCACATTCCACACCCAGGAAAGGTGCACAAGACCCTAAGACACCCAGTAGTGACTTCCCTGCTTTCACCCAGCAAGACAACCAGCCAAGAGCTCTCCCAAGCCAGCTACAGGGGGAAACCTCCCCTCCCAGCTGAGCTGCATTGCTGCTGCAATGAGCTAGAGCTGATCTGGTCTACTTACAACAAACACGGTTCCTGGGGACACCTGCTACAGCTGGAGCTGGAGAGAGAACAAGACCAGGACTGGAGAGGTGGAGATCCTGTTAATCATGTGACATGACATGAACTGTGCTGATAAGCCACAAACTTGGCAAGCCAGGCACTTGATAAGCCACGGCACAGATTAATGCGTCATTTTACCACCAGAGACAGCTAATGTACATGGACTTCATGGAGACCACTAGCCCACCCTGCTTTGGTGCTGTGCTCATTTCCTCTGCAGAAAAGTGCCCCAGGGCTTAGTTTTCCACGTGGTTTGTCCTGGACATCACAGACACCATGTGCCCAGGTGTCACTCACTGAGGCATGCCCAGAGTGCCTCCAAGGAGACAAGAGTCAGTAACTGAGACCATTTCCCTCTTGTGGAAAAAAGGTTGGAGCTAAGGGCAGGCAGAAGCATAAATTAATCAGAGTAAATTAGACTGGGAGGGAGAAGAGACACAGTTCGACACTGAAGCTCAAACTTCAGTCTGGAGGGGGAAAAAAACAATTTGGAAATGGAAACTCTGAAATCTCCAAATATCCAAAGCTGAGTCAAAGTCAAGTGGAGAAAAAATAAACTCATCCTGTAGTTTATAATTCAGGATACCTGATTCCTCCCTTCATTTTCTAAGAAAAGCATCTGTGTTCCTAGTGTGAAAAACCAAGATATTTTAAACAATAGTGAAAAAAGTCCCCAAATGCCCATTTTGCTTTCTGCCTCTACTTGCAGAGCTACTGCAAAGTCATATCCTGAGGACTCGCAGCAGTCCCTCAGACTCGCAGAGTGTCAGCTCATTGCCTCAGCTTGCAATGGATGCATTTTCACTTGATTTTGGTCATGCTGTTTCAAGAAAACAGTGCTTACTTCCTCCCAGGAAAACACCATGTCCTACACTTGCTTGATGCGGAGCAGCATCATTCACCTAGAAGAGGACAGGCCCTCTCCCAGCATCCATGAAGTCAAGAACTCTGTCTGAAGCTGCTCATAGTCAGTACATTGTAGTTCTGCTCATCTGCATGGCCCCCTTGGCATCCAGCACAGGGTGACCTCACCCTGCAGCCTCTGTGCAATCCACAGCAAAAAAGAGCAGTCAAACACATCCAAAACAAGGAACATTAGTTCCAATGCCATTTTCTGTTTCCTCTTAGGCAGTGGTGCTGATCAGCTAACCACACACAGACACCCCCAGCTTCACAGCTGGTATAGAGTGTCCATGAAATACACATTAGGCTCACACTTGGCCGCTCCCTGTGCCACCTGGTCTGCTCTTGGCAGGGCTAAGACTTCCCTACTGATGCAGGCTGCCTGCAATGCTCCCCAGTGCGTGCTTGGGGGTAGTTAGACCTTCTGTCCTCAACTGGAGTTATTAAATTCACTGTCATGGTGCATATGACAAAGGGATTCTACAGTCCCAGCTCCCTTCCCTTAGAGCCTCTGTTTCTGAAAGGTGACACACCACCACAGCTTCAAATACACCTGAAAAACCAGGATACTTTCAGCTTCCAAACACTCCCCTGCACAATCCTTTGGAGATGCAGAAAAGTATTCAAATACTTTAGCCTTGGAAAGACTAAACGTCCAGCTGTTCAAAGGATTATACTGCGCACGTGTGAGCGGAAGCCAAGCAGGGTTTTATGTCCCCAGCAGAAGGGTGACAAAGGGGACAGGCCACAGCCAATGCAGCTGGCTGACCACAGTGACACCACAGGCATTCTCAACATGAACCTGGAAAAAGGTCAAGAAAGTGCTAGAAACTGCACCAGAAGGGAAAAACACAGAGATAAATGCTTGTTGGAAGGAGACTGGAGGAAGACAATGAGGGTGCCAAGGAAAATGAAGGGCTGGTAATAGAGAGAGTTAAGAGAGAGACAGAAACAGTCCCTTCGGGATAAGCAAATAAAGGGCACAGCGTGGGATGAGAAGCACATCTCCACTAACAGATCTTCATCACACACACCAGGGCGGGGACAGTGCACTGAATACAAACAAGCAGGATAAAAAACCAGAGCTGCTTTGGATAACCCTGACACTTCCAGTTCACCATCATCATCACCCCCAACATAAGCAACACTCCACCTGCCTGCCTGGAAAATTTGAGCTCTGCACAGCTTCCTCCAAGAGGACAACAGCCTAAAAACTCTCCTTGGTTCAGCAGCACCAAGCAGTGCAGATGTGTCACCCCACGCCTTGGTGGCACCATTTCTCTGGGCACTAAGTGCAAGGAGCTGCACACTCCAGAAGCCTCCAAAGCCATTGCATGGCTTTTCAGTTAGTAACTTTGGTCCCCCCACCAGATCTAGAACATTTAACAAGAGCAAGTGTTTGAGACTGCAACGAAAACACCTCCCATGTCATAAATCACCTTCCCGTGCTCGAGCCATAGGCTTGTCCCTGGGATCAATCTCACAAACCAGCAGTTTTGGTCTCTGTCACAGACAGCTGGCTCAAAAAACCTGAGTTTAAATGAGATAGAGAGACGTAAAGATTGCCAGTTTATGAAAGTCCATCACAAACTCTAAGCATACATCACGGAGGAAAGCAGCTGCTGCTCCAACACAGGACTGCAGCAACCTCTTCAGCTGTGCTGTGACACCGAGCTCATTCTCCTGGGAAATCTCGGCACCAAGCTCTACAAGGCAGCGTGTCCGTGCACACAACGCCTGGGGGGAGGCACAAACAAGCATCAGAACGCTCCCAAACACGTGATAAAACAGGTACGGGAGCCCACGGGCAAAGGAAACTTTTCCTATTAACTGCTTATACCCAGGGAAGAAGAATCTAATGAACAAACAAACGCCGCTTCTCAAACCTCCGGCACTTCTGTCCCTGGTGTGTCTGTACGCGAAGCCCCCGGCGCTGCCGGGGGACGGTGCCAGCGCAGCCCAGCCCAGACCAGCCCAGCCCGGCCCGGCCCAGCCCAGCCCGGCCC
>VZTN01028556.1:41732-59996 GCA_013400515.1 Erpornis zantholeuca
GAGGCCTCGGCCCCGCGCCCGCCCCGAGCCGGCCCCTCCGGGCACCGGGATACCGGGATACAGGGACACCGGGACACCGGGACAGCGCCACACCGGGATACCGGGACAGCCCCACACCGGGATACCGGGACAGCGCCACACCGGGGCACCGCGACACCGGGACACCGTAGCACCGGGACACGCTCCCCCGCCCAACGCGGAACCCTGGGGCGGTGGAAGAGCTTCGGGGGCAGCGCGTACCCCGCCCTGCCGCTCCCTGGGGAGCCGACCCTGCGCTCGGGTCCGGGGCCTGGCCCCACCTTACTCTACAGTTTTGTCTGGAACAGAACTCGACACACACGGTATGATTTGGCAATCTTTATATCCACAATACATCATAACCATGCACAAAAATCGAGTGATGTGTTTATTTACAAAGTGAATTGCACTTAACACAGGAACGAGGAATAAAAGTAAATGAAAGGAACCTCTCTTCTGGGTTGCATAAAAGCCCAGTACTATTTATAGCCTGATAGTCAACACTACCATGCATTATCTGACCAGTGTAAAATAGGAATTGCTGTTATTTATTGAAACAGTGCAGCCCTGGATATACTCATTCCATGGAAGCATTTCATAAATCACCATCCCAATTACATTTCAGAGTCTGCAAGTCAAGAGAATCTACCCTTCAGCCCCCACTTACTGTGTTTTACTTGAAGGACAGTTAGTCTTCACCTCCAACTGTCTGATTTTCCTTAGCTGAAATTCAGACCCCTACCTTTAACACTGTTCTATTTTTTTGTGGAGGAAAACATCTTCCCTAAGTGACTGAACCACTTCGTTGGGATCTTCTTTTCTTCTACAGAGTCCAGAACCTCTAAGCAAGTTCTTCCTTCATGCTTGGAAGGGAAATGATCAGCAAGCCTCGGTAAGACTCAGCCAGAAACATCCCACCCGCACCTTCTGGAGCAGTACAACATGCAGGGATCAAAGGGCCAGGGAGCAAACATACCTCCTGTACGTTTTTCCAGCAGCTTTTGTTAAGTGACTGATTCAAATAAAGGCACAGCCCAACCCTTACCATGCCCAGCCAAGAGCTCTGTGCTCACACAAGAGCCCTTGGTCACTGGGGGGGTCACAGAACAGCACCCAAATGGGGGCATCTCTGGGACCCATCATCTTTCTACTGCCTCTAAACCTGCCACCAGGGCAAGAAGGCACCAAACTGCCTTTCTTCTACCAAATCTTGATGGCCACCACAGCACACACCGAAATCTTTCTAACAAAGTAGCAAGCAGTCACTCATCAACTGGATTTTTTACATTTATACAAGTATGGAGCTTTAAAACTTTCCTAGGAATCAAATTTCCTTGCTCTGTGCAGGCTCTGGTGAAGATCCCAGACTAACTCACCTGTTTGTAAGCACTGACTCTCCAGGAAAAGAGGCTGGATTGATCTGGTCTACCCAAGGAATTAATTTTACCAACTAGCTGTTGGTGTGCTCAGGACCAAGTCACTTTTATGTATGAATTTTGGCCTTCACCCTCCCCATCAGTAAGAGGAGAGGCAGCACAACAGACTCCTGCCTAATTCTGCATCTTCTAGATGTTCTAGACATCAGCAGGAGCCTCTGACTGATGGTTGTGTTACTGACACAGGTAACAGCACTCAGACCTTTGTAGTGTTTTCAATAGTTAAAAGAAAGTCAACCTCAACATGCAAGTAAAGCAAGCAAAGCACACAGGGCAGCTTTCCTGTTATCAGGAGTTTTACAAAAGCCAAATTCAGCCCTCAAGTCCCTTGGGGCAGATGGAAGAGAGCTGTAACCTTTTATTTGTTCCTGACAGTAATACTGAGAGATACACAGCCAGCAAAAGCTGTGAGATGAAGCAGTCCAGTTGAGGTTACATGTAGTCTGTAATTCCCACATCAGGACAGCATGCCTAAGGAATCTGGGTTACTGGAGAGCTTCTCTGAATGTCAGACAGCTCTTCAGCATTTCCAGCTTCCTCAGGATTCCTCCAAGTCTCCCCCTCAGCAATTCCAGCACCAATAGTGGGCTGGGTTGTGGACGCAGTTTCTAAGGCATGCACAGTGCTTCATCAGGACACCAGGAACCCCAGACCAGAAGCATTTTCCCTGGTCTATGCACAGGAAGATGGCTTAACCTGGCAGAACTGGCCACTGTTCTTTTTCTGTTGTCACCAACAGCCCCGTGCTTAGTCCGAGCAGGAGCACCTCAGACCAACAGAAGGGCTGTGGCTCTGCCTGGAGAGCAGCACAGCAGCCTGGGGAAGAGCCTCATCTCATACTGAGGGACCACAGCACATAAAACACCCTCAATTCCCAGTGCTCACAGGAGCTACATGGGTGCACATACACAACTGCCACATCCTGGGTGCCCCCACAAAGGGCAGGAGGCCCTTCCCTGTCACACAACACATCTCAAACACAATAGAATGGTCCATGGTCCACCAGTGCTGAGGGAACTTTAGACAATGGAGTTGTTCAAGAGCTCTTTGATACCCATAAATTTAACAGCACTTAAGCCCTAGACACTGACTTTTCACTGGGACTCTGCAGCAAAGTTTAGAGCCTTCCACAAAGTCAAAGACTAAAGAAAATCTCTTAAGAGACAAGCAAGTGACTAAACTGCTTCTTGGCTTCTTACACCAGGCCAGACTGATTCTAGAAACTTCATGTTAAGAACAGGACTTGCAGAGTAAGCATGTTAATACATCACCCTGAACTAGTAAGTCTTTATAACAATACAATTCCTCCTCATGCTATCCAACTGATTTATTTTTAAAAAAGTTTGTTCAAAAATTAAGAAGCCCAGCTCTGCTAGTGTCCACTTGTTCTCAAATATTTTCAATATTTCACAGTTTTCCATTCTCTTATTGCCAGCTGTCTAAACACTGACTGCATCTTATGTTCTTGTCCCAGACCACCAAAAAGGAGACATCCCAGTTCCTACCTTCTCTCAAGAGAATGCTAGTGAAGTAAATACCAAGTATTTAAAGTGCTTCCTGAACTGGAATACCCTTAGGACAGAGCCATTTAGATGCCCAAAGAGGAATTCATACCCTCATTCAATGGGATCAGTCTGCAAGCATGCACCCCTTCATCCTGAATGTATCCTCTAAACAAAGCTGAAGAGTGGAAGTGCCAGGCACCACGTGCAATCCTGTGCTGTGAGCTGGAGCCCTCTCAGTGCATACAGTACAAAATTAAAGGCATTGGTCTGGAAATCTTATAAAAGAAAAGCCATCAGAGTTAACTGCCCTTAGTTTTATTACATAACCAGACAGAACAGTTGAGACTGGAATGTCAGATTTCCCCTTCAAGCACAATTCACAGTTTCATATTTGCTTTGTATCAGAAAAATCAACTCACTAATATGCAGCTGGGATTCATCCAGTGAGGTATAGGCTCAGAATACAGAGCAAAAACTCACTGCAAATGGCTCCATAAGCCTTCAGAGAGCAGCAGATGGTCTCCAGCTCTTCCTTTAGATCGTTTCACCCAGTTTTGGCCATCAGAACATTCAGTGGATACCCGAGGGGATACAAGTGTGCAAGAGCTAGTGAGTGATGAAAAGCCATCAGAGATTTGCACAAGCAAGCAAGAGACTGACTACATGAAGTTGTGGTAACATTTTTCCCATTCAGCACAACAAAGAATTAGAGTAGTTAGCCCTGCTGATGACAAATCTGTTACATCAGTGAAGTACAATCATTTAAGAATTACAGTCTGCAGTTCAGTAAAACGGTAAGAGGAAAACAACAGGTTAGTAGTTATTATGTGAAATTCTAATATTATGCATTTTAGTAGAGGTCAATAATGAAAGATCATGAAGAGAAAGTTCCAGATGCTATGGATCTGCAGAAGTTTTACAAAATGTATAAAGTATTGTGTTTCTCTACAACAACCAAAACCCTTACAAGTGCAGGTATATATGCGACATGAAAATATTGCCTCACTCACTCAGACAGGGGCAGGAGAGATCTAGAGAAAAATCAGCATGCAAAAAAAACCACCAACCCTGGAACTAGAGCAGATCCTGCTTTCAGACACTAACCTACAGTACAAAAGAAGCCTACTTGTACAGGTTGCAAAAGGTTTCTGAAATCAATACGCTGGCACTTACTGTACAATAATGTTAACTGATTAACATAAGCTATGAATAAATATTAAGCCACTTCATAAAGCCTGCACAGGCATTCATGGTGGCAGAAAAAAGCAATGCAGACATATTTCATTGTTCCCAAAAAAAAACAATAGAGAAAGATTTCCCAAGCAGGAAACAGTAAACTACACAGCCAGACTAACTGTATTAGGGGTAATTACAGAATAAGTAATGTTATTTCCAACAGCTTTCTTATGTGTGTGCAGCCACTAAAATCCTCACTGTGAGACTTCATCAGGACAGAAAACAGAGCATTTGGCAGGATAGCTAGTTTAATTTCTCCCCCATGTTTACAGAAACACAAGACAAAGAGATATCTGACTATGTGAGAAAAAAACCTTGCCACCTAAATGTAGTTATTTCTTCAACTGGTAGAGTCAAGTCCCATTGTTCCCCTCCCAGAAAACAACAACAACAACAACAAAACCAAACTAAAAAAAAACACTAACAAAACCAAAACAAACCCATTTGAGAAGAGTGTTTCATGGGATAATATCCAGCAGCAGATGTTCCAACACAAACATGTCTATCAGATCAGTGACTACATTTCAAGCCCGGAAGTCACCACATGGAAGGGGTTTCAGAGGCAGAGGGATGTTAGCCCTACAATTAAAGCTCTAATATGAGAGGGGAGATTTGGGAATGGAGTAAAGGAGGGAGAAGGGAGTCACTGAATCACAGGAGATAGGAAGTGCACACAAGTTTCTAAATGAATCACAGATGAAGTAGAGGGCGTAAGAGTCATCTAGAGAAGGTCACAGGTTCTGACAGCACTGGAGTTTGTTGGATTTCTGTCCGTCGGTGGTTGGTGGGACGCTGATGTCGACGACGTTGTTGCCAGGGGACTCATCGTGCGCAGACCGGTCGGCGATTTGCTTCTGCGACACGATGCGGTAGATTTCTGCAAGGAGAACACAGGGGTCAGAGCCCGGGGGCACGGCCTCCCACGGGGCACGGGGCTGAGCAAACTGTCCAGGAACACGCCAGAACCCAAGAATGAGAAGATTTCACTTGAGGGCTCTGAAAGGGAATCTGGGCTAACCAGATGTGGCATGTAACATCTGGCTGGCGTTCCAGTTCCAGAATGAATACACCAGCTCTATCTGGAAAAGTTATTAAGAGTTCCTCACTGTCTTCTGCAACAGTTCTTCCTATCATGTTCTTTTTCAATGACTACATGAAAATGGGGATTATTAAAAAGGTTTTTTAATGGGAAAGGAGCAGGAATGCTCATTTCTAAAACAGGGAATCTTCTTTATGATTAAAAAAAAAAGTGGGCAGCATACTCTAGAAACACTAATCACCAGGATGCTGGGAAACATCCTTCACAGCAGCAAGCTACCTGATCCCCACCTCTGCTCCTGGCAACCTGCTACTGCCAAGTAACGGCAATGCTCCTCTCTGCAACACATCAGTTTTCCTACCTATGACAGTAAAAAGCCACATGGGTCCATAAAGCCCCATCCTTCTCCAAACAAATTTATTTGACTCAAAGTAGCTTATGCTTGAAAGCACATAGATCCACAAAGCTGTAACCACTGAAGAGAGACTGCCAGCTTAAAAGCATTCAGAAACAAACTGTTTCAACTGCACAATTAGTAAAAGTATCGTAAGTGGAAAAGTTTTTAAGTTACTTAGTTCACTGACTATAAGCCCTTGTTCCAACTTCCCTCCATTGTGAAACAGGAAAAGGGCAAGTACTTCCCTGGAAGTCTGTGGTAAATATTATGGTCCCATTCATACAGCCACAACCCCAAAACAGCAACACCCAAAACCTTTAGTAAGGATTAAAAATCACAGGGAACTGTGCAGGGCTCGTTTATGGGGGATTTTTGTTCGGCTGCCTTTTTTTTTTTTTTTTAAGAATCTGCACATATTTATGTTGTTTAAAATGGAAACCTTTAACTCGAGGCAAATCTTGTTGCCAATGGCTACCTAGGGATCTTTGCTGAAAGGGATGAAGAGGGCTGTTCAGAGGCTGTCACATCCTCTTTCTTTCCTGCTCAGTGCTGTATTTGAATCTGAGCTGTTCAGTCATTGCCAAGCCCCCTTTGCTTTGGGGTAGCATCTCTCTGGGTTGTTTTGCAGGGTTTCTTTCTTCCAGTCTTTAGTGATCTCTCAAATGAGTGGCCAGTAAGGAAACTCCTGTCCTGCTGTTCCCACTCTCTTCCCTCCACCAAGCCCCCTGTGGTGGTTCCCAACTCACTACTCTACACAGCACATTTTCCTAGGTTCTTTCTTCTCTCTTAGAAGGATGATTCTCCCCCAGGTGTAAACACTTTAGGAATAGCCTTTTCAGGACTTCTCAGTGTTATTATCCATATGCCTATGCTACCTGAATTGGACAATCTCAACACTTTTGGGAGCCCAGGATGCTGCTGAGAGAGAGAGGTTTGAGTTCAGTTTGCCCAGGCCTGACCTCAGCTTGAGTTGTTACTGCACTGTGGCTCTCCTAAAGTGGCCTCAGGCCAGCATCTCTAACCAGGGTCAGTTTCAGGACAACACTGCAAGGGAAGGCAGGAGGGATGGTGACTGTTGAACTACACTCAGAGCACTAAAACCACAAATACTGTCTCAAAGTGCCAGGAAGTTGTCTCAGATCCAACCAAGTGTCCCAGATCAGACATGAATCTGCTACAGGGTGTGAGACTGGCCCAGCTCCAGCTCTGGGCAGTCAGATCCACCTCACGCTCCAATTGCTCCACCAGTAGCTCTAATAACACAAATCTTCTGGGCATCAAATACACCCCATTCCTCATCTGTCAGGCTTCTTAGCTATAGAGGCAGCTTGGCTACCCTTTTTCTCCCACCTGCTTCTTCTTAGGCACCTTGGAGTCAAAGTTGGGGTTGCTCAGTCTGGAGAAGAAAAGGCTCTAGGGAGACCTTACTGCAGACTTCCAACATCTACAGTCCCCAAGAGAACTGGAGAGGGACTCTGGACAAGGGCCTGGAGGGACAGGACAAGGGGGAATGGCTTCTCACTGCCAGAGGGCAGGGCTAGGTGGGAAGAAATTCTTGGCTGGGAGGGTGGGGAGGCCCTAGCACAGATTGCCCAGAGCAGCTGTGGTTGTCCCATCCAGTGCCTTGGCAGTGTCCAAGGCCAGGTTGGACAGGGTTTGGAGCAGCCTGGGACAGTGGAAGGTGTTCCTGCCCATGGCAGGGGATGTAATGAGATGATCTTTAAGGTCCCTTCCAACCCAAACCATTCTGGGATTCTGTGATCTTCCTCCAATTGCATTACATTTCTGTTACAGAGTTGGCCAGCACCAGACTTAGTGACCCCAAGGCTGTGCTTCCCTGCATATTACTGCAAGAGCCCAAAAGAGTCTATCTTGACAATTAACGCTATTAATGCTCAGCTTCTTTCCCAGTAAGAGACTCACACTGATACACAATCAAACAACAATAATACAAAGCCAGTTCTTTGGTCAGCATCCAATAAGCAACATAGATCAGACACTGCCCAATAATCAAGTATGAGCAGAACAAAGGCTCATTCTCATTTAACTGAAATCCGTATCTGGTCACAAGAAAGCTCAGCAAATGCTCATCTTGACATGCTGTGGGACATGCAGACCAGGCACAACTTCACAAAACAGTGTACAGGGATGAGACCACAGAGAGTTAACTGGCCTCAAATTCAGCTGTAGAAAGGAATTGGATCTTGGCAACTCTTCATGCTCACGGTACAGACCATAAAGAGCTTTTCAAGAGACAGAACAAATAGAACTGATGAATTGTCCCCTCTATAGGACAAGATTCAGATCTCTTGGGGTAGCCAGAGGCAGAGCAGAAATCCAATACCTGACTGATTATCCTCTTCCTATTTAGATAGGATTTTTAAGGGTTCTTTGCCAATTACGAATTACTTAATTTTAGGAGTGGGACACTGCTTTGAAACATCAACTTCACAGCATCACAGAATGGCTGGGGTTGGAGGGGACCTCTGGAGATCATCCAGTTCAACTCCCTGCCAAGGCAGGGTCACCTGAAGCAGGTGACACAGTAACATGTCCAGGTAGGTTTGGAATGTGTTCAGAGAGGGAGACNGGTTCAGAGAGGGACACTCCAGATCCTCCCTGAGCAGCTGTTCCAGGGCTCTGCCACACTCAACATAAAGAACTTCTTCCTCATGTTGAAGTGAACCTTGCTGTGTTTTAGTTCATGGCCATTGCTTCTCATCCTGTTGCTGGGCACCACTGAACAGAGTCTGGCTCCATCCTCTGACACCCCTCAGATACTTGTATGGATTGGTGAGATCCCCTCTGTCTTCTCTTCTCAGACTAATCAAGCCCAGCTCCCTCAGTCTCTCCTCCTCATCACAAAGATGCTCCTGTGCCCAAATCATCTTTGTGGCCTCTGCTGGACCCTCTCCAGTAGCACCTTTTCTCTCTTGTCCTGAGGAGCCCAGAGGTAGACACAGCACCCAGCTGTGCCTCACCAGGGCCAAGGGGCAGGATCACTCCCTGACCTGCTGGCCACACTCTTCCTGATGCCCCCAGGATCCCACTGTCCCTCCTGATCCCCAGGGTAGCACGCTGTCAGCTCACTGTCAACTTTTCATCCACCAGCATTGCCAGAAGATGCTGTTGGTGCCCAGTCACCCTTGCTATCAGCTGAAAACAAGAGTTCAGTAGTCTGAAAATGGTACCAGTCTGCTTTGGTGCAAGAGAAGATACTGGAACATTCAACTTTCCAGCATGGCTGGGGCTTCACTGCTGAGATTTTGTACAGGCACAGAAGTACAATTACTAGTTCCTTTCCACCAGTGCTATCGCAATAGCTTGAATTTATGGAACATCAGGAGATAGGAATCTCCAGGAGACAGAAGCCCTCTTCTGGGACAGAAAGGACTGTATGGGGTGGGAGGCAGAACACAAAGGTGAGATTAGAAAGCTTGCAAACTAACCATCATTCCCAACACTCATATCCAAAACATTCCAGGTAACTGCAAAACGTGCCCATGAAGAAGATCCACCACCTCAGCAGCTCCCCTGAATCCATAACAAACCATACCTGTAAGGATGTTCTTGAAGGCTTCTTCTACATTTGTTGAATCCAGAGCAGATGTTTCAATAAAAGATAAGTTATTTTTTTCTGTAATAAATAAGAAGTGGTTCAGTTAAAAACTTGCATAACACTTTATTTCACATTTACTTTGAAGTTTTAATCTTTTATTTTAGGCCAAGCCAGCCAGGGCACAATCATTTTTTTTCCCTGTTACACAACGAACACTTTGGTGCTGCAGCTCAGCAACATCTCCTTTGCCCAAAGTGCAAGAACATTTTTCCCACTGCAGCTCTTGCTCAGTCAAGCAACACAAAATATCATCCTCTTCTGGCTACAGATCACACCCAGAGATACCTTAAGCAAGAGCCCCAGCAAAAGCATATCAGCTGCTACAGAGACACATTTCTCCTCTGCAACCCCAGAAAGATCAACAGATCTATACCTTCCTAATCAGATCCCACTTCCAAATAACAATGATCCCCTGGAACACAGTCTATTTTCTTCTTTCTTCTTACAATGCAAAGGGGGGGGGGTTGTATTAAAAAAGAAGGTGATTAACACTCAAATATCATATCTAGAATCATTCTCAATCCCCTGCCCAGGAACAGGCAAATTTCAGTAATGGTGCTTAAACAGCAGCAGTTACACCATTGCTAGAAATTTAAAACAGCTTTAGGAGGAAGTCAGGGTCAAAAAGTAAGAAGCTGAACCAAGTGACCAAAGTAATAAACTATCTGGGGCACCCACCAACTTGTTTTGTTTCTCTTAAATAAATGTCACTTCTCATTCATCTGAAAGTTTAAAGTGGCTTTATTACCCTCAGGGTACCTTACCAGCAAACTTCAGAGAGTGTGTTTAAGCAAGTCTTGGTAATACTTCTAGGGGTACTTTAAAAGTTGTACATTTATATTCCACCTCCAAGCTTGACAGCCACTCAAAAGCTGAATGTCCCCAGGACTTTCAGGGCAAAAAAGTATCTGACAAGTTCTCTGCCAGGTAAGGAAGAAAGAAGGAACACAGTAGCAGCATCTTACACAACCCACCTGGCTTCTCCCAACAAATGATAATCTTCAAGTCTGATGATCGCTGTATTTAAGTGAGACTAGATGATACTACTACATGCATCAGCACTCTAGAGCAGCAACCACCCCAATCTAAGAGAAGATTCAGCATTCATTTGTAGCTGTCCACACTGATATCTACTCAGCAGAATCAGGTCTCCAGGAAGGAAGGACAGACATTTTGTGTTGTGATATTTTATATTTTTATTGTGACATTTTCTCTTCTAAATGTTGTTTACTGTTTCTAGCCTTGTTAGAGGAAGTGTTTAATCTTCAGCTATCAGGCAGCTCAAGGACAGGGTTTCAAAAACATGTACTACCACTAGACTTAAAAAACAACAGAAAACCACAAACTAAAAATGACAAAATATTCTCCAAAAAAAAACCAAACCAACCACACATGCTAGTTAATAAGCCAAGATATTTTAATTAAAAAAAACAAAACAAAACAAAACAAAACATCTTAAATGTCTTTTTTAGGGTCCAACCTCTGAGACCATCAGAGAGTTCAGCTCTGGACCAAACTGTGTGCTCACAGCAGGCACCATCCCGCAGGCCCCTGAAGCCCCAGCCCCCCAGGCCAAGTACAAACCTGCAAAGGCCCTGGCCTCGTCGGTGGGCACGGCCCGGAGGTGGCGCAGGTCACTCTTGTTGCCCACCAGCATGATCACGATGTTGTTGTCGGCATGGTCTCGCAGCTCCTTCAGCCAGCGCTCCACGTTCTCGTAGGTCAGGTGTTTGGCAATGTCATAGACCAGCAGAGCCCCAACAGCACCACGGTAATATCTGAAACCACGAGGCACAGTCCTTCAGCCACACCAAGAAACAGGCCATCTAGCTCTTCTATAATGCTTTCCACTTCAGAAAAAGTTGTGCTGATGCAAATACTGTTGGTGGAGGGGTTTTGAAGCCTAAAACCAAGTTCCAAATGCAGGGTTTTTTTCTAATGGCATTTCTAAAAAAATCCAGTGTGTGTACCAAAATGCTGGAGAGCCTGCAGAAACCAGGACTGAAAATGTCCTGTCGGCTCCAAGTGTGTGCAGGAAAATTCACCATTCCAGAATCAGTACAGCTGGGAGGTTTTTGTGAAGTTACAACCTAACTTTCTACTAGGAAAACAGCCCTTAATGAAATGTCAGTATTTGTCCCTGAACCTTAAAATATCTCCTGTCCCTCCTACAAATAAAGAGGGGACTCTGGGCTATATTGTCACTATCCGCAAACCTCTAACCCAGGAACAGAGTTTGCCCCCTCAGGGCAGCTCTGGGCCCATTCAACATAAGCCAAGGGCTCAGCTCAGCACAAGTCAATCTGTATCAGCAATCCTGTAACATCCATACCTCACTTCCACACAATCCTACCATTTCTCCTCAGTTCTGCCAGCACCTGTCTGACATGTTGTTGAACTGAGTCAGGGCACTAAGTCAGCAGAAAACATTCCCTTTTCCCTGATGTTTGGTGTTCCAGTGGCCGAGCAGGCTGAACTGGCTGAGTGATGTGTCAAGCAGGAGTTAGTGCCAGCACAAAGGAGAGGCAGGATCACAGGACTGCAGCTGCACTAGCTCCCAGCAGTAAAACCTGTTGTTGACCCAGACTCGACCAGCAGTTTTTACGGCAAGAACAAGGGTCACAAAAATCTCTGAAAGTCACACTAACAGTTGCAGAAAAGATGCAATTTGAAATTGTCACTTACATCTGCTTCTGCATCCCTTTCCCTATAGACTGCTCCCTTTGGGTTCCAGGCTCTCCTGGTTTCTCCCATCTTGACAAAATTCCCCTTACCTTGAGTTTAATGGCTCGATGATCTACGCATTATTCAGAAACAAGTTTTTACCTTTAAGAACTGATACGCATCTGCAACGTAACAAAAGATGAACTTGCTGATCAGAAAATGCTCTGGAGAACCAGGCCTGACCAAAGGGTTTGCTTTTTGTCCTCTACCAGATACTTTTGCCTGCATAGAAACAGGTATACCTCAAGCCACTCTGTGGATTAATAAGGTGCCAGAGGTGAAAGAGCTTCTCACCTCCAGGGATTGTGCCTCATGCTGCATAGTCAGCACTATCATAGTTGCCTTCCTACTTCCTGGCTATTCAGTGTGTGTGCTCATGGACCTAATTTTCAGGGCTGTGACTAATTCAAAGTCACTGAGATTTCAAGGGACTTTGTGGTTGCAGATTTTCCTAAAAAAAACCTCAATCTCAAGACTGAGGGGACAATGAAGACCAGAAGCCAGGGGTGTTACAGTAAGCCACCATGCCTAGACCAAAACTCGATACCAACGTACCCAGCTTCCATCTGAAATGACACTCACTCCATGAAATGAACACAGCACATTCAGCACACACAAAAAACCAAATCACAAAACTCAAACAGAATTTCCCACAGTTTTGATGTAAGCTGTCATTTTTTTCTGTAATAGTAACATGAGAATCTAAAAATTACTTTCATTATATTAATCAAGGGAACACAAAAGTATTTGCTATCTTATGACTTGGATCCACATTGAAGTTTGTCATAATGACTTTGTCACATGTCCCAAGCATGTTTCATTCTCTACCCATACATTTATCTGCAGCATCTCTGCTAGAATTCTGCTGAGCAAAGACAGAGTACTCACGCGGAGGTAATGGCGCGGTATCGCTCCTGGCCTGCAGTATCCCAGATCTGTGCTTTTATCGTCTTCCCATCCACCTGGATGCTCCTGGTGGCAAATTCCACCCCGATGGTGCTCTTACTCTCCAGATTGAACTCATTGCGTGTGAAACGTGACAGAAGATTACTTTTCCCAACTCCAGAGTCTCCAATCAACACAACTGAAAGGAGAGACGTTATTTTCACAATTAATTCCTCTTACTAGCACTGACCCCTGGCAGTGTGGCCTGCCAGGCAACGCCCACCAGAAATGCACAGCCAGAAAACATAGGAGAGACTTACACAGACAACACCTCCGACTTTACTATGCACAGCTTACTTTGCCAACCCCAGAAGAGCCCCAAGCTGTTTTGTGGTGAGCAGCTGCCCCGTCCTCAGAGGTGAAAATGAGAAATTGCTACAGCGACTGTCAAAATCAAACAGGGATTGGGGAGGCCCCAACCACTGCAGCAGGCAGAGGTAAGAGATGCCCCTCACACACTCGACCTTTGGCACAGGAAAGCTAAAAACCACATTTTAAGAAACACTACAGGCAAGAACATGGCAAGAGGCCACCTGTCTGCCCAACAAAAGCCTTTGTACAGTATCAGTGTACTCTATTTTTATTAAAAGACCAAAAACATGGTAAGTAAACAATTATTTGCAGTCCCTGTTGGAGTCATATGGGGTGTTTTATTTCAATAATTTAATTCATAAATATGTTCACCACAGAAAGGGGAAAACAGGAGACATTTGATACTACAAAAAAGATATAAAGCAAAGCAGAACTTCATCCAGCAAAATGACTTGTAGTAGACTGCATGAGAAGTAAGAGATGAGCTAGAAATCTCTGCCTCCACACGTGGTGTTGCCATGATAACAGAAAAATGTTAGTGCAGAGAGATCTTCAGCACACAAAGCCCAGCTTTCCTGAAAGGAATTGTGAAAACAAAGGTACATCTTGCGGCAGGAGGTTCCCTCTACTTTTTGGCTTATCGATGAGACCAAGAAACAACTGAGAGAAACAAAGCTGAAACAGCTGAGCCATTCTCCCTTCTGCTCACAAACACTGTATCACATACCCTTTGGAATTCAAGTGTCCTGGCTCAAGCAAAAGGAAGAAAGGCAGCCTGCCTCTGTGAGCTTCTTTAACCTTGGGAATATTTCCTACTCCAGTTCTAAGTACAGATTTGCTGATCTTCCTCATTCGTATGGTCTGTTTTTCCTATAGAAAAGCAGACATGGGCAAAAAACATTCCCCATTTTCCCCCAACAACTACAGAAAAATCTTCTCATTGCACACTTCCAGAATGAGCTCACCAGTGTTCTCCCAGGGCCAAGGATCATACTTGTCTTTTAGTGCTACTACAGCTTTTCTCTGCTCAGGCCATTGTTTGAGGATGCAGCTCCGGCAGCACCCTGCTCCAGCTGGCTGCCACCCCACCCCTGGAGCACATTCCCAGGCTGCTGCTGGACCCTGGCTCTCTGCTGCAATAGCTCCAGAGAGCTGCACACGGGGATTGTTGAAACGTTCCAGACAGTCCCCCCAGCATCTCATCTGCCTGACAGCACAGACAGACAATTGTGCTAGCACAGCTGAACAGGCAAAGCATAACAGCTGAATGGGCAGCCAGCGCATCGTGGCAAGGCATCACAGTTCCCTACCCGGGAGAGCTTAAACCAGCTCCTCACAGTGCTCTGCCTTCCATGGCAAACTGCCTAGACCATTTTTTAGGGTATGAGAACAGATAGATAAAAAAAGATTTTATTACAAGTTCTAACTCTAGGATTTCGTTAGCTTTATTTTCCAGACAAACAGTTTTTCATCACTAATTCCATGGGACCTTCCAAGAACAGGCCGAGGTCACCCATCTTGCACAGGGATCTGCTGGCTGGAATAGGCTCTATCCTACAGCAAAGCCCTAACTATAACCAAAAGTAAGAACATCCACCACACAAGCTAGACCAGACTGGAAAACCCCTGAGGCTTCCAATTGTTTCCGAAGGGAGTTACCTTCCCGTGACTTTGCAGCTGGAGAAAGCACAGCCTTTCCAGGTTCTAGCCATCTCTCATGCTCTGGCATTTAAAAAATATCAGTTTTGGGCATAAACCATGCAAATGGCTCTCAGGTCATCAACTCCATCTGTCACTGGAAGAAAATTCCAGGGGTTCTGTGCTCCTTTGGCTGGTTACTCACAGGCTACCTTCACCAGGCTGCCCCACATTCCAGAAGAGCTTCTATGACAGCATTTTTTCAGAAGATAAAGGAAGGCAACCAGATCCCAATTCAATAAAGGGCATTATTCCCTAGAGTTTCCAAGTGCTTCTTATTAATACTCAATCTTGAGCACTAAATGAGCATTTCCACTTTCAGGAGAAAGATGCCAAGACTGGGAGCCCCACGTGCCGAAAGAAGCCACAAGCTTTTCTTTTCTGGGAGTTGAGCAAGAAGGTACCTTCAACATCCTGGACTAAGTGATTAGATCTTGGGAAAGTTTCTAAATTTGGTAACAGGCCACCACATGGCATTGCCTGTTCAAATTCCAAAGTCATGACAGAGTAGAAAAAAGTTCCAAATGACAGCTTAAGAGTCTGAATGCTCCCTAAACACATCTCACCAGAATTGATGAAGTCACTCTCCAAATGCCCCTGAGGGCCACACTGGTGATGGAAAGGTGCACTGGTTTAACCTTGGAAGTGACGTGAAGCAATAACCAGCACCAGCCATCTTCAGACAGCTCTAAGACACAGACAAGCCTCATGCAATGCCCTGTTTATATCTTGAGTCCTCTCCTTCAGTCTTTCTTGATTTTCTCTCTCCTCCAGCACGCCCTGCCACTGTGGGTTATCCATCACCATTACCCATCCATCAACTCAGTCACCACCCTCACTCTGCTTCCTGTGTCTACAATATCCAATCCCAGCCCCAATACCTGCCCTGTATGTCGAGATCCTTGTACCAAACAAGCCAAAGTCAGATTTAAAATTCCAGTGCCACACATCATTGGTAAAAAAGGGAAAATAAATAGGTCAAGTTTATGATAGAATTGTAAATACACTCATTTATTAATCTGGAAAAAATAATATATACTTTCGAGCAATTAAGATTAAGATTCCCTCTAGCATAGAGTTTGTGATAAATCTGAAGTACATAAGGTTAGCAGATATTGGTGACTAATAGGATATGCATTAGTTTTTAATAACCACAGCCTCTGCTAAGCTGAGACTAATCAGAGAAGTCTAAATTCCCACAAAGGTAAAAGAAAGCTCTCTTTCCTGCGGCTGCTTTTTCCTGCCTTTTTCATGAGCCAGCACACATCTGCACAACCTCAGATTTAATTTTTAAAATAAACACTGATAATAGCTAATCTTCTCAAGAGCAAAATTAATGTGCAGACCACACTTTAATAGGTATAAGGTATCCAACATTTTTAACAGCTCTTCAAAGGTCATGAGTTCAATTCCAGATCAACGCATTCAAAACTCAGGCTGAAAAGTCCCTGCTTTTTCACCATCCCCACTACAAAACTAACGGGGAACAAGAGCCCAAACTGCTGGCTTTGCTTGGGTCACATCACTTAATGCAGCCACAAGCTCTTTGCAGCCTCACTAGCCCACGCAGCCCTGCACGCACAGTTTGGCTCCTTCCCCCAAAGGCTGGCTCAGGCACTTGGGTAACAAGTAATATTTTGATCTGATCAATAAAATAAGCAGTTCTGTTGGGATGCACACAAAAGAAAGGAGATTAGAAACCAAGAAGCACTAGTTCGGCAGAGCAGCTTTGACCATAATCACTCACATCCCCAGAGCACTCCCAAACCTTAAGTTAGTCGTTACCTGCCAGGTGCTGTCCTTTAGAAATCAGTGGCAGGGGAAACAGTCAAGCCTTAAATTTAATAAACTTTCCCAGACTGAGATCCTCCTACGTCATTATTTCTACCTCTGACTACTACACAGACTGACAGAAGAGAGTTCAAAAGCTATTTGCACAGCTAAGAAGGGGCTAAACCACAAGCCAACCAAATTCCTGGACATTATTATGGCAATTGTCCTGATGTTTAATTCCACTACTGGAGGAGGCAGAAAGAAAAGGAAGGGGAGTTGGTCCCACAGCAGATCCCTCATCCCACTTGGTTCCATTTATTTGTTTAGTCTCAAAAAGCCTCAAAGGAAGGAAAAGATAAATAATCAAACCCACAAAGAAACCCTTCTCTACCTACTTATTTTTTTTTAAAAACATCCACACAGCAGCTCTTCCCAAAAGATGCACAATTCTTTTGCCCGTTTTTATTAAGGGCTACAAAGTGTGCAAGCATCACCACAGCACAGATCCAGACCAAATGGCTTCAGGCTGAATCTTACTCCAGATAACATTAAAAACTTATTTCAAAGTAAGTATTTTTAAAAGACGAATGCCGTTCTCCCTAGCTAATTGACTATTCAGAGAAAGAAAAAAGTAAAAACAGTTTTTAGGCTTTCAAGTTCCTGGCTATTAAACCACCTGGGAAACAGACGGTGGAATCACTTCAGAAGGAAACTACTTTAGACTCAGACAGTTTAGCATATTCTTACAGGCTGGTGTTCTGCTTTATAGATAGAGAAGAAATACAGGTTTTTTCCCCCCTATTGTCTTCAAGATTCAACCCACTGTAAAATAAATAAAGCAAACAGAATATCTACAAAATATTTCCCACCGATGAGTAATTGTTCTTTCCTTTGGTCCACAAGTTTGGAATCACTGCTGCCCTTGTGAGTGTCCACGTACAAAGACCGTGGCCCAGATCAAACGCCTGGGAAATTGTCACAGCAGCAAGTGACCCCCAGAACCCTCAGAGACCACAAACGGCATCGTTAGCACTGCCCTCCCCAAGAGTGAACTCTCGGGATGAAAATCGGGTTTCAGCCACTCTGTCAACAGGAGATCTGCTGCAAAACAGGCTGGGAAACCAAAGATGATGGTGCTACACCCACCTGCACTGCTCCTCGGGCCCCACAGGCAGAGCTGTGGGCCGCTCCGGGAAATTAGCCAGCGTGAGCCTCTGGACAAGCAGGAGCCCGGCCTGCGGAGACATCCCACAGGAGAACATCCACGGTGATGATCTCCCCGGAGCCAGCGCAGGAAGAGCAGCACTGAGCCCTCACACAGCCGTGGACAACCCGACATGTCACAGGCAGGGGCAAAACACGCATCATCACAACCAAATTAACACCATTACGGTCCCAGGGCCCCAGTACCGGCGCTCAGCGGGGACCTGCGAAGGAGTCTCCATCGAAGCTTATGGTTTTTCAGCTCCGGCTCGACACGGGACGATCTCCGGACAACCACCGGCACCGCCGGGCACAGCCCCGGCCCGCGGCCCGCCCGCTCCCCGCTGCGGCTCCGGCCG
>VZTN01028556.1:60515-79342 GCA_013400515.1 Erpornis zantholeuca
GGGCCCCGGTTTGAGCGGGATCGCTGGGAGCGGGGTTTGTCCCCGTTTGAGAGTCACCGATCGCTGGGGCGGGGTGTCATCTCTGGGTGGGGTGAGAACCGGCCCGGCGCGGGGGTCAGCGCAGTACCGGAGCCCCGGAACACCCGGCTGCCGCCCAGCCCCTGCCCCCGCCGCCTCGCTTCCCTCTCGGGCTGCTCCCTGCCCCGCTCAGCGCTCCGGCCCCACCTTCCTGCTAAACACCAGCTGGAAAGGTTGTCTGGCAAAAACGCCCTCACGGTGACACAATTGTTCAAGAAAAACATTTCCCTTTTTTTTTTTTCCTGGCACGGCTCTGGGCAGTTTCCTGAGCGGAGCAGGGGCCACAGCCTGAAGTCTCGTGGCCACTCGGGCAATGACTGTGGGACATCCTTCGCCTCGGCTTCGCGGGCTCCAAGTGGGACATCCTTCACCTTCCCGACAGCAGAGTTGCAGCAATTCATCCCGGGAACGCTGTCCAGGCTGCAGGACCAGTCTTGCAGAACCACTCAGGAACCCAAGGATGTCCCTGCTGCCCTCCTCCACACAACTTGTGCACATTTGTGTCCCATCACTGGTCTGACACCTTTCGTTGTGTCGGACAAACGCTGGCAGGGAAACTGCCGACTCCCTCCTTCCTTCTGTGATGTGCAGAGAACTGGCTCTGCTCATCACACGTTTCTCTCCTTCCGGGCTGTGCTCATCAAGACAGGTCCGCCCTACTTCCTCCCGGGAGGAGTGTTTATCCAGCTACGGGATTAGTGGGTCTGCAGTATCACAGAGGGAGCAGCAGGAAGACTGAGACAATGGTGAGGAAAAAGTTGGCTTCGGACTAATTTTTGTTGGCCTTGGGAGACGCTCAGAGTGGGAGCGATTTTGGGATGGGGAGAGATTCAGACCCTCCAGGCTATGTGGCACTGGGCTGCTCTCAGCTTCCCCCAGACACGTGAACACCTTGGACAGGCAGGATCATGGTGTCCAAGGGGTCTCATTTCCAAAAATAAGTGCTAATAAATGAGTGGGGGTTGATGAAAAGGCAGCAGCCAGTCTGACAGCTTGGCAGGGTGTCCAGCTCAGTGACAGCCAGACTGTCAATGACCCAGGCTCTGAGAAGGGGTGAGAACCAACATGCTACAAGCACACTGCAATCCCACTGCCGAGGTATCTAGGTATCCCTGTTGCGTATCAGACAACAGAAGCAGCAGGGAAGAAAACCAAAAATTCATGGAACCTGCAATCTAGTGAAGATGCAGCTCCAGCCTAGCAATGGGTCGGGCCAGTTGCTCCTCTGTGACAGGCAGTGGTTGCTGAAGGACTGGGCGGGAAATATTTTCTTTGGGATTTTGGTGCTCACATGCATCATGGAGCATCAGACTTCTAATCCTTCCCACACCAAAGGGAGTTTTAGCACCAGGATCTGCAGGAAGGTGTCACCACTTTCTCCTGTTGATGCTGTTTCTGTTCCTGCAGGAGCTCAGTGAAATGCCCTGGTGGGTGATGACTAGACCACACCCAGGAATGTTGACCATCCCATGATGAACACTTAAATAGCATCAGGAGAAACAAAGCTGGAACATGGTAGACACAGAATCTCCTAGGAAGGGCTACTATTCCATGCTGAGTTTCCCACAGCGGATAATGCTGCAACCAGTAAGTGGCTGTGTGACAGGAGGGAGAGGAGGGTGGCTCCTTGCTGGTCTGGAAAGGGCCTTTGCTTCCCTTGATTTGCTCTGCACAGAGAAGTACAACATCATATTTTCATTATTACAAGTAACTTTATTGGTTCTGAACAGAACACTAATGGAGGAAGGCCTAAAAACCCACCAAAGCTATATTTTATCAGTTTGGATGGAAATTACTTTCTTCTTTTCTTCTTCTAATGCCTGGGAGTTCTTGCCATAAGTTTTAAAGAGCAGTAGATGATGGTGGTACCATGGTGAGTGCTGTCCAGCTCCAAAATCCCCTGGGATAGGGGTTTAACATGGGCAGCAGAGAGTGGAGATGATGACCTGGTGTTAGAAGAGGGATGCTGTCCTGGGGCAATGTGGGGTGAAGCGTGAGCCCATAGTCCCCACATTCTTCACATCCAGGAGTCCCCTCAGCTTGTGGTATGCTTCACGTTGGAGAATCAGTGTCGTGTCACCAAAACCAGATGTGCGTCACTGATGGGGGAATGCATTTGCAGAACCTTTCTGTAAATTCCTCATGTCCTCAAATTTGCCACAGGCCATCAAGCTTCCAGGGAAGTGGCCTGAGGTCCCACCTGGGTCAGCAAACTGGTAAGGAAACTCCCCAGTCAGACCATTCAGATCCTACTCTGGGGGTCCCCCTGGCACTGCCCCAGACTGGCACTGCTGGGATCAAAGCCCCTTCACAGTGGTGGCTCCAGTGACCCCACAGGCCCTGTTTGACTCCCTGCACACCCCACGCTCCCCCAGTCAGACCAGCTCCTCTCAGTGGCTCGGCCCCAGCTTTCCCACAGCACAGTCCCACACTCCAGTTCCTTTGTGGTGCAGTGACAGAACAGCTCAAGCTGGTGCCCCTGGGGAGGCACCCTCACCCTGGACAAAGCCCCCTGGGCTGTGCCCCCTTCCCAGTCTGTGCCCATCCTGATGCTGCTGTTTAGCCTGGCTCCTGTTCCTGGCTTCTGCAGAGTCTCAGGGTAACTGGCCACTCGCCATCTGGCTCCCTAGGGCCCTGAGCCCTTGGTCAGACAAAGGGTCAGTGCCAGGTCCTGGCCCCTTGCCAGGGACTCTGGCCATTCCTCCCACTCTGAGCACAACCTGCAGCTTGTGCTGCAGCTCCCCGAGCTGGGCACTGGAGCATTCTACAACAGCCCTCTCTTTGTTTCAGTGGAGCACACCTGCTCATATATTGAAAGGAGGAAGAAAACACTTTCAAGGCATTTGAGTACTGCCCTTATATACAACATTATCACAAGTAAAAAACATAACAGAATTAAGGCCAACTGGGTGAAGTACAACATAGACTCCTTAAAATGCTCAATATTTTACAAATACTTAAAAGATTGCCAACACAAAATCACAAAGGATTCTCAGAAGTCAGTTATTTATCAACCAGTTGATCGCAGAATTATTAAGGTTGAAAAAGACCTCTGAGACCATCAAGTCCAACCTATGATCGAGCACCACCTTGTCTGCTAAACCAGAGCACTGAGTGCCACATCTTGTCTTTCCTTAAACACCTTCAGCAACAGGTACTCCAGCCCCTCCCTGGACAGCCCATTCCAGTGTCTAATCACCCCTTCTGTGAAGAAATTCTTCCTAATGTCCAATGTAAACCTCCCCCAGTGCAGCTTGAGACTATGTGCTCTTGTCCTGTTGCTAGCTGCCAGGCAGAAAAGCCCAGCTCCCACCTGGTTCCACCCTCTTGTCAGGGAGTTGTGGAGAGCGAGAAGGTCTCCTCTGAGCTTCCTTTTCTCCAGGCTGTGCCCTCCCAGGAGCTCAGCTGCTCCTCCTCAGACTCCTGCTCCAGACCCTTCACCAGCTTTGTTGCTCTTCTCTGGACTCACTCAGCACCAGAATGTCCTTCTTGAATTGAGTGGCCCAGAACTGCACACAGCACTCAAAGTGTTGCCTCACCAGCGCTAAGTTCAAGAGAAGAATCACCTTCCTGGTTCTGCTGGCCACACCATGGCTGGTACAGGCCCAGGTGCCATTGGTCTTCTTGCCTGAACATTTCCTGGGCTCATGTTCGCTGCTGTTGACCATCACCTGCAGGCCCTTCTCTTCTGGGAGCTTTCCAGCCACTCTACCCCAAACCTGTGTCACTACTGTGACCACAGACCTGGCAATTGGTCTTTTTGAGCCTCATGCTGTTGGTCTTGGCCCATCAATCCAGCCTGTGCAGATCCCTCTGCAAGGCCTTCCTACCCTCCAGCAGATCAACACTCCCACACATCTTGGAGATGCTGGTGTCATCTATGAATTTACTCAGGGTGGACTCAATCCCCTCATCCAGATCATCAATAAAGATACTGAACAGCACTGGGCCCAGTGAAAGGAATTGAACCAGTGAAAGTGATTGAACAGATGATCCACTGTTTGATATGAGAACACTGTATCCAATATTTCTTACCTAAAACTTGAACAGCAAAATAGGAACACAGTGAAACAGCAAAACCCCTCCTGTCTAGGTCCCAATTTGTATTTTCTACAGAATGCCTTATTTAAAATTCCATCTCCAGGCTGTATATCATGTACCTGTATTTCAGGGGGTTGAGTTGATAACACTGAGTATACTTTGTTCTTTGAACTCTTTCTGCATATATATGACACACTGGGTCAATCTCCATCCAAAAAAGCTCACCATAGCTGGGATATAAGATCCTGGCATAGCTAAGTACCTTCCAAAGAGAATTTCTGCTTGTGTCAGCCCTATGGCTTATCACGGAGTATTCTGGACATCCCACAGGGCCAAATTTAAGGCTTCTGGCCATTTCAGATTAGTGTACATATTTTCACTATCTTTTCTTTCAATGGTCTATTAATTCTCTCTACTTCTCCTGAAGACTATGAGCGATGTGGTATATGTAATTTCCTCTCTCTCCCTAAAGACTTATACAGCTGATGGATTATATTTGCTGTAAAATGAGCACTTTTGTGTGTTTCAATAAGTTCTGGAACCCTGAGTATCAGGTATCACTTCCTTTAATCAGGCATTTACTACTCCTCCTGTGTCATCCCTTCCTGTTGGAAAGGCTCCTGCCCAGCCTGGCAGCCGATCTACCATCACCAGCAAACGCTTGTCCCCACTGGAGGTGACATGTTTGTAGTCTCTGTGCAGCCACTGGAAAGGGAAGCAGGCCCATGGTCACTCTCCAAACTCTGAGCTTGGTCTGTTATGTGAGAACTTGGGCAAGCTGGGCAGCTATTAGTAATTCATTTTGCAGTGGCATAAATTCCTGGAACTATCCACAGTTTTTGTCCCTCCATGGGCTTTACTCTGAAACCATCTCGCCACAGTGACTAAACATTTCTTTGACAGACCAGCTGACCATATTCCATCATCATTTTGAGTTGCTTCCCACTTTCCCCATCATCTCTTTCCTTCTTTTGAGCTGTCCTTCTCACACATAGTTTGAAATTCTGTCAAATTGGGCATTTCACCATTAGTTAGAGTCACAGTGGCACAATAATCCCAGGGGCTTCCTGGCTGTGCCTTCACAGCTGTGTCAGCTGGGGCATTGCCTCTGCCAAGCCCTGTAATGCCTCTAGTGTGGACTGGACAAGGTACTACAGCAATTTCTGCAGAGAATTGTACTGCTTCTAGCAAATTGCATATTTCCTCTCCATTGGATATTCTCTGTCCTGCTGATGCGAAAAATCCCTGCTCTTTCCATGGCATTCCTGCTGCATGACAAACACTGAAAGCATATCAAGTATCAAATGTACAGCTGTTAACTCATTTCCCTCTTCCCAGATGTGCAGCAGGAGCCAAGGCTGCTCCCTGTGTGCTCCTCCTTGCTGGGAGCAGTTCTGCTTCTGTTACCTGTCCCTGGCACCCCCACAGATGGTCTACCCAGACTATGACTGCCCTTGCAGGTAGTAGGATGAGCTCAGAACTAGATCTGGGTTATGTGAGGGAACATCAGTTAATGGAAATTGCATTCTTTGCTCAGATTGGAGATGCGCTTCATCATCAAGTAGAGGCATTTGGCTCACTGGATTCAAGGTGTTGCATCTTTTTAAGAGCATCTGCTGTTAGGAGGATTTGTTGTTGTGACAGAGCCAAGGATGGACACTGTTCCAACAGTATCTCTACCTCATGTGGGACATGGACTGTTGCAGGATGTCCCAGGGTAAGGGGGTGGCTTTCCTCTAATGTTGTTGTTGCTTCTTCCACCTATTTATGACAGGCTGGTGCTCCCACTGCATCTGGATCCAGATGAACTGAGTAATGTGTGACCAGTCTCTGGTGCTGTCCCTCTTCCTATGTTACCACTCCAGTGGCCATTTCTTTATACCCATGCACACACACACACACACATATATGTATATATAACATTTTCCAGTAGCAAAAGTCTTTTCCTTTCCTTTTCACTGAAGAGGCAATACAAAGCATTAGGCAACTGAACCAGTTTCTTGCTCAGGCAGGACTTTTTGCCCATCTTCCTCCTGAAAGTTTTCCCCAAGATAATAGAAATAATACCAGTGTAAGAAGGTTTCCTGCTGCTTTGCACATGCCACTTGTCCTGGCCATGGGCGATGCCCTCCCTTCGTGAATAGAACATAGCACATCTTCAAGAACAGCTACAACAGTTCTCCTTATTCTGGGGACAGTCTACAAATATTATTTGCATGTTTACCATCCCTTCGCCTAATATAAATGTACATGCAGAAAAATGTGCTTTTATAAACATTCTTTTAGTAATACACACAAAAACAGCAACATTATAAGCAAGTGCATGTCCAACAGGAATCTCATATACATACAAAAATAAAGTGGTGTTTGAGCTGACACACACCTGGAGAACAAACTCCACCGTATTTCTAGTTTACACCCCAACAATCCATTCAAATAGTTATAACTAAATCTTAATTCCCCAAAAAATTACGTTTCCCAGGAAAATGGACCCAAGCAGCACACATTTGGAAGCTGAGGTGCCTCTGTATGCTGATCTCCCCTAATCCCCTTTTTGAGGAGGCTCCATGTGCAGGGTGACCCCGAGGGACCAGCTCCCTCCGCGGGTGTTTGTGCCCCAGAGACACAGCCCTCCTGGGAGCTGGAACAAAAGCTTTCCAGAAGCCCACAAAATTTTTTTTAATCGACTCTTAGATTAAAATATCTTGAAAGAATCACCAAACGTTAGACTGTCTCCAGCACACGGCTTTTAATAGGTTCCCACTGTGTCTTTTAAAATACATCAACCACTCTTCCTCAGCCTTTTCCCTCGGAGCCCAGCTCAGCTGAGCCCCCCGAGCCCCCGCAGTCCCCGCAGGGCCGGGCCGGGCCGGGCCGGGCTGTCCCACGCGTGCCGCTCCGCTGCCCGGACCCGCCGGGAACGGGAACCTCTGCGCTGCCAGCTCCAGGCACGGCGCGGGATTGTCCTGCACAGCCGCGGCCAAGGGCGGCTTCTTTTCCACGCCGGGGCTTATTCCTGCCTTTTCAAGCACTAAGAGGAACTTGAACCACCTTTTCACATGCTAACAAAAATATGCTTTACCCCCTTCTGCTATGCCTCCCAAGGGGCTCCAGCCCCCGCAGGAGTGTCAGCAAATCTGAACAAAATGATGCTCCAAGAGAGGGACCAGGTCCACCCTCGGCATTTATATGGAATGTGCTCAGGGAATTTGAACAGCCACGCTCAGGCTCCTCCCTGCTCCAAAGATGCGGGTGAACTCACCTGGTAGCAGCATTTGGGTGCTTGGAGAAGGAAGACTCCAAAGGTGGTGGCTTGTGGGTTCCACCTGGATCAACAAACTGTGAAGGAAACTCTCCTGTCTGACCGGTCTGATGCCACTCTGGGGGTCGCACTGGCACTGCCCCAGATTGTCACTGTTGGGACCAAAGCCCCTTCATAGCAGCAGCTCCAGTGACCCCAGAGGGGCCCTGTGTGACTCTCCACACACCCCGAGCACACCCTACAACTCTCACTGTAGCCGCACACTGAGCCACCTGCACTGCCTGTGCTCCTCAACAGCCAGCGGGGGTCCTGCTAGCCCCAAATATTTTTATAAACTCTGCTGGGGCCCACATCCTGAAGAGCTGTCAGCTCTATGACATCTGCTTCTTTTTCTAACATGATAAAAACTTGCTCAAAATGGTCACCTAAGATGCTGAAGCTTGTCCTGAGAGCCTCAACCCTTGCAGTGTCCCAGAGACACAGCCACCTGCCTGGGATGCCTGAGCCAGGATTTCCCCTTCCCAACCTCTTAGTGGAATCTGAATCCCTGGGAGTCCATGAACACCCTCAAGTAGCCACCCCAGAACACTCTGCTTGGGAGGTGTCCCTGGTAAAGGTGCAGGTGCAAAGCTGTGCCAGGCACATCCACAAGAAACTCAATTTGTGCTCAACGCTGCTGAGCTCTATCAGAAGAGCTGAAGCTCTGGGAGAGTCCTGGCACCTCTGTGTCTGCCAGGCACCCTGAGGCACTGGGAACCAGGGATGACTTCAAAAGTGTGACCCTTGCTGGTGCTGGTGAGGCCGAGTGCTGGGCTGGGGGGGGGCTTGGAGAGCATTGGTGGGTGGAGAACTTTTCTCTTGCTTTCTCTTTGCTGTTCTTTGGCTGTGTGGCAAGTTTCTGTTCTCAGTGGGGCTTTGCCAATTTGCCTTTTTTGGTTTTGTGCTGCTGCTGTGGTGCTATAATGGTGGTGGTGGGGTTCAGGTGATGCCTGTCTTACTCCAGCACCTTTGCTGCTACAGATGCAGGGGTTCAGCCTGTCCATGCAAGCTGGTGTCTGTGTACACACAAACACCTTCCCTTTTTGCCAAAGAGTGATTTGGATTCCTGTGTTGAGTAAAAAAGAGCTTGAAGCCCTGCTGTCATGTCTCCCAACAGTTGTTGCTACTGTTCAGAGGGAGCTCTGCTCAGCAGGCTGGGCCTGTCCTCACTTTTTGGGGCCACAAACACAGCTGGGTCAGGATGTTGGTATCTGATGCACAACTTCGTCTTGATCTAACGATGCTCTATGAGAATTCCGGATCAATCTGCTTCTGCAGACAGCTCCACGCTCAGCACTGAGGGGCGCACCAGCTCCGTGCCACTCGAGCACAGCCCCGGCCTATCCCTCAGTGCTGCTGGCCCCAAAAACCCCATCCCGTCTGTCCAGACCCTGCAGCCTTTGGTTTTACCCCCACCTTCAGAAGCAGCCCTTACATCAGCCCTCACTGGGGTTTTGCTGGGGGGTTTTGAAGTGCCAGGTGGCTCACCCCAGCAGGAGCTGCTGGCACGGCAGGCCCCGTGCCCTGCAGGAGCCACATCTGCCTCGGGGAGCAGCAGCACTCGGCCCCTGCAGGGCTCCGGCCGTGCTGGGGCTGTCGCTGTCGCTGGAGGGAGCCCCGTGGCAGCTCCCACGAACTGCAGTCCAAGTGGTTGTTAAGAGTGAAAGAGGTGGAGGATTTCAGATGAAAACAGAGACTCGGAACTGGCTTCTTCTGCCGAGGGACCTTGAAAGGGCCCCAGGACGCCACATGCTCCTGCGTGGCACCAACAGCCCTGGGGCATTGGCACGGACACCGATGGAATGTGGAGACTGCTGCAGCAGAACAGGCACGACTGAGACACACAAGAAAGCAGAAGCTGTGATCCCTAGGATAGGCAAGATTTAGGGCATTTAGCATTTGCCCATTTGGCATTTACCAAACCCTGAATGGTGTCTGGTACTGGCTGGCACCATCCACCAGGCAGCTCCTGTAGATCGAATGCACCACAGGGGAGCAAATCCCAGGTCTGCAAAAAAAAAAAATCTGGCAACGAGTAAATGTGGAAGAGCTCCTGCACCAGCTTCTATTTGATGCATAAATCCCATGTCAGTCTCATTACTTCAGCATCCAGACTAAAATATGCACTCCAGTATCTGCTGCTGCACTCAGGGACTAAGCAAGTTTTGAATTAAGCAAAGGGAATATTAAAAATGCATTTCTGAATGCAGGAGTGAGCACAGAGTTGGGTATAATGGGCTGTTTGCACAGTTGTGCTTGGGGCTATCATTAACCCTCAGATTTCCCCCAGGGAAGCAGGACAGATGCAGGAGCTGGGGCTGCATTTAGGTACATCAGGTATTTATAGAGCTGCTCAGGGGGCTTAGAACAGTCTCATCTCTTCTTCCTGCAATGAGCAGTTTTTTCCTTCCTTCCTTGACCAGCCAGATAAGCATCTATGTTCTTCTCCAGCTCTAGTACATTTGAGCTGGAGAAAAAAAAAATATATGGGAGTGGGAGCACTGCTGGGAATTTACACTCATCACCTTAAAGGCACCTGCTCCATCCCTGGCTCCTTTCATTCCTACATCTATAAGCACCCCACAGAAGTTACAATAAATGCTTTTGGAGATGACTACACACATGTGGTATGAGCAGGCAAAAGCCTGTCATGATCAGCTCTGACTTTGATGGGCCTGGATCACCCAGACCTCAGCCTCTGCTTATTTTCAAAGAGCTGGCACAGGCTTTTCCAGCCACCTCCACAGAACATCCCCTTCGTGCAAAGGTCTGCCACCAGGGAATAAGAAAACCCAACACATCAGCACTTATAAACTTGCTGCCCCACAGCCTAAATTCCAGGAAGGAAAGAAATTTAGGAGCCCAAAAACTTCAAGCAGACTAAAAGCTGCTGCTGCAATTTGTCTCAGAGCTCCATAAGGCTACAGCTGAAGATGGCAGCCAGGAGGGAGCAGAGTGCTCAGGTCACACTTCCAACAAGGGAAGTTTTCAAATGCAGAGTCCTCACAATGCTCTCACACACCTGCCACAGGTAAACCATCAGGAAAATAAGCCAGGCAGGACTTAAAGGCTTGTTTTTATTAAAAGACATCTTCAGAAAAGATATTTTAGTACAAAAAAAGTTTAAAATACACAAACTACACTTGCTTTCCTTGCCAGCCTCAACATTTATAAATTACACCACATTGTTATTAACACTGCATTTAAATATGAAAACAAATTGAAACAGGGAATTCATCAACAAGGTCCAACATCCTACAAACAACTATGTACAGTATTTAGCAGCTAGGAGCTCTAGCACAGTAGTCAATATGACTTCAATAGAGCAGGATGCTTGGGAAGCCCCAAGACTGCAGCTTGGCCTGTAAGCTTTTAGGGACCCATTTTGGCCACATCTTCCCAGACACCCACCCCAAATGCAGAGGTGATGCTACACATCATGGTACACACCTGAAGAGGTGTGGCTCTTGCAGAGAACCCCTGCTGTCCCCCTGGCCTTGTAGTGCTGGGACACACATGTGGGACAGGTCCAGTCTGCAAAGTATGATGTGTCTGGTGGAAGAAGGCAGCCTGTACTTCTGGGGGGCTGACAGTGACAGCAGGGCTGGTCCCACCCAGGGACAGTCACTGCTCTGTATCTGTGCCATCCCACTGCTTGTCCTACCCACCCCCAGCAGCACTGACAGATTCCAGGCAGAGCTCCAGACACAGCTCCCCCAGGCCTGGTCCCTCAGGAAATCAGCTGCAGGATCTCACCCATCAACCTTAGAGCTGGAAGCAGTTTTCCCAGCTCCCAGCAAACTCCGGCACAGCCAGAAATACAGGTCTTCAAAGGGAAGGCAAGTGAGCCTGAGGTCCCCTTCTGCACAGGTCACCCTCAGCCTTCCCACCAAGCCATGTACCTCGGGGACAGGGGCTGCACAGATGGAGCTGCCTGAGGCTCACTGCCCCCAGACCCAGCAAGGGAAGGAGGCTCCAGGGGCTCTCACAGGAGGGTATGTGGGGCATCATTTGGGAACAACAGTAAAAGACAGGACACAGCAAGACTCCATACCCAATGCTGTGGTCCAGAGCAGCGAGACACTTCACATGCCCTGCCTGCCCCAGGCCCAGCTCATCAACACAGTACAGAAATGTTAAGACAGCATAGAAAGCACCAGACAATTTGAACTTCCCACAGCAGCACACTGCAGGTCAGAAGACCCTCGTGCATGCTCTGGAGGAGGTGGATCTCCCTCATGGTGGCTCCTCTTCAGGTTTGGGAGCTCCCATCCAGGGGTTTTGGCAACATGGAGCTGTTTTACTTTTAGCGAGGAGCAGTGCCGTGCCTCTAAAGGGCTTCTAACCAAGGAAGGGGGATTGTTTTCTGTAAACACCAAGTCATGGAGCTCAGGTCCATGCTCCACAGAGAGTCTCAAGTAGCAACTTTAGGGCTCTGCTTCCAGTGCTGCAGGTTGGATTTTCATGATGGTTGACTTCAGGGGGTAGTACCTGCCCTTCCATGTCTTCCAGAAGATGCCCTGCTTGCGCTCGTGTCTCTGCCGGGGGATGGAGCGGAAGTACTTCCCATTGAGGTTGGCATGGCCACAGGTGCTGAACCACCAGCCACCTACAAGGGCAATGAAGAGAATTTTAACTCACAGAAATTCCAGACAGAAAAACCCAGGTTCAAGGTGGCTGATGCCCCCACTTCCCCCACTTTTCCAGGGCTTTGGGCTCTTACAAGACCACCTCATGCACAGTGAAGGAGTCCTGTGCACTGGGGAACCTTTCACAGATCCTATATGACTTCAGGCTGCATCTGTAAATCCAGGCTGCTCCTCCTTGTGTGAAAAACCCCCTCCAACCCTTCAGCAGCCAGGGTGGGGGAGGCCTCTGCTAAAAAGGTTTCAAGCAAAGTGGCAAGACATCAAAGCTGTTATGAGAACAGATGCTTGGGCCAAGACTTGAACTATGAACCCTCCCCCAGCTTCAGCTTCCCTCCTGGTTCCCTGCACAGCTCCTTCCAAAGAAGCAGGTGTCCCAGGGAAGCAGGGGACAAGACAGGCTCAACAGCAAAGGGGTCTGGTTCCACAGGGTCTGTGCCCCACTGGACCACCACCAGACAGTGCTGGGCTGAAAGGGAAGCGCACATACTGGGATAGAAGACCTCAGACTGACCTGAGAGGTGTTTGGCACAGTTTGTGTCAGCTTTGAGGTCATGGTCACGATCCCGAGTGGAGAAGGGCAGCTGCCTGAATTCCCCAATGGCATTTTCCAGCTCTCCAGACAGAGGCCCCAGCAGGTTGAGTGTGTAGGCTGTGCTCTCACCACCAAGACTGAAGACAAACTGAACCACCTGGGAATTCCCCTCCCAGTCTTCCAGCTCAATCAGGAGATTGTATTTTCCCTCTTGGACAAGGTGATGTATCTTCTCCAGGCCCAGCCAGAAGTCACCTGAAATAAGACTCATGACATTAGCTGCAGGGACACAAACATGCCATGAAAAGCAGAGATGTGAGCAAGCTCCAAAGACAAACAGGGACAACCTAGGACACTGCAGTGTTTGAATCACTGTCTGGCACCTGCAGGACACATCAGGAAGACCAAGGACCCCTGCTCTGCAAGCAGTGTCCCTCCCTCTTCAGCTCACACCTGTGCTCCAGGGGCCAGCAAGGGGAATAACTTTTGCTAAGCTTCCCTTATCCCACAGTGAGGACATAGACACCATCGTCCACCTACCATGAAGGTCTCCAAAGCCATTTTTGTAGGCATCCCACAGTTGGTCAAAGTCCACAGAGCCATCCATGCGCCTCTGGATCACTGTCCAGCCACCCTCTGTGGGAAGGGAAAACACAGTCACTTGGGGTTAGCATTGACAAGAGCACCCTGGCAGGCCCTGCAGGACCCTGCACAGCCTTACCTGTGGTCATGTCACAGTAGACTTTGAAGGGCTGAGATCCTGTGGGCTGCACCTGGAAAATGCCACTGCTTTGCTGTCCAGCCAGGAAGAGCTGATGGCAACCCTCTGGGAGCTCTGCAGGGGAAGGAAACAGCAGCTGAGGACATGGCCACAAACCCTACTTCCTCATCAGGTTGCTCCAACCGTGGCCCTGGCACTTGCAGCCCTGGCCACAAGCCTGGCCAGCTGTGGCTCTGGACACGTGCTGGGGACAATGGCCCCCGACTTCAGCATCTTTAAACACTGTGACCCCACATCTGCCCTTTCACTCAAACAGCTCCTTGGGCTTTCATCCAAGGCGGAAGCCAGGCTTTGGGCCAGGCTGGAGTGACCTCAGCTGGAAAGCAGGGCTCCTCACTGAGAGGGAGCTTCCCCTCCACACCCACAGGCAGGAGCAGCCCATTTGGGGTGGGGCAGCACCAGGGCCAAGCATCCCCATCCCACACAAGGCTGAAGCAGGTTCAAAGGGCCTCAGGGACATAAGGAAAGACAAAGTCCTGACATCAGGAAGGTGCCTAAGCATCCAGCACATGACCTCTTTCGCCCAGCAACATCCAGATGTCCTGCTGGGCAACCTGCCACCAGCAGGCACAGTGCCAGGCTGGGGTGACCCTTTTTCCAAGATAGAGTGACCGAGGCAAGGAAGGGGGTTGGACTCTGGGAGCCCCAGGTCCTTGGAGGAGTGGATTGCTCAGGGTGAAGCCATCCCCAGCTTGTCCCCCTCCATCCCCAGAGGCTCCCACTGCTCCTTCTGCCCCACAGGGACTTTGCCCAGAGCTGCCAGCAAAGCACCATTTCAACAGCACTGATCAAAGTCCATCCAGGAGCCACCACCCACAGCACTTGGGAGAGATGAAGCATGGGGAACCTATTACAACACCCAAGTCAAAAGGCCACAGGAGGATGTGCAGGGACTTCAGCCCCAGGCTGCTGCACAGTCAAGGGGCTCTTTGTCAGCCGGGACAGGTGCCCCAGTCACCCCCAGACAAAGGGGGCCTGTTCTCCCCAGGCCAGGGCGGATGGGTTGCAGCTCTGGCTACCCTGGCTCACAGCTGCTGCCAGCATGACCCCGAGATAGACAAGTAAAGAAAACGCAAGACAAGCCCTGGGCTGTGCTAGGGTGCTGGCTGTGGGGGTCCCCTCGCAGTAGCTGCACCAGGGTCAGGGCTGACACCATGATCCAGAGCAGCAGCAGGGAGAAGGGCTTCCTCCAACAGCCAGGGCCTTCCTGGGGACAGATGGAGGGGGGAAAAAAGGGCTTTTGAGCTGCCAAGAGCAAAAGCAGCCTAGCTTCACCCCATGCCATCCTCACTGGGTGGTGGGGAGCCCTGACACTACACTGGGGTGAAGAGTAGAGCCTCAGCTGGAGGCAAGGTCAGGGGGGACCCAGGGGGCAGAAATGTGACACCTACCATCACCTTTCACCCATTTCCAGTATATCCCTCCCCTCATCTCCCCCTCCCCCCATGAAATTTCCCTTCCTCGGAAGAGGCAGCCCCTTTCCCACAGCCAGCACAGCTGCTGGCACGTCCCTCACACCCCCGGGGCAGTGCCAGTGCAGTGCCACCATCAGTGCCCCACAGGACAAGCTGTGCCCCAGCCCTACCCTGAACCCATGACACAGGGATTGAGGGCATTGTGCATCAAGGATCTAAAGCACACAGAGCCCCCAGCAATGCAGGTGCCCAGAGCATCCCGAATTCCCCACTTTCTAGGTAAATGCAGGCAGGGAAGCAAACCAGGCTCAGAGGAAAGAACCCCCCCAGCCAGAGGCCCCTGCTCATACCGCCACAGCAGCAAAGTGCTGGGCTTGCCAAGCTCCTCATCCCCTCTCCCACTGCACCTCCCAGCATCGGTGCAATGGTGCCAGGCAGATGTTTAGCAGTCTTGGCGTGCACAAGTCAACTCCATCCCTGTCTGTTTCTCATTTCTGGGCCCTGGCTGCACTCCCTGCACTCGATCCACGTTCCCCTGGTGCCACAGGGACTCTCCAGCAGCTGAATGAGATGCAGCTGCTTGAACAGCCTCTGCTCAATCTTTTTGTTTGAGGAACATGCTTGTTAGTTCCAGTTCATGTTGCACATCTGAACGGCACCAGCAGAACAAGCCCTCCTGACTGCTCCTGTGTTTTCTTTTCCCTCCCCCTTTACTTAAGCAAGACAAGAAGACTGGATCTGCCTTAGGCTCTGTGTTCACCCAACAGGATTTCCAGCCGTGACACAGGGCAGATCACTACCCTTGTATTAAACACTCATCCTGAGGGATGGCAGGACATGCCTAGAGCTGCCTGCATTGCCTCCCCCTCCCCAACCCCACCCCATTATTTTGGAGTCTCAGCGCCACGGGGAGAACGTGAGCAGGGCTCTACCTTTCCCCTACTCGGCTTGCTGCCAGCAAGCACAGGCTCTGCCCAAAGATGTGATCCTCTTTCTGCAAGCTATTAAACCTCTCACTCTCCAGGCAGCTTTGAGCCTTCAACTTTCACATGCTTGGCCCCATGCCAGCCCTGCCCTGAAAAAACTTGTGTTCACTGGATGCAAATAAAAGGGTCTTTCTGCAAGGGCTGCTGGTGGAGTTCATCACCACTCCCCAGGGCCACGACGGCACCGGGCTCTGCCTGACAATAGCCCGGCAGCCGCCAGCACAAGCCTCCCCAGCCCTGAAAGCAGCCACAAGCCTCCCCAGGCTGAGGGCACACGGCCAGCCTGTGTACTTTAAGATTTGCCAGAAAACTCACTCGACTTGCTAATGAAAGGAAGCCAATTTGTTTACTGTCAGTGATACCAACATCAGGGATTAGGCAAGGAAAGGGGAAGCTCACAGCTGGGCAGGACAGAATCAACATGCCCAGGGTCTCTCTGTCAGGGAGTGCAGCATGGGAAGGTGCTGAGCTCAAACAGCATCTGTGGGGGCTGTAGCTCTTGGTGCCTCCCACTGTGCATCACTAACACTTCCATAGCCAGCATCAACCAGCACAGCCTACATCTGCACCAGCAAGTAGGAAAGGTCCCAACCCACCTCTCTGCACCCCACGTTCAGCATAACCCAAGAGTGGAATTGGGGGTTAGACTAGATAACCTCTAAAGGTCCCTTCCCACCCAAACAATTCTGACACACACTACTGCAGGCAAGTCACAAAGCAGAGCCGGGAAAAAAAAACAGGGGGGGGAAGTTCTGAGAGAGTTTTCTGGCTCTGAGTAAGATTGACCCTGCACAGCCCCACCAAGCTGCACACCAGGAAGAGTTCAAAGCCCCATATCCCACCTCTCTTCTTGTCCATGTGGACAAGCTCCTTGTTCTGCAGCTTTCAGACACACCAGTGACAACTCCCAGCTCTGCAAACAAATTACCATGTGTTTTCCCTTACCCTCCCTGCATTAGGAATTCCCCATGCCTCCTCATCCTGCCTGGTTTCTGTTTGGGTTCTGCTGGAGATCCCCAGACAGCTGCACAGGCAGAGCCAGCACCGTGATCTAGCTGACATAACATGACAGCAGCTGCTCCTGGCCCACAAACCCTGCAGAGACACCAGTTCCTGTCTGGAAGGAGGCTGCAGGACATGGCACAGCTGGGTACACCTGCTCTGCTGCCCTTTGCTCTGCAGGAGCCCCTCCAGCCCTACTGCCAGAGGAGAAGATGCTCCAGGCAGAGCCAGGAGTTGCAGATGCAGCATCCACTCACCTGCCCCAGTGCACATTTCCCAGAGCTGTGAGCATCCACTGCAACTCAGCACCTTCTGCTAAGGATAGTGCAAGCTGAGACACTTGTGTTTCATGCATGAGCTCTAAATATGAGCCAAGGGAGAGGGATACACAAGCACACAGCTCTGCTCTCAGGCCAGGGCTCCCTAACCCTCCCTTCCTCCCATAGACAGCAAAGCAGATCCTGCCAGGTGAAGTGTGAGCAGGTGAACAAGAGTTAACTCAAAAGAGCTGAGACTCTCTTCTCCTCACCCCCCCACCACATGCCAATTCTTCTTGACAAATACCTGCTCCCAGGCTTTGTCTGCTCCCCACTGCATTCCTAGCACCAGGCAGGAAAAAAGCCTTTTTAATCCTTAAATTCCTGCTGGACTAACACTGGCCCAGAAGGCAAGGATTCTGCCTGTGCTCCAGAACCCCTCACTCTGGCCATACTCCCAAGCTCCATTTTTTCGAGCAAATCTCACATCCTGGCTCAGGATAAATGAACCTTTTGTTTCCAAAAGGTTACAACTGCTGCAGGTTTGCTCCGGCATGGACGAGCAGGGCAGCACCAGCAGATACTCACTCTGTGTCTGCACAGGCTCCCCACTGCCATTCTGACTCTGGTTGGTAAGGTTGAGGCTCTTTTTCAGGCTTATCTTCCACTTTGGAGACTGTGTTTTGTTGTGGTGTAGGGGAATTAATAGATTGACCTAAAAAAAAATAAATGCACAAGTCAGAACAGTTTTATCTCAGCTTGTTTTCCATGCCATTACTCAGGGGAGCTGGCCAGCCACTCCCCATTGCCAGAGCTGGGGCAGAACTTGCCTAGAAACGTCAAGGAATAGGAGATTCCCAGTCCTGACAAAGCCAGAAACGATTGTGGTTTTTCATACCCGTGCTAGCTAGTTTATTCTGTAGATGAATGCAAAGGCAGAGTCCAGGGAGGCTGTTCCCACCCACCAGTTCCTTCTATTGCTCCATACAAACTCTCTGGAAGCTGGCAGGTTGCTACCCTCACATCCCTGCAGCACAGGAACCAGAGCTGTGGCCCCTTTGGGGTCCCCAAAGCCAGGGAGCAGCAGCACAGCCACCAGAGCTGGGGCAGCAGGGGTGTTCACACGAGAGTGCCCACAGCATGTAGGGCCAGGCTGGGGGCTGCAGCACAGGACAGGGGCTCACCTTGCTCTGCAGGCTTTTAATCTGCAGGTTCTGCTTGTCCAACTTGTACTGCTGCTGCTTGATTTTCTGCAGAAGCTCCTCGATCCGCAGGTTCTGAGCATCCATCAGGGACTGTGGGGGAAGAGCCAGGTGAGCCCCACAGCTCCAGGAAGCTCTGGCCATGTGAGACTCCCGGTGCCCCCAGGACCGCTCCGCTCTCCTGAAGCTGATCCCAACCCGCTGCTCCCGGGGCAGTCGGGTCCCCTATCGCTCTTGGTGTCCCCTGGCAGGCCGGGTCTGGGCCGTGTGCCCCCACCAATGCTCTCCGCGTCGGTGCCAGTGGCAGGGGTGTGTTGGGTCCTTTCTATCCCGCTCCCCCGGGGATGCCGGTGCCGGTCTGGTCCCCTCCCGCCGCTCCCCCGGGGATGCCGGTGCCGGTCTGGTCCCCCCTCTCCGCTCCCCCGGGGATGCCGGTGCCGGTCTGGTCCCCCCTCTCCGCTCCCCCGGGGATGCCGGTGCCGCCCGCGCTCACCTGCAGCGCCCCCAGGTCCCGAGCGCTCTGGTTCCCAGCCGGCCGCGCCTGCAGCGCCAGACGGACCCGACCCTCCAGCCGCTCCAGCCG
>VZTN01028556.1:79623-103519 GCA_013400515.1 Erpornis zantholeuca
CCGGCTCCGCCGCTTTGTTCGCCCTCCCCGCCGGCCGCGGCTCAGGCCCCGCATCCACCGCCGCTCCGAGTCCTGTCCGCCCCCGCTCGGGGCAGCCTTGGTCCCTATCGCTGAGCCCTCCTGTGTTAGTCCCCATCCTTGTCCCCATCTCCGTCCCCAACCCATTTCCATCCGTGTCCTCATCTCCACCACTGCCTCCATTCCCCTCCTCACCCCATCCCCATTCCCCTTCCTGTCCCCATTGCCACCTGCTTTCCTATCCGTGTCCCCATTCCCCTTTCAATCCCTACCATGTCCCTATCCCCATCCCCATCCATGTTCCTATCCCCATCCCTCTCCCATCCCTGCTGACTGGCCTGCCCCTCATCCTGCACTGGGGACCCTGATCTGCACCAAGCCCTGATGCTTAGTCCCCCACCCCTTGGATGCACCCATGTCATCTTTTGAGGCCAAGGGCCCCTGGACCCACTGGCCCAGGCCTTGCCCAAATGGGTGCTGAGGCCCCAGGGCAGGTGCCCACTGTGGGCACAGGGCTCTGCTGGGGGACCCTGGCCTGGCACAGGTGGGTCCTGTCAACCCTGGGAAGGGGGCATTTTTGGGGTCAGCTCCTCTGTACACCTGAGGGAAGCAGAATGTTCACTCCTCTAAACATTCCTGGTCTCCAAGAGCAACAAGGATGAATATATCCATGCCTCACTACCCTCCCCCCACAGGTTTCAATCACCCCCCTGTGAAAAATGTGCATCTTATTTGCCGGTGTCTTGGACCCTGGTTTCTGGCTCTTCCTTCTTCTGTCTTTTTCCGCTGGCTTAAAGGGATTTTTGAGTCTCTGTGTTTTCTCTCCGCGAAGGAATTCACACACCGCGATGGAGCTGCTGTCGGCTCTGTTTGGATTGGAGCAGATGGAGCCTTCTGCTCCCTCCCCACGGGGCACTTCCTCCTGCTGCCCCAGTGCTCTGTCCCTGCTCTGCACCGTGCAGGGAACTGCCTCTCCTCCCACTCTGGATTTTGGAGCCAAATCTTCACTTCCCACCACTCACTGGGTCTGGCTGACATGAGGCCCCGGGGCCAGGACTGCAGTGTGTTCTGGGGCCGAGCTCCTCCACTCAAGCCCACAGCTTCCATCCCATCACTGTTGCTTGGAACATTGCAGCTCAGGCATAGCCCCAGGAAAAGGCTTTTAATCTTGTCCAAAAATGCCTTGCAGGAGGATTTCTCTTTCAAGGAGAAATTTCCCCATCTCCAAGCATTTCCCAGACTGCTGCTGTCCGAAGGGCGACTGAGAGGCCTCACAGAATGCACCCAGCAGCAACAGCTCAGGGTGGAGTCACGGAGGCTAAAGAGGAATTTCGGAAATTCCAGCAAGCACACACTCCAGAAAGTCCCAAGCCCCCTCCTCCAGCCACTGTTTTCACATTTATTTCATGGTCAGAAGGAATTTTTCAAGTGAGGAAAAAGGAAAAAAGACCCAGGTAGGAAACACTGCAGGAGAAAAAGAAACAACAAAAATGTGAACTTCTTTTTCCAAATCTTTGTGGTTTTTGGGGGGTCCCTCTGTGCTCTCCTACTGCTAGAGAGGAGCTGGGGACATAGAAGGGTAGTAGTGAGTGTTCCATTCCCCCCACCCCAACAGCTTTCTCTGCTGTGCCTGGGGTCCCTGAAAGGCTCTTTGGGGTGCCCCTGGCTGGCCTGTACCCCCTCGCCCCCAGGCCATGGTTCCCCTGCCAAGGACAGATCTGCCACCATACCCACAACCCCTGAGTGCTGTAGGGACAGCCAAAGCTCTGACAAAATTTCCCAGATGGAATCTGAAAAATGAAAATTCTGCTTTTCAGCTTGTATTGCTGGTTTTTGGCATCCTAGGAGGGAGTGAGCTGGCAGGAGTCATGCCCATGGAGCCCAAGGCTGGAGCACCTGGCACCCCAAGAGCCCTCTGGACGGGAAAACACCACCCCCCGAGTCACTGGGACAAACAGGGAAGCACAATTTCATGTGCTGGCTATTGCTGTGGGTTAATGATGTCAGGCGAAATGAATCCTGTGTGAGCTCTGCTCCCTGCCCACCATTACCCAACACTGGAGCTTGTCCTGGGAAACAACGGGGTTACTCTGGCTGCTGCAGCAGACCTGTTCCCACTGGTTATTTTCTGCAGTGGCAGGAGAGGGAATGTGAGAAGCCAAGGCCTGTTGAGAAGCCACATGATTTATGCATTTTCCTTTGGCTGCATTTTCCTATTGCGACTTCTCAAATTTGCCCTGAGAAACAGAGATTTTCAAGGTACACAAATGCAAAGCCCTCAGAAGCCATGAGCTGCCTCAGGCTGGGAATAACCACAGGGATGGGAAGGTGCTCTCCACAGAGCTGGATGCTCTCGAGTTTAAATGGAGCTTAAAATGGCCTGGCCAGCGGGGTGTGAGCTCCTGGGGCATTTCTCCATGCCCCACTGTCCTGTGTGGAAATGGGCTATGGTCAAAACCTCTGTGGGGTCCCGAATGCCCAGCTTGGCTTGGGGCCAGGGCAGGATCCAGGCTTGGTCCCAGGGAATGAAGGAGCTTTTTCCCTGTGCAGGTCCCCAGGAGGGACCCCATGAGGACACTGCCCCAGCCCAGTGGCCTTGGGACCCAGAGCAGCACAGGGAGCAGCAGGGCACAACAATGGCTCTCAGGGCTCTCTCTGGGTGTCTGGGGTGAGCCCTTGAGCAGGGAAGAGCAGACTCCAGAGGAAGTGATTTTCTGCGTAAATTATTTTCTGTGGAGGTTCTCTCAGGAACCAAGGGATGCTCCCAACCCCATCCTTCAATCCCTGTCCTTATTCCTGTCACTATATCCATCCCAATCCCTTCTTCCATGCAATCCCACCAGCTCAGACACCCTGGAAAGGCAGCATCACCAGCACACATCACAAGTACCTCCTTCAAACAGCCCCCACATGCATTGCAGCACATCCCTGTCCTCATCCCCATCCCCGTTCCTGTCCTGTGCACATCAGGCTGTGAGCGGGTGGACTCTGGTGAGTGTCTTTGTCCCCTGCCTTTCTCCATCCCTCTCCTTCCCAGGCTGACCTGGCAGGTCACTGTGTGAAAGTTCAGCCCAGTCTGAACTCGCACGAATTCTTGCAGCTGCTCAGCCCCAGGCTCACATCACCAGGAGGGATGGTTGGATGATTTACAGGAAGGTTGCTCACAGTGTTGCTTTGTTGTTAGAAACTGCAAATGTAAGGGAAACTCCAGTGAGAGGGAATAGGACACGTGAAATACATTGTCACAGCTTCAAGGATAAATTTAGGTTTTCCAGAGGAACAGTTATTCTGATTCAGCAGAGGTCAGGAAACATTCAACATGGATTTCCTACTGGGCCCCATCTGAGCCAGACAGGCACTGGCAGCATTCCTGGACAGAGTGGGTACCCCATCCAGTCTCTGCTCACACCTGGTCCTGCAAGGATTCATCCATCATCTAGCCCTGCAGCCAAACAGCTTGCTAAGCCCCCATCCCTGAGGTCACTTATTCCCTCTCTTCCCAAGCAAGCTTGCTGGCTCAGACTTTGTCACTCCCTGCTCTGGAGAGGAGCCATGCAGCTCCTGCCACCTGCCCAGGTTGGTTGTACCCCAACCCTCACTGCCCTGAGGAGACAGCAGGGTGGCACAGGCTGCCAGAGCACAGCCTCATCCTTTCCCAGGTCTGGGGACACTGCATCACCTCTGTTAGAGGACACCCAAAATTTCTGCTCTTGGCTGCTTCTTGAGCAGAGATGAATTTCCAAGCAGCGTCAGTCAGAAGGATGGAAAATTTGCCACAGCCATCCACCCCAGTGAGAAGCAGCTCCCCCGGGAGCTCAGCCATGTCACAGGGCTCCATTCCCAGCCTCTCTCCTCTGCCTTCCCCTGCCAGCACGGGGCAGCCCTGGGTAAACCACTGGCAGCCCATGTGAGGCAAGATGCAACTAGCCAGGTTGCCATATCTTCTGAGGGCTCCAGAGGATGGGTGAGGGCTGAAGCCACCCTGGGGTCACTCTCACCTGGGGAAGGTCCTGGGCCTGTCAGCCCAGAGCAGGGAGGCCTGTTTTCACGTTTGAAAAGCCGACATAAAAGGCCAGCAATGCTCTCGGTCCAAGCCGCCTCCTCATTTTCCTGGCGAGCCTGGATGAACATTATGCAAGTCTTCACTCCCCTTTATTCTTCCTGCCATCCCGGGCTCTGTGGGGAGCACGGGGGTTACTGTGCAGAAGGTCACACATGCCAGAAGGCAGGAAACCAGAGGGCTTGGGGTAACGTGGGAGGCTTTGCAGCCGGAGAAATCTGACCCTTATTTTATACAGTCATCATCAGTTTAACCAACATGGGTTTCACATCAGGGGCTCTGGCTGGCTGAGCTTGCAGCTAAGGGCTCAGGGAGCTCCAGGTTCCTGGGGATGAGAACTGGTGTCCCCCCTGCCCTCCCACTGCCATCCTCTCCCCTTCCTTGCTTATCCCCGACCCTTGCATTCCCCCACGATGGCAGCTGCCTCTGGCCATGGAGCAGATGGAGGCTGGGCACTGCTCTTCCCTCAGGAACCCTTGGCACACTCAGTCTGCTCATAGGCCCATGTGGCAAGGGCCAGACCACAGGGACCAGGACCGGTCTCTGTTCTCTTTGTGAGACAATGGTGGCTTCTATTTTATCAGCAGCCTTTGGTGACTGACAGACAATGGATTTGGTGGGCATGAGGGTGACAGGGGATTTCTCCAATATTTTCTGAACATCCTTTCATTTCATTCGTAGTTTCCGAAAGGAGATGCCCAGAGCCACTGGAAGGAGAGAGCCACTGTGGCAAGTACAAGCAAAGCCCACAGAGTTCATCCACAGCCCTGTTGTCACTCCTGGCCACATGTCCCCTCCTTTGTGATGGGACAGAGACAGCTCTGGCACTGCTTGGCATTTATCAGTCAGCCTCTGCCGGCGGCCGTGACCCCTCTGTCCTGCTGGCAGGCTCCTCACAGGCTGCGTCTCCTGACGCAACACCAACAGCTTTTTTTGGCTGCATTGTGTGAAAAACCGCCAGGTCACTTCTGCTGCCCAGGAAGGTTTTTAGCTGTCCCAGGACATTCAGGATGGGTGTCCACAAGAATCCCTGGGGATGTGCCCTCCGGTCCAACACTGTGCTGGGTGAGTGCTAGGCAAGAGCTGTGTGGCCTCCTCACCCACAGCCAGCAGCAGCCACATCCACAGGGGCTCTGCTAGACCTCTGCCTGTCCCCATGGGGCCACAGCTGCTTTTCCTCCTGGGAAGAGACTTGCAGGAAAGTGCAGCAGAGCTTTATATGAGAGAATGACAGAGGACATATTCCTCATGCAGCAGCAAAGAGCAAAGCACGCAGATTTTGAGGCACTGTCCTGAAAACCCCAGCTGGAGATGAAACCTCTTCCCACACTTCCCTGCTTGGTTCATGACTAAGACAACGTCATGCTCGGGTTTCTTGTCTGGCTGTGCTGGCCGAAGCTCAGGGAGAGGCAGGGACCAGGCGAGGTAGCAGTGACGTCTCTCTGCCCCCAGCCAGCTGCGTCCAGGCTGTGCTCAGCTATGGAATGGATCGGAGTGTCCGGGAATTCCGGCCTCGGGCTGCCTCTGGGAAGTCAGGATATTTCCTCCTCTAAAGGTAAAGGGAAGGGTCTGCTGCATTGGGGACCAAAAAAAAAAAAAGTGATGAAAACAAGGCTTTGTCAGTTGCATGCATTTTTCCAATGGGAAATACATCTTAATCTTTAGTCAAGATTTTTCTGCATTTTCATGCTTGGATTCTGGATTTTTCTAGATTTTTACACCCCACTTCACAGGACATACAGGCACTGGCAGATGAAAAAAACCTGTGAAAACCTGAAAAGAAACAGATGAAAATGCCCCAAAGCATCAAGAATCCCAGCAGCCCCTTTCCCATCCCCCTCGCTGGCAAAACAGCAGCAGTGGCTGGGGAAGCTCCAGATCCCCAGCAGGGCTGGGAGAAAAGAGCTGGCCCCATTTCCAGCCATGGCTCTTTCCCAGCTCTGAAAGGGACTTTGGCTGATTCTTGGTTTCCTAAACTGAGAGTTTTGCTGCTCATGGGGTGGATCTGAGCTCTCCCCAGAACAGCAGCACTGTCCCTGCTGCCGGGCTTGGCTTCCCAAGTGGGGGCTGCCCAGCACCCAGTACTCCTGGGTAATTCCCCGAGGCATCCCACACCCAGAATCCATCACCCAGCACTGAGATACATCCCCTGGGGCATCCTACACCCAGAACCTACCACCCCAGTACACTGCACCCACAGATACCTCACCTGGAACCCTGTACCCAGTGCTCACAAGTACCTCTGCAGGGTCATCCTACCCCCAGCTTTCCTCATCCTCAGGTCAGAGAGGAGCATGTGCCATGCAGTGGTCCTGCTAGGACAGGGTGGGACAGAGCACCATCTGATTACTCTGAATTCCTTAAAAAAACAGAGGCTGTGGGGTTTTTACCTGGCAGACAGGTGTTTCCATTCCTGGGACTTTGCTCAGCACTGTTAGAAACCTGATGCAGGTCCAAGTCTGTGCCTGAGCTTTGAGCTTGGATGCTGCTGTTGGACCACTTCACTCACCCGGAGCTGAGTATGTGCCTGGTTTGACATCTGCTGATCCCCCACACAAGGAAATTCAAATACCTAGAGGAAAATGTCCTGATTGACAAGAATGCAGCTACACGCTATGGGGGGCTGGTAATTGTTTCTCCATTGCAAAGCACAGAGAAAAGGCAAATTCTGAGTCCAAGAAAACCATCCCATCCCACAAAGAGTCCAAAATGGGCAGCTTCCTGTCAATCAAAGTGGCTGACACTGCCATTATCATGAGCTGGCAGTGATCACCTGAGACCATAGAGCATCATGGCTCCTCCATTCCAGCTGAAAAGTAGGGTTTGTGTTGGGGAGTGTCATTTTTTATAGTGGTTTTGTGCTTCCCTCCTGCTAAATGGCCATCTCCAAACCCACCCAGATCAGTGCCATGGATTGGGCAGGGTCTTCCTTTGGGAGAGACTCTGTGGGGAGAGAAAGGTCAGGGTGCAGAGGGCTGGTCCCAGCCTTCCCAGTGCCCTTGCCCATGAGTGGGAGTGGCCTCGGGCAAGTCCCCCTGGATGACTTTCCATGCATTCCTTGGTGAGGACCTGACTTTCATCAAGAGTTCCCCTGGACCCACCAGAGAAAGCCCACCAGCTTTTCTGGTGCATGTTCCTCCTCTCGAGGCTACTCAGGAACAACCTGCCAGCAACCTCTCCTGGGACTCTGCAGAAAACGTGAATATCATCAGGAGTGCACTACTGCAGCAGGGCTGGACCTTCCTGTGGCTCACAGCTGGGGCAGTTTATGGGTTGTGGCATCGCCAGCACCAGGCTCAGCCCTCGTGGCTGTTCCCCCACCTCTGTGGGTTCCCAGGTGCTGCCAGCCCCTGGTGACACACGGCAGCCTCACAGGGCTGGGAGCTGCTGGCACTCGCTGCTCGCCATTCGATGCTGAGCCTTGCTGAGGTGCTGACGACTTTCTGGGGAAGAACCTCTCCACAGCCTCAGGGCTTCTGTGAAACCCAGCTGTGCAGCCAGGCTGGGCAATGTTTGTTTGCACAACTACATCCTGCAAATGCTTCAAACCCCACTCAGAGCTCCTTGGGATGATTTCGTGCGACATCAGCAGGATCAGGTGGAAGGGACACTGTCCTCCTGGTTTCTTCCCCAGGATGGTTTCATCCTCTCTCCCAAATCTTTCTAACAATCTGAGCTGGAGTGAGGGGTGGAGCTCTACCTGGCTCCGCATCTCCTTTATCCTTGGACTTCAGGATATGTAGCAAAAATAGCTGTCAGAAAGGGGAAAGTGACCTTTGCCATTTGAGTAACTGTTTGCTGTGTCAGCACAGGCACAACGTGTTTGGGGATTTTGTGCAATGTTCCAGCAGCTCTGAGCCAGGACCAGAAGATTTTTGCCTCTCTGTTGGCAGCCATGAATAACACTGGGAATGTGGACTCATAATCCCTGCTTGGGGAGACACTTGGGAGAGGAGGTGCCTTCCAGGGAATGTGAGTGCTGGCTGTAGGATTCCCTGTGTGTCTCCATGCCAGCAACGTTCCCCTGACTGGCTGACCAACCATGGAATGGGAAGGGGAAGGCTGCAGCAATGGGATGGGATAGAATGGGATGGAAGGAATGGAAGGGGTATGTTTCAGGGATGGGATGGGAAGACAAAGGCTGCAGGCATGGAATGGGAAAGGCTGCAGGAATGGAAATGAGCTCAGGAATGCCACAAGGTGTTTGGGATTTAGTACCAAATCCTCATCCCATGATAGTCTTTGGAACACAAACCCAAAAGCTGAAAACCTGTCCCACTGCCTTCTTGGTTCAGTCAAGGGGCTAAATCTCCTCTGACGTGGGGGCAACAAATGGGTCTCCTGGGGAGCTGAGAGCCTGTCCGGTGGCCTGGAGAGCCTGGGACAAGGCAGCTGAGCTGGACTCCCGGGTCTGGGGGCCCTGAGTAGCCTCAGAGTGCTGTGGCTGAGGGCTCCAGACCAGGGAGAGCAGAGTGCTGCCCGTGGGTGACTGGGCCCACACCTGCCCCTGTGGCCTTTCCGCCCGGCTTGGCAAACCCAGCCCAGAGAGTGAAATTAGAACCAATTAAAAATTAAGCTTGGCTGAGGCTCAGATCAAACTTTCTACCAATTTTAGCTGCTTGTTACTTTGGAGACAGCATGCACTGGAGTTCAACTAGTGATGCAACACAGAGGGGATTTCTGCTCCGTGGGGCTCTGGGCCAGGAATAGACATGAGGGCTGCCGGCAACTGGAGCAGAACGAGCTGAGGTTGGAACCAGAGTACAGAGAGGGCAGGACCTGCAGCACCTGATGTTTCATTTGAAAATTTGCATCTTTCTGCTTTTTGATTAATTCTTGCTCAATTAATTCTTATCCTCTTCTAGATGAAAAAAGGAGCTTTAGAGCCAAGGAGAGAAACAAGACATTGATTAAATCTTCCAGCAAAGACCCCCATGACCCTCCAGTGAAGGAGGGGTGCCCAGGGTCCCCACAGAACCTTTGATATAGTGTGGGGACGGGCTGGGGGCTGATGTGGTGGGCTGGGTTTGATGGCCAGGGTGTCGCCCTGGCAGCACCTGGAGAGCTTCCACAGCCACCTCGGCCACCTCAAACACTGACTGACAGGCAGCACAGCTTGGCCCAAAGCAAACAGGGCTGAGGTCAGGAGCAAGGACAGCACATGGCAGCGATGCTGGGTAGGGGCACGGCCCACAGCCGCCCCTGAGAGGGTGATCCAGTGGGGACAGGCCCCTTGGCAGCACCCAGGGGTGCTGGCTGGCAGCAGCCCCACAGCGAACTCGTCACCGCCTTTGCCGTGCCGTGAAAAAGAAGGAAACCTCCCCTCTAAAGGCATTTCCCAGCTGTGGGTGTATTCAGGACAAGACCAGGTGATGTCACAGGGGCTCTCTCACCGTCCCACAAACTGTCCCCAACTGATCCCAGGCGGGCTCAGAGAGACCCTGTCCCAGTGCCATGCTGTGGCACTAACCTCTGCTGGGTGGACAGGTGAGCAAGTGAGCCACCAGGCTGTCTGTCACCTGAGGGATACCACAGCCAAGAAGAAATGGGCTGGGTGCCCACCCACCCACTGCAGCAAAATTTTAATGCAGAGAAGTGGGAGATTTCAGGCTCTGCAGAGCCCATGGACAGTGTCACTCTCCTCTCTGATTTCACTTGGAAGGGACTTGCAGAAGGCAAGATGCCATCATGATGGGCAGCCATCTAAGAACCAGGGACAGCTGGGGGGCTCGGGGCAGATGGCCCAGCTGGGGCACAGCCCCTTGCCCCAAACCCTGCCTTTGAGTGCCCTGTGGTGGAGATGGGCACAAGCAGCCCTGGGGCTTCTCGGACCAAATGTCTGTGTGGGACTGAGTGGTGTCCTTGCCTGTGGCATCAGCTGGGTCACCCTGATGTGCAGCAAGTGCCTCAGGTCTCAGACATGGCTCCAGCACTCCAGACGGCTGCAGGAGAGGCAACTGCCACCCCTCATTTGTGTTACCCTGACAATATTCCTCATAACTGACTGAACGAATCATGCAGGGCTGTAAGAGCCCCCTAATTAACACAGTTATTATTAGCAATGTCAGGACAGGTTTGAAACAGGCAAGTTCAGAGTCCCTGTGCCTGACAGCACAGCAAGTGGTGAGTGGGATGATGGGACCATCCCACATGACTGTGATGTCCTCTCTGTCACTTGGGAGTCCTGACCACATCTGGATTGTGGGAGCAGGGACATCCCTAGGTGCCAGATGGGTTGGATGGGCTGCACAGGCCCTGGGCCAGGCATGGGAGCCTTTGCACGAGATGAGTGGGGTCATGTTGTTGCCACAAGCCAAGAAACTGCTCTTGGCTCATACCCAGGCAAATCCCAAGGGAACTGGGACCTTCATTACGCAGGCCAAGACTCCTGGTGATGCCAGCAGCTGGATGTGCAGGGGCAGCAAGGTGAGGGGGTTCTGCTGGGTGCAGGGAAGTGTGTTGGCCATCCTGCAGTGCTGCCTCTTCCCCAGCCCCCAGATGGCCCTGGCTCCTGCCTGAGACCTGGTGCCTGCAGGGCTCTTTGCCGTATGTAGGGCAGCCCCGGGGTGCCTGCAGCAGCTTGTGCTCTGCCAGAGCTCCTGCCGCTCCTGCTGCCCATTGTGCACTTGGAGAGGCACCTAATTCATCCTTTCAGCGCAGAGATAAGATGGATTAAGGCCTGCTGAATGCTTGCCAAAAGAATCGCCATTAGGCCCTGGAGAGCTTAATCTCCACCAGACTAAAAGCAGACAGGCTGCACCCACAGCTAGTCCTGTCTGCCAGGGGATAAACACCCAGTACAGGATTTCAGGGAAACCTCTGGAGGCTGTGAAATGCATCCCAAAGTGTACATGCTGTCCAGAGTGCCCAAGGCTGGGTTATGGATCCCACACTTCCCCCAGCTCCCAAGGGGAAGCCAAGGGGAAGTCACTGAGTGTAATACAAAGAACTCTGTTGGCCACTGGAGTCTCTAATCCCTCTGTGATTTGGGTCTTCCTTTCCATGAGCTCATCTCCAAGGCTCCTCCATCCTGGCAGCATTATCTCCTGCAGATTAGCTCCCCAAAGCTGTCCTTGCCCAAGTACTTCTCAGCTGAATCACATTTGTTATTTCCTGTCCCTATCTCTGATTTCCTTTGCTGTCCTCAGACTGCCACTCCCCAAGGTCCAGCTCCTCTCCAGGTATCCCTGACCTCACTGCTGCTCAGAGTCTGACACGTTTCCAGCCTCCAGGCTGATTTCAGAGCATGATGATGTCCCTTTCCATGGAGCCAGAGCATGGAGGGGACAGAGTTCCCTCTCCCCTCCAGTCATGACAGACAATCTCAATTTGCCCCCATGCAGCCTGCCTGGGACACCTCCACAGCCATGTGTGCTCAGCATTGTGCCCAGCTTGACCACCACAGTCTGAGTAAGGCAGTGCCAGTCTGGTGTCTCATCCTTGCCTGGGAAGAAGTGGTGAAACTGGCCAGGGGTTTTGGACCTCTTTGGAAAGCCAGATCAAGCAGGCCAGTGTTTGCGTTTTAGTCAAGTCTTGGTGGTGAGGACACTGTGCTAGGTGCCAACCACCTTGAGGGATCTGACCCCACTGGCTTTACACCACCACCACCACCTCTCAGGACTCCAGACAGGGAGAATGAGCCTCTTCAAACACATCCTGCTAGAGATCTCTGGCTATCTAGCCATCCCACAAAGAGGGATTTTGAGTTCATTTTTCTGTCAGACCCTGGAAAGAGGTAGGGCATTGGCAGCATGCCAGGGCAGTGCTTGTGGCAGGGATTTTGGGGCTCATCACACCTCTGTCCTGAAAAACACTGACATCCCCAATGTCATTGTCTCTGGACTTTTGTTGACAGAAGAGGTCTCAGAGGCATCCCTCTCCTACCAGCACTGTGTGGGTAAGTCAGGCTGTATTAAAGCACAGCCACTAAAACCCCCAGCCCTGAGCCCTTCCCTCCAGTGCCTCAGGGTTCCCCTAACCTCCAGCTCCTTTCACACAGGTAACAAATGCTCCAACCTTGCTGCTGTCCCCCCTGCCCTCTCCCCTTCCTTGCCAGTCCCCTACCCTTGCATTCCCCCACGATGGCAGCTGCCTCTGGCCATGGAGCAGACGGAGGCTGGGCACTGCTCTCCCTCTCCGCTGGCATGACGCAACCTGGGCTCGGTGGCGGTGACACACTGTCCCAGCCAGACAAACACTGCTCGGGCCTCGTGTTCATTGCAACAGCCTGCACAGCCCTGGCACTGCCAGCCTGCACAGTCCCAGCACTGCCAGCCAGGGACAGCCCCGGCACTGCCAGCCTGCACAGCCCCGGCACTGCCAGCCTGCACAGCCCTGGCACTGCCAGCCAGGCTCAGCCCTGGCACTGCCAGCCTGCACAGCCCCGGCACTGCCAGCCAGGCACAGCCCCAGCACTGCCAGCCTGCACAGCTCCAGCACTGCCAACCAGGCACAGCCCCGGCACTGCCAGCCTGCACAGCCCCGGCACTGCCAACCAGGGACAGCCCCGGCACTGCCAGCCTGCACAGCCCCGGCACTGCCAGCCTGCACAGCCCCAGCACTGCCAGCCAGGGACAGTCCCGGCACTGCCAGCCAGGGACAGCCCTGGCACTGCCAGCCTGCACAGCCCCAGCACTGCCAGCCAGGGACAGTCCCGGCACTGCCAGCCAGGGACAGCCCTGGCACTGCCAGCCTGCACAGCCCCAGCACTGCCAGCCAGGGACAGTCCCGGCACTGCCAGCCAGGGACAGCCCCAGCACTGCCAGCCTGCACAGCCCCGGCACTGCCAGCCTGCACAGCCCCGGCACCTCTGGCAGAGCCAGGGGCTGGCAGGGACAGCTCTTCTAGTGCAAGTACCGCCCCAGCACCCTCGGGGATGATTTTTGACTGGGCTGTGGCTGCCAAGACCAAGGGAGGGCTGAGGTCTCCAGGATGCAAGGGACACACGTTCTGAACAGTCCCCATTCCCGACGGTGTGATGAGCTCAGCTGGGGTCCTGTGGTGTCCCTGCATCCTTGCCTGTCTCTGCACCTGCTCTGCCCTCTTTGCCCCGACGGCAGAGCAGAGCTGCTGAGGACATGGAGGGTGCCAGCTGATCCCCTAGGGGCATTTTGGTGCCGCCCCTAAACTCCCTGTGGGCACAGCAGGCATGTGAGAAGGGCCTGGGGCCAATGTGAAGCCATGGGATCCATGTGGCACCTGGCACTGAGACTCTCCCAAGTCATGGGATGAGCCAAGGCACCAGCAGGATTCGGAGCAGGAGCCGAGGGGGCACAGAGGGTGACACAGGGACTGGCACAGCCCAGCCAGCACCGTGGAGCCCAGACAGAGACGGCACGGGTGTGATGTCAGGGAGCCAGAGGTGAGCAGTGATAGGCAGATGTAGGTGAGAGTTAAAGCCATGCTGGGGACTTTCCCATGCTCTCTTGATGTAATATTTGTGGGAGCAGTGTGTTCCAGCAGTGCCATAAACACAGAGAAGCAATAAACTTGCCTTTATCTGCCTATGGAGCCTTGGGACCATCTAAATTAGGAAACAAAGGAAGAAACAATAACTCCAAAGGGTTTTTTTCTAGCTGAGCTGAAAATAGAGCAGAAGCCGGGAGGGGGAAGTTCAGCCCAGACAGGAGCATGTGGGAGCTGGGACACATCAGCTGGCCCCAGTGCCACCCCCACACCTGGCCTAGAGCCAATCTCTGCCTGGGAACACCCAGGGCAGTGTCCCTGGGCACAGCGGGTGATAGTGGCCCCAGCATTGCTCTCCCAGGAGTGGCAGAGGATGCTCAGCCATGGGCTCTGGCACGGAAATGGTGGTGTGGTCTGTATGACAACACACTGCCTGTACCTCTGCCCTGCCTTTTGGGCAACCTGCCTGGAGCTGGATCTCCTCTCCCGGGCCACTCACAGCCCCTTCCTGTCCTGACCCTCCAGCAAGGGAGTGCCATTGCTGCAGGAGCCACACTTGAGTTACAGTCCCATCTGTCAGTCACTGACCTTGCCCTAGTTTGGCTCAGTGCTGTCCTCACATGGGCAGAAGCTGATCCCCAACCTTCTGAACCTTGGCCCAGTACTTGGTATCTCCTGGGCATGGACAGTGTCATCTGACTCAAAATTACCTGTTCTGGGTCATCTTCCTCACAGAAGACAATGACATTGCAGCAACTGAGGTTCTCACCCAGGGATGACTGTGAAGACAAGTTTTCATTCAGATTTACCCAGCCCCCAGCAGGCTATTACCCCTCTGTAAAGTTTTATGGGACTGTCATCAACCATAACCAACCTATTGCCACCTAAAACCAACCCCTCACCATCTGTTGCCACCCTTCCCCACCAACCCATCACCGTCCAGCACCCCCCACCACTAACCCACTGCCACCCCTCACCAACGAGTCCCCACCCCTCACTAACCCATCCCAGCCATCACCATCCACCAACCCATCACTGGGCCATGCCCACCCGTTCCCAACCAGTGCCACCCACCCTCACTGGGGAACAGACCCAGCCCCTGTGCTGGTGGCAAGGTATGGCCCAACGCTGTGTGGCACTGCATGGGGGGCTGTGGGGACAGTGCCTGTCTGTGCAGGTGAAGCACTGGTAGCAGTGAGCTGTGAGGTCAGCCCTGCCAGCCCCCAGGGCTTTTTGGGCTCTCAGATCACAGCTCGTGTTATGAAAACCATAAATTATTAATTGCAGCTAAGAAGGGAAAGGCTGTGAGCTGCCGCCTGCGCAGACCCACTGCTCATCTCCGGGCTCTGCCCTCCTAAAGCAGGTCTCACATTTATATTTCATGAGTGTGTCCCTCAGAAGCAGTTTTACAGTGAAAAGAAGGAAAAACACACACTCTGCACAGAGCCCAGGCGGGTGGCACGCAGCCCCAGCAGCCTCGTCCATCCCAGCCAGAACCTCCTACTGCTGCACAAGACAACCCTCCCCAGGCACTGAATCCTGTTTTCTCATAAAATTTAGGACAATCCGTTAGGGCTTGTCCTATACTTTGGAGGCAGGTGTGCCAACAGGCAGGTTGGCACAGGCCACCTCTGTAGAGGTGGGTGCTGGGAGCACACAGAAAGCTGAGCTCCATGGAGGCTGTCTCGGCCTAGGCTTGTCTGGTCCTGAGCCCCAGCTGCTGGCCTATTGGAACAAATTCACATCACACCTCATTAAAAATCTGGAGCTCAATCCAGGCCCCCACCCCAGACATATGCAGTGGAGGTGGGGTGCACCTACACAGCCCCCAGCACTTGGGGGCCATCCTGGAAAGATCTGTCATGAAGAAACACCTCCCTGGCTCAGTGTTTTGGGCACCTGCCAGGTTCTGGGCTGACCTGGGACCTTTCTCTGCTTGCTGCCAGGTAGTTTGGGGTCTTGGGATGATGACCTGGGTACCCACACAGGACAAGTTGGGTTTGTGCCCCATGCAGCTTCAAGCAGGAATGTTCCCCTCCAACAACCCTGGACTGGCTGTCTCCCATGGGCGGTTGTCAGCTTGGGTTCAGCTCTTCCATCACCTGCTCTGAGGAGCCTGTCTGCTTGTTTGTTCTTGCCTGAACCCATTAATTAACCTGAATTAAAGCGTCATTCGAGCTGACAGTGCTGGGCTTCCTTGCGGCAAGGATGTTCGTTACGATTACCACCTGGGCAAGGAAATTACAGCAAAATTCCTGCGCTGCCAAAGTCTGGGAATGATCCACCAGCAGGACCTACAGACCTGGGATGGGGCTGGGATAACGGCAGGGAGCCGTTCCCATGCAGCTTGCTAGAAACAGGAGCAGATGCAAAAACCCTTGAGCCTCTGGGAGCAAGGGGCTGTGCCGAGGGGATTTAATCCAGCCTAGGGATGATGGGGAAAAACTCCTGTCTGTGATGCAGCAGCTGCTGCTCATGGGATTTGGGTGGGACCCACCAAAAAGCTCCTTCCCTGGAGGAGATACAGCCCTGGGATGGGCTGCAGAGCCACGGGCTATCTCCATCCCTGACTGGGGTTTCCAAACCTGGTTGCACAATGCTGTGGCCACCCTGACCTGGTGCTGGGGCTGACCCTGTCTGACCAGCAGGGACATCCCGTGGCCACTGGGCTCACGGGGCTGTGACGGACCCTCTTTCTCTGAGCAGCCATCGTCTCCTGCCCGAAATGTGGTTTTCCTTAGAGGTGAGTGAAAATATAGAGAAATCCTTATGCAGGGAGTGAAGAGCATGGCCAGGTCAAGGAGCATTGCTTTGAGCCTTTTGCCCCTCTTAGTGACCAAATGGTGGAGGGTCTCACATTATGCAAGGGTCATGCAGCTCTATCCTCCTCCAAACACGAATCCCTGCAATGCTCCCTCGCCAGAAGTCAGTGGGAGTCCCTGTGCCCTGTGTCAGGTGTTTCCATTGGAGGAGAAAGGAATGAAAGGTGAAGCACAAGTAGAATCCAGCCCATGTGTCCCAGTACTCTGAGCCTGCAGAAGGTTCTCCTGTCCCCACAGCTGTGCAGCACCTTCCTGTGGCTGTGCACAGACAGAACACTGCTGCCGAAGGGCAGGAAATGCCAGGGAAAGGCCAGTTGAGCCAGATTTTAAAACTAAATTACACCTTGACTTTTTCACCAGCTTTAGCACAAGATGTGATCCCAGTCAGCGAGCCTCAGTGGGTTTGGATATGTTCATGTTTGCACTTTTCCATGCCTCCCTGTAGCCCCTTTCCCTTTGGGTATCCAGGGCAGTTTCTGGGCTGCATGTTCTCACTCGTTCAATGGATAATCAATTTAACTGCCATATGCACTGCTCATCGAGAAAGAAACTGCTTCTTGTTAAAGGTGTGAAAGTAAGTAATGTGTAAAATTAACTTGACCCTCAGATGGGAATTGATTTCAAAACAATAAGAACCCTCCTGGGTTCCCAGGAGCAGGACTGTTATCCAAACCAGCTACCGTTTTGCAGAAGAGGGGAAATATTTTCCCAAAATATGGGAGGGGGGTTCTGGGGACTCACTAATGGCTAGGTAGCAGAGGGAAGAGCAGTCACCAGGATGAGAGCCTGAGCTGTGTTCCCAGGCTTTGAAACAGCCAGCTAGGAAGAAAACATCCCAACACCCAGAGGGAGCTGAGGGCAGCTGTGCCCAAACAGTGCCTGGCCGTGGGTGGCCTGGGGCTGTGGGTGACCCTGGCCAGCCCTGCTCCTGGGCTGCTGGTCCTACATGCTACAGATTGTGTTTCTTTTTGTTTTGAAGAAAAATGAACTTACGGGGTGGGATTTGCCCCCACTCCAGGGATTTAGACATTAATTTGTAATGGGGATTAAGAGTTCAAATCTCTTAAGCAGCTTTTGCAGCCCCATTCCTCATTCCCCTCACTGCCGAGACCCCTGACCAGCCCCGCTCAAGCATGGACAGTGTCTGTGAAACCCCCACATCAGCAGGGCCCTGGGCATGGTGGCATTGGCATCACATCATCAAGGACCTCCTTGCCCTGCAGGAGACAGAGACAAGGCTCTACCCAGCCCCTGGAGGGCAAACCCAAAGCGGCTTGGCTGGAGGTTTCACTGCTAGCTCTGTCCCCACTCTGGGCACAGAGCACTTGCTGGGGCTGTAGCCAGGGCAGCATGAAGGGCTTCTACCATCCAGGACTAATATGGGCTTCAGTAAAGGCTCTGACATCCTCTGAAACATCACAAGTTCACCTGTGCCCCTGGAGTCACCCCTCCCAAAACCACAGGGCTCAGCCTCTGCCCTTCTCCAGTGTAGGAAGCCCATTGGGAATTGGGGTTTAAGTCTGATCCCCCCAGCATCAGACACTCCCCAGGGCTGAGGAGCAAGTGCAGTGTTTCTACAGCAAGACACTTCTATAAATAGACTGACACCATTTCTCTGCTTAATTACCATGGACTTTTTTACACTATATTTCAGTTCTGCATGTTGATTTCCTTACGGCTTGCCCCTGGGAACATCTGTCATGGTTTAAAGAGCAGAGCTCACTGGAAGGCAAGGAACATCTTCAACAGCCCAACATCCAGGACAATAAAGCCAGGGAGAAGGATTGGCCTCCTGGTTTGAATGGAGGGAAACTGTGGGTGTGCTGCTTCCTGCTGAAGACTGATGGCAGCACATGGGATGCCCGGAGTGCCATGGCAGGTAACAGAAATCAGGCTGGCAGGGCTCCCTCTCTGGCAGGACCCTCAGGCCCAGGGCTTGGCCTTGGCAGGGGGTTGAGGGTGAGCATGACCCCCAGGTGTGGGGCACTGTATCCTTGGGATCTTCCTCCCCTGCCTGGAAAAAGGGCTCCACACCACAGATGTATGTGGAGCCCTTCCTGGATTCCTCCTCAAGGTCCTGTCCCCAGCTGGGAGGTCTGGGGGAGAAAAGTGTTCAAAACTTTGGGGGGGGTCCACCTTGGCCATGCCCTGGTAATATAGCAGCTGGAGCACAGTGCAGTGCTCCTCTGTCCCCTGATGTGACACTCCTTGAGGTACTGGCATCATCCCCTCCCTTACTGAGGGCACAGAGATCCCAGTCTACCCTCAGGGCATCCTTGGGCACTGGGGACTCCTCTTCCCCAGGGCTTTGGGACATGGGGTGAGGAGGGGCAGCCCTGAGCCTGCTGCCAGACACAGCATGGCCCCTGTACTGAGTCACAGCGGGAGGAGGGTGCCCAAGTGCCTGGGGAGCCCACCAGCAGCTGAGCCCCATTAGTACCCATCTCATGGCTATGTTGGTTGGTTGCACTGCAGGCAGTCATGGCTGGGGAAAACCGGGGCTGTCCTCACGCTGCAGCCTTTCTGCCTCTCCGCTGTCACTAATCCCACTGCCCGCTCCCAGGGTGGCGGTTGCTTTGCTCTCCCCTCCTCCTTCTCTTCACATTCCCAGCCAGTCCCAGCAGAGATCCCCCTTTAGCTCAGAGTTCACTGCTGGTCCCTGAAAAATACTGCAAGACCCTGGCAGCCTGGTCCTGCCCAGACATCCTTGTGTTGTCCCCGGCCAGCAGCTCGCACTGCCCCGGCTGCCTCCACCTCTCACAGCACTGTCACTATCTGTGGGGGAGGTCACTGCTGCCCCAAACCACCCACAACCACCCAGGGAGCAAAGCTCGGCTCAGGGGTGGAGAGGAGAATGCTGCACCCCACACTGGGAGCCTGCTGGCTGCTGCACCCCCATCCCCCTGGCAGCCAGGCTGCAGGCTCTGCAGAGCCCCTGCTGCAGAAACGCCATGGGATTCTGTGATGGCAGCAGCCACTAAATAATCTGTCAGGTCTTTCAGATGAAGTGGGGTGGCCAGTGGCCAACAGGCTGGTGTGGAGCAGAGCCTGGTGAGTGGGGAGTGAATGTGCACCCACCAGGGAGATTTTCTGAGCCAGTGGCCACCGTGAAATGTGCCAAACTTCACATTAACACAGTGATAGATGTCTGCAAGCACATCAAACCAGCAAAAACCCTCCTTGGCCCACTGGGAAGCAAAGGCAGCAGCTGATTTGATTTCCTCTGAAATAATGAAACTCCAGAAAAGAATGCATTTGAAAAGCATACAGTTCCCAAGGACTTTTATCATAAAACCAAGGAATAGTTAAGGTTGGAAATTACCTCTAAGATCATTAGCCCAGGCCTGCGAGGTTCACCGCTAAACCATGTTCCCAAATGCCACACTGAGCATTTAGGGCCAAAGGCAGTGCAGTTAAAACCATGCCCAGCCACCAGCCATCTGAAAAACAGCTCTCACTTATGTCACATCCAGCATGTGCCAATGCACTGTGAGGTGGGAGCAGCTGTGGTGCACTCCAGTCTGACCTGTGGTCATGTGGACAGGAGTGTCAGCACAGAGAAAAGTGGCAACTCCAGCATCCATTTGTGGGTGAAGTATCCCATGGCAATGCTGGGAATGTAAATCCCTCAGGAGCCAAGCCCTGCGCTCACCAGTGAGTTAGCAGCCAAACAAGCCAGGCACATTAGGTTCTTCCAGCTAAGAAATGTTCCAGATGTTCATATCTCCGCTTTGGGTTGTGCTCTGCCAACCCTCCCTCGCCGGGGAATGCCTAGGGAGGAGAAATGCAGGGGAGAGCAGCTCTTTGTGGTTTGCATAAGCTTCTACCCCTCTGTCTGAACAGGAAATTAGTGAATTTCGGGAGTTAGGTCAATGGTGCCCAGGGAAATTCTGAGTTTGGTTAGGGGCAGTGAGAACCCGCAAAGGTGTCCTCAGCTGGGGTGGCAGCAATGGGCTGTGCTCAAAGAGGTATCCATGAGCTTCCCAAAACCTTCCAGGGAGCATCCCCACCTCCTGTCCCAGCCCCAGGAAAGAGCCAGCATCCTTCACTCTCCTTCCTCTTGCTGTTTGATGATGAATAGCTCCTGGGTCCTTAGGACACTTCCATGAATCCTGGACCGAGGGCTGGAGTTCCTGTAGCACTTCCCCACTGCTATGGAGAATCCACATTAGAAAGCTCAGGTTGGGGTCAGTTCCTTTGGTCTTGGGAGACACTGTTCCCTTGGGGGTGTCACAGAGGGGAGATCTATGGGGGCAAGGCTGAAGACCCCTCTTCCCACTTGGGACAGGACAAGCAGCTCATACCAGGACAGCAGGGATGCACCAGAGGCATGTAACGCACCTGGTTCTTGGCAATATATTACTGGAAAGTCCAAGGTGGACAATGCTAAAATGAAGTTTCCTCTCCTATGGAACATTCCTGACTGCCCAGGACTCACAGCTGCCTGTGGAGGACCCTGGATTTTGGGGGCATGGAGGGACAGTGCTCCCCACACAGAGCAGTCATACCTGGCCAACAGGAGAGTTGGATGCTGCTGAGGATTTTGAAAGCACAAGGCATCAGAGCAACTACCAACACCCACGACCAGCACCCCACACCCAAGACCAACCCCAAATGCTTGTCCCTAGTACCAGGACCAAGATTTAGCATCAATACCCAGTGCCACTCTCAGTACCAACCCTCAGTACAAGCCCCAGCATCCAATGCTGACTCCCAGCATCAAAGTGCTTATGTTCAATGCCATCCCCAGCACAAAGACCCTGCATGAGGAACTGGTGTCCCAGATTTTGGTCCAATGAAACCAGTTTAGGGTTTGACCCTTTCATGCACAGACTTTCCCAGTTTCTCATCCCTGACAAAGGAGAAGGAATGAAAAAAATCCATAAGGAAGGGAAAGTGGCTGAAGGTGGGGGTGGGCAGGAGGCCCCCAATCACCTGGGGCTGGGCAGGGCTGAGGCATCTCCTGCACATGGCACGAAGAGCCACAAGAGCTGCTCTCCCCAAACATGCCAAGCACATCCTCCCACGCCTGCGCCGGCTGCCAGGACAGGGTCTCCAGAGGAGATGAGCTCACTCAACAACCCTTCTTGCAGGCACTCGTGCTGCTGCCTTCAGAGCTTTATGAATATTGTAGCAAGGCCATTCCTTTCATCTCTGCTTCTTTCCAGGGAGCCCCAAACCTTCTGCACATTCATTTCCACCTCACTATTCCTCTTAATTATTTAAAGTCGCCTTCCCGAAAGCAGAGCCCTTCCATTATCGCTCCTTCCTCTGAAGTGCGTGAGGAATTTGGGGACTTGCAAATCCACTCGACTTCTTCACATTCACGCAGAGCAGTAGGTTTCCTCAGGCTCCCCTCCCTGCTCCCTTCCAGCCTGACCCCAGACCACACTCACAGAGGCCTCAACCATGGAAACCTCAGAGCCAAGGCAGAGCACAGCAGCTTTTTACTGCAGCCCTGAATGCTGAGGACCTTCCTCACATGGCTTTGATCATTTCCATGGGTCTTCTTGGTGGTCCTCCCCCAGAGATGCATGTGGGGCCAGATGTCCCTGCACTGCAGCTGTACCGACATGGTTCATCCTAGAAAAATCCCTCACTGCTCCGAGTCCAGCCTCAGCAAAGCTGAAATTACCTGAGAGAGCTCCCTGCAGGGCAGATCCACTCTGCCCCCCTAATGAGACATCCTCAGTTAATTGCCTTTTAACATAGGAACACCAAACCCAGCTCCCCAAATACTTAAAATTAAAGCCTGGCAGCTCAAGAGCTGTTGGAGAAATGCAGTTTTCAATAAAATAGACCTATATTAACACCTTCTCTGTCTACTTCTGAAAGGTGCCAGCTGCATCTGAGCACCACCACGTCTCTTCCTGCTGGCCCAGCTCCCAGCTCCCCATGCTGCTGGGATCCTGCCACAGCTGAAAAGGGAGGATCTAGTGGAGCTCTGGGGATGCTGGCAGGACACAGGAGCTGGGGAAGGGGGTGACTCAGACAGCTTTGACACATCTCGATCTCCTGTCATGCCTGAACCTGCTGGGTGCTCAGCAGCCAGGGCTTTGTGGCTGCAGCAGCCCTGCCCATGCTTGGCTGTGAGCAGTGTGACCAGAACATTTGCTGAACCAAGAGAGCCCTGGCCACTGCTCTTTCTCCCCATCCTGCTATTGGTGTGCCATTCTCTGCTTATCTCATACCCTGAGGGTCTCTTGGTTTGGCTTGTCCTCCCTGAGGCTACTGTGGGAAGACTGGGATTTTCTCACCCCACTGAAGGGGACAAGGGTGGTGAGGAGGTACAGTGTGTTCCTCATAGGCACCTGGCCATCTCCAGCTGTGCACTATTCCTGTTAGTATTATTTGTTCATGCATTTATTGGTACCCAGCTGCAGGCTGGAAATGGGGTAGGGGCTCCAAGGGGACACTGGTGTGGAGGGGCTGCCAGAGCTGCCAGCCTCCAACACCACCAGCAGCATCAGCCGAGCAGGGAGACCCCACTGTGAGCAGCTCCTGGCTTCACAACCCCCAGAATGCTCCAGCAGAGGTGCATGCAACTCCTCTAGGGCTGTGTCAGCAACGTCCTGGGTGGACACCGGGAATTGTCGCTGTGGCATCACTGATGGATGACCCTGTGGCACCAGCCTTTAGGGGGGCCATCCCTTCCCCACCACCCTGACTTGGTTGCTGGCTGGTCTCCAGCAGTGGGACCCCTCGCCCCTTGTGGCCAGGCCAGCACTTGCCTCCATGCGTCACTCCCTGAATTAATCATCAGCCTCACTCTGTGCTCGACTCCTCACTTAAAGAGATTTTTGCACATTAAAAATTCACAGCACTAAATGATTGATGGCTAAGGCCCCCTGCACCCTGAGGAAGAGCTCAGGCTGCTCCAGCTTCACTTTCCACCAGGACTCCAGCACGCCCTTGTCCCCAGCCATGCCCTGTGCTATACTGGGCATCATCTGGGGGGGAAAAACAGCACGGCAGTGACCCCCCAAAAGGCACCATTAGCTCTCTAAAGCTGCTGGTGGTCTGGTGAAGGTATTTTAGGTGGTGGAGCATCTCCAGGGCCCTGGGATGTGCCTGTTGTGGCCATCACCAGTGGGAAAGAGACCCACTGCTCCTGTGTGGGGTCTTGGGAGGGTCTCAGGGGGGCTGTGTGCCAGCCTGAGCAGCACAGAGGATGGCTGCAGGCTTGAGTGACAGCTGCAATGGAGACCTTCTGTTCTCTCCTCCCATGACTCCATCTTTCCATGTCATCCCAAGCCATGGCTGGTATTGGGGAGCAGCCATTTAGGAGCTGCATAGGTTGAGGGGGGGAGAAAAAACCTTTGAGCTGACCTGGGCCATGTGGGCTCTTATCCATCCTCTCACTCTCCCCAGCAGTAACAAGCTCTTGCCCCCACCTCCCACAGGGCCTTTCTGCTTCGTGCCCCAGCCCATGCCATCAAGTCAGGCACCTGCCCCTGACACCCTCCAATACACAACCCACCCCCTAAATTCAACCCCTAAACCCACCCCTTAAACCCGTCCCCTAAACTCACCCTCAGCACCCACCCCCTAAATCCATCCCCTGAACCCATCCCCAGCACCCACCCCCTAA
>VZTN01028556.1:105552-118382 GCA_013400515.1 Erpornis zantholeuca
CCTCCCCCCTCCCTGACTCCCCGGCGCCGTCTGGTGGTTATCACAACATACAACAGCCTTTACTTTACAAACACACTAGTTATAACTAACCTAATATTCCAGCTAACAAGATACCATCACGAAAGTCAACCAACCTTACTTTTGTCCCTCACAATCCCTCCTTGTTTTCTTTTACCACCATTGACTTTCGTGATCTCATTGAACTTCTCTCAGTCGCTGAAGCCTTTCACATAATCTTTCAATTTCCCGAGTAATGCCTTCTTCCCTACACAGCACTGTCTTCTCTCCCTCAGCTATTGATGCTTTTACCACTTTCTGAGGGGCACTGGTTGCAGCTTGGATTAAACATGATATCACCAAGGAAGAAAAATAAGGTCTGCTGCTGCACACAAAAAGAAAAAGTTTAATTTCTTTCTCCAGTTGAATTTGAATAAACTGTACCACCAACCAGTTTGAAAAACCGAATTCCATTTCTGAATGGGTACATGTGCTCTTTTCCGGATGTCCCTGGCTATATCCAGGACCGCATCTCCATTATCATCAATTTTTATACAACAATTGGATGTATTGAATTTTCCACATACTCCCCTTTCATCTGCCAATAAATAGTCTAATGCCAATTGGTTTTGATAGATTGCAGTCCTGGCTTGCCGTGGCTGCTCTGGCTAGTAACGCCAATGCTTTAGCTAGTCTTTTTGTGATTATCTCCACCACAGCTTGTAATTGGATGATTCTATTAAGCATATGTTAGGAATGAATGATGTAGGTTTAAATCAGCCCTTGCCTATTGCCCAAGCCTCTGGCAGCAGGCAGTAGCTGTATTGAGGTGGCCAGCACCCCAAAATCCACTCTGATTTGCACCCCTCTTTAATAAGGGCTGACTCAGTCTATTATAGAATGGATTATTTATTAATAGACACAAAACTAACAGATCTAAGACTTAAAACAGACTATTACTACACAGGGGAAAAAAAAAAGGGCAATACTAATACATACACGAGGAGTTAAAGGTACTATAAAATTACAACTGGCTAAGAAATAGCACAACTTAGGATCCAGTGTTTCTTGCCACCAATTTCTGAACGGGGTAGACATCGAAATCTTCTCTCTCAATGCCAGCAGAATTAACTTGAAGTTGCATCCAGCTCCAAGGAGAAATCTCACACATCCTCAAGGAGAGTGTAGGGGACTTCTGCTCTGTGATAATTTGTGTGGGCTTTTATAGACATAAAACCCGTGTCTCTTGGTCACCTATGTTTATTTTCCTTTATCTCTTCCCACATCTGTCCTCATACCAAGATGTGTACTGGGTCTTCGCCCCAGGTTGTCAGGAGCCTGGCAGTGACCTCTTGCTGGGCTCTCTGGCTCCTGCAGGCCTACCTGGCTCCTCTCTGGGCCATTAACCTGGCCTGAGTTATCTCTTCCAAATGCCCCAGCCATGAGAGAGGGGGATGTCCTGCCACAGCATATAAATTGGGGTCTGGTACCCCCAGCTACCGTCCTGGCCCCTATGTTTCTATGATTCTTTCAGGGGGCCACTGAAGGTGTAAGAAACTGCTTTTAGCCAGGCTGTGTGATGAAGTCCAATGGTTCTGCCTTACTTTCTGAAACAGAAAGAGCATTCTCAGCTGAATGTGATTGCGAACCAGCTTTTGGCTGGACATTTGAAATGTGGTACACTCGAGTACACAAGTTCTGTGCTCTGCAGCTTCATTCTTCGTTTTCTGTGTTCTGGACAGGACTGAAGCCCAGCAATGGCATTTGGCTTTGCCACTCTTCAGCGTGTCTAGTGCAGGCATCCACAGTAAGCTGTGCACAGGTGTTCCTCAGCTCGAGGTATAATCGTTTGCTTTCTGTTTCACAGAGTCCAAAATGTCCGTGTCGCTCTCTCAGCGAAATGTGCCAGGAGAGAAGCACTTGCTGCATTAGCTTTTCAATGGCCAAGACTTCCAACACAGCACCACAATCTGGGCAGCAAGGAGGAGAAATGAAGAACATGTTTCTTTTTCCTGACACATTTTTCTGCATGAGATGTCTACCCAGATCTCTGGTGCTTGCGAGGCTGTAATGTACACGTTGGTAATTCGAACGGAGAAGGATGGTGCAGAGAGCACAGCGATCTGACGGTGCTGTGGAGGTTGTAAAGGAAAGACAACTACCACTGGGATGTGGTGTAAATACAAGTTTCTAAGCATTGGGGGCAAGCTCTGGGCAAGCTCATTGTCCTGGCATTGTTCTCTGTGCAAGATGTAGCCGAAAAGCTTTCCGTTTACAGTCGGATGACAAGAGAGGCACAATGTGGTGGGAAATAGTGCTGAGAGGGAAACTGCATAGCCCAGGTGTGTTTCAGCAGAAGTCGTGCCCTGAGCGCTTCGCTGCCAGCACAGTGAGGAAATGAGTGTTGGCCTCCAGCAGAATGAAAGCACAACATGGTACAAAAGGGGAATAATTTGGATACTGTGGATTTACGAAAATCCCTGGCTCAACTGTGACACCACAGAAGCTCCGGGAGCCCTGGAGACAGTGGTGATGCTAGGGACCCTGATGGAACACTGGGGACCACTGTGATGTTTTTGAACCTGGTGGAACCACAGTTACTCTATGGGGCATTTAGGAAGTTGACAGAGACCCTGGTGGGAACCCACGTGATGATTAATCCTGGCAGTAATCTGCTCCAGGTGGGCTCCTCTCTCCCGGCTTCCACGGCCCTGGCACAATCCTGCTCTGGCACTGGCTTGCCACGGGCTCACAGCTTCCTTTGGGAATGGCTCTGCTCCAAGATGGCATGCTGCAGAGGATGCAGGCAGATTTTGTGCTCACTCATCCACCCCCAGCCCGTGCTCGGCTGTGGCTTCGCTTGTGTCCTTCGCCCATGCCCGCCCCCACGTCCGTGGACAAGATTTGGGGCTCTGAAGCCATGTTAGAGGTGAATTAGGCCAGTTCAGGGAGAGCAAAGGGACAATTTGAGAAGCTTTATGGGGTATCCCATTTCCCCCCCACACTTGAAATTTACCCTTTCTCTTGGTATTCCCTGCCAGGCCCCTACCAGTCCCTCCTGTGCTCCCCAAAAGCCCCCGCAAAGGGGAGGGACCTCCAATATCTGCATTCCCGCGTTCATGGAAAGGACCCCCACTCCTTCCCCCCCAATATGTGCTCTTGGGATGGCCATGACTGTAGGAAAGGGCACCTCCCAATTGGACAATTGTGGGTGATTTGTATTTTGGGGAAGGGGATGCCATTTCTTTCAAGATGGGCTTCTAGTTCCTCATTTTGGTAAAGTAATCCAAACTTTGGATGCTCACATTGGGAGCTCTTAGTGAACTTAAAGGCTCTCCCCAACAAGCAGTTCTCTGGGTTGGCAGTGTTGAACCCTCAGCAGGAATGCAAATGCCAAGCTCTCGAGTTTTTTGTCCTGGTAGCTTTAGTGTGTCAGCTGTCCCTGGTGCCGTTCCCTTGGTATCCTGACTCGCTGGGTGTGGAAGCTGACTGCTTTGTTACATTCTTGTGTCTGGGAAAAGATTTCTTCTCACACAGTACTCAAGGTCGAGGGAGACAAACTATTGTAATCTCTTTCTCTCTGTTATTTTGCTTTGGTGTTTTTCCCTGCTCCAGCCTATTGTACCTAGGGGGTGTNCTTGCTGGGCTCTCTGGCTCCTGCAGGCCTACCTGGCTCCTCTCTGGGCCATTAACCTGGCCTGAGTTATCTCTTCCAAATGCCCCAGCCATGAGAGAGGGGGATGTCCTGCCACAGCATATAAATTGGGGTCTGGTACCCCCAGCTACCGTCCTGGCCCCTATGTTTCTATGATTCTTTCAGGGGGCCACTGAAGGTGTAAGAAACTGCTTTTAGCCAGGCTGTGTGATGAAGTCCAATGGTTCTGCCTTACTTTCTGAAACAGAAAGAGCATTCTCAGCTGAATGTGATTGCGAACCAGCTTTTGGCTGGACATTTGAAATGTGGTACACTCGAGTACACAAGTTCTGTGCTCTGCAGCTTCATTCTTCGTTTTCTGTGTTCTGGACAGGACTGAAGCCCAGCAATGGCATTTGGCTTTGCCACTCTTCAGCGTGTCTAGTGCAGGCATCCACAGTAAGCTGTGCACAGGTGTTCCTCAGCTCGAGGTATAATCGTTTGCTTTCTGTTTCACAGAGTCCAAAATGTCCGTGTCGCTCTCTCAGCGAAATGTGCCAGGAGAGAAGCACTTGCTGCATTAGCTTTTCAATGGCCAAGACTTCCAACACAGCACCACAATCTGGGCAGCAAGGAGGAGAAATGAAGAACATGTTTCTTTTTCCTGACACATTTTTCTGCATGAGATGTCTACCCAGATCTCTGGTGCTTGCGAGGCTGTAATGTACACGTTGGTAATTCGAACGGAGAAGGATGGTGCAGAGAGCACAGCGATCTGACGGTGCTGTGGAGGTTGTAAAGGAAAGACAACTACCACTGGGATGTGGTGTAAATACAAGTTTCTAAGCATTGGGGGCAAGCTCTGGGCAAGCTCATTGTCCTGGCATTGTTCTCTGTGCAAGATGTAGCCGAAAAGCTTTCCGTTTACAGTCGGATGACAAGAGAGGCACAATGTGGTGGGAAATAGTGCTGAGAGGGAAACTGCATAGCCCAGGTGTGTTTCAGCAGAAGTCGTGCCCTGAGCGCTTCGCTGCCAGCACAGTGAGGAAATGAGTGTTGGCCTCCAGCAGAATGAAAGCACAACATGGTACAAAAGGGGAATAATTTGGATACTGTGGATTTACGAAAATCCCTGGCTCAACTGTGACACCACAGAAGCTCCGGGAGCCCTGGAGACAGTGGTGATGCTAGGGACCCTGATGGAACACTGGGGACCACTGTGATGTTTTTGAACCTGGTGGAACCACAGTTACTCTATGGGGCATTTAGGAAGTTGACAGAGACCCTGGTGGGAACCCACGTGATGATTAATCCTGGCAGTAATCTGCTCCAGGTGGGCTCCTCTCTCCCGGCTTCCACGGCCCTGGCACAATCCTGCTCTGGCACTGGCTTGCCACGGGCTCACAGCTTCCTTTGGGAATGGCTCTGCTCCAAGATGGCATGCTGCAGAGGATGCAGGCAGATTTTGTGCTCACTCATCCACCCCCAGCCCGTGCTCGGCTGTGGCTTCGCTTGTGTCCTTCGCCCATGCCCGCCCCCACGTCCGTGGACAAGATTTGGGGCTCTGAAGCCATGTTAGAGGTGAATTAGGCCAGTTCAGGGAGAGCAAAGGGACAATTTGAGAAGCTTTATGGGGTATCCCATTTCCCCCCCACACTTGAAATTTACCCTTTCTCTTGGTATTCCCTGCCAGGCCCCTACCAGTCCCTCCTGTGCTCCCCAAAAGCCCCCGCAAAGGGGAGGGACCTCCAATATCTGCATTCCCGCGTTCATGGAAAGGACCCCCACTCCTTCCCCCCCAATATGTGCTCTTGGGATGGCCATGACTGTAGGAAAGGGCACCTCCCAATTGGACAATTGTGGGTGATTTGTATTTTGGGGAAGGGGATGCCATTTCTTTCAAGATGGGCTTCTAGTTCCTCATTTTGGTAAAGTAATCCAAACTTTGGATGCTCACATTGGGAGCTCTTAGTGAACTTAAAGGCTCTCCCCAACAAGCAGTTCTCTGGGTTGGCAGTGTTGAACCCTCAGCAGGAATGCAAATGCCAAGCTCTCGAGTTTTTTGTCCTGGTAGCTTTAGTGTGTCAGCTGTCCCTGGTGCCGTTCCCTTGGTATCCTGACTCGCTGGGTGTGGAAGCTGACTGCTTTGTTACATTCTTGTGTCTGGGAAAAGATTTCTTCTCACACAGTACTCAAGGTCGAGGGAGACAAACTATTGTAATCTCTTTCTCTCTGTTATTTTGCTTTGGTGTTTTTCCCTGCTCCAGCCTATTGTACCTAGGGGGTGTCTTTCTTTTAACCAATGGTTTTATTCGTTGCACAACGAAAAACTATAAAGCATACACTGAAATAAAAAACTTAATTCCTGCTTCTTCAGCCTTCTGGAGTCAGAGTTTTGTGTTGCCTTCAGACCATTTGCAAAGTACAACTGCGACGTCTGGGAATGACATCCTAGGATAGCAGAGCTAGAGCTGAGAAGGAAAGCGCAGATAGCAGTGGGTGTGCTGGCAGCTTGATGGGCGCAGTTGAAGGCAGCAAGAGCTTCGCACTTTCGTGAGCTTTGTTTCTGCCAGATATTTTCAAGTTGGTGGCTGGAGTCTGTGAGAGGGAAAAGATTTGTTAAGGAGTTCGTGCCGCCGCGTGAGTGTGTTTCAAAGAAGAGTTTGCTCTTGGGAGGGGAAGGATAAGGAAATGGTTTATGTCCTGACACGGTGCTCTGAGAGCAGGAACGTGTCCGCCTTGCCTCTGCCCTCGGGGCGGTTCCGAGCTGCGCTCGGTGCCTTCCGTTCTGTAGCGAGTCGGCAGCGCCACCGTGTGGTTGTTTTGTGAGCGCTGGCAGTGCCCAGGAAAAAGCCACGCGCGTTCCTGGCACGGCCCCGTGGGTGTGGGAGCAGTTGGTGGAAGTGCTCCGCTGTGCACCCTGCCGCTTGGGGACTGACCGAATGAGATGCTGCAACTAGCGAGGAAAGAGGAGGAAGCGTTTCCTTGTTGGCTGTACAGTCTATAAGCGGCAAAAGAAAAGGCAATTGCAGCACAGCCTCTCGTTTTGAAATTATTCTGTACGATCAGCTGCTCAACATGTAACTCACACCCACTGAACTGCATCAAACTCCGTGGAGATATGCTTTTACTATCAAGCTCTTTTTACCATCTTAGGCTCTCACTTTCACAGATCCCAAACCCCCTCCATTCAGCAAAACAACCAACAGCTGCTCCGAATGAAAAAGTTCCAGAACAAATAGCCAGGGCTTGCCTTCATAGGCCCATTTGCACTATGTAAACTAGAGTAAACAAACTAGTGAAACGCACTTTCCTTCTCCACTGTATATAGTGTGTTGTCTTTGAAGCTCTCACTTCAAGTGTCTGTCCTTCTCTCGGAGGAGACATGTCTGGAGCAGTGCCAGGGGACTGGAGCAGCACTCCTGCTACCCACGGTGCCCCAGATGTCCCCAGGTGCCAGTAGCATTGCAGGTGCTCCCTGCTGCATCTCCCGTGGCTGGGAGGCTGAATCATGTTGTTCCTCTTCTTTTCTTCCTCGAGAGAGAGGATGCAGGTCCCACACGCCTGGCTGCTCCCCATGGGGCTATCCCTGTCCCCGCAGTGTAGGTGGGCTCAGACCAGCAGGTTCAGAGGCACCACCTACACTGTGCAGCATCTGCAAGAAAAACTCCCGTAGATCGGACATTTTCCAGCTTCTCGCTGCTCGCTGGCAAAGAACAAACCAGCTGGATGCTGGCAGGGTGGACACGCTGGGGTTCCCGGAAGAGTCTGGCGGGAGGGAGTTCCTGGAAGTGGTGGCAATAGATCCGCACTTGGGGAATGTGTTCCTGTCCTGCAGATGGAGTGGGAAGTTCCCACTGGAGATCCGGGAGCAGAAGGCAATGGCAGAAGTGCTGCCTGGGGGAGGATTCAGGCTCCGACGCGCCCCCGGAGGGGAGGAAGCGGACAAGCCCCTCTGCTTGGCCCCGCTCCACCGCTGCCAGCTCAAAGGCACGATTGTCTGCCAGCACCGGCTGTGCTGCTTCGGGCGGCGGCACAGAGGGGCTTTTCTGCTCCTCTCAATGACAGATCTGTGCCATTCCCGTCGGGAAGGTCCCGCTGTGGCGCCCCGGCCCTTGGCAGATCCCCGGCAGCCCGGACCCTGCCGGCCGCGGGGCGCCGGCCGGAGAAGGGCGCTCTGTGTGCTGGACACAAATGGCTTTACCCCATTCCGCTGGAAATGTCAAAAGGGAGTCGGATGCCATGAGGCCGAGGGCTCTGCGGCAGGGGGAGTGAAGCTGGGGCAGGGGGAGTGGAGACCTGAAAACAGCTGTAAGTAACTCCCTAGGGAAAAACCGAGTTTGGCTTGCTCTGGCTGTGCCGGGCAGAGAGGCATCTGCTGGGCAGGAAATTCCCTCCTTGTCCTAAGGACTCAGCTGGCGTCTTTGCTGGGTGGTAGAGGGCAGAGAGCACAGAAGCTGAAGGGATTCGGGGGCTAGTTTGTGCTCCCAGTGTACAGCCAGCCCCATTCTGCTCTGTGAGATGAAGGGACGAGCTGGAAACCAGTGGGTGAAGCTGAGACCACATCACCCTCCAGGTGATGGGGACATCCTTGTCCCCACGCAGGTCAGTGTCCTTGTCTGTCACCAAGGACTGGGGATCTCAGGGCTGCTGCCCCTGGGCAAGGGCATTTCCCACAGAGAGCAGGGCTGCAGGTGGAACCTCACCCTACTGCGGGACTGAAGTCAGGCATTCACAGAGGCACATGTCCCCCTTTCCAGGAGTCACCCCTTTTGGGGACAATCAGTGTGGACACCTGTTTTCAAAACCCATTTTACAGCCTTCTGGCTACAGGCAGACATGAGGGCCCAGAGCCCCTAAAGGAAAATGGCCTTTTTGTAGGAGTGCAGTGTTTCAGCTAAGAACACAGATTTTCAAGGCAATCTAGGCTGCAAATCCTCTGTGCGCAGCATGATCCCAGTGCCAGAATGTCCCAGATGTGGGAGCACCCTGCTGATGGGTCTCACTGACCGTTGGGGTGTGTTAGGGCCACGCAAGAGGACATGCCAGCCGTTGGGGCAGGTCCCCCTGGTGTTGCCAGCAGGGCTGGCCCATGGCCAAAGCAAACCCCAGCTGTGGAAAGCCCGCACGGCATTTCCCTCAGCACTGATAAGGCTGAGCTGCAATCGCAGCCACGGAAAAGGTGTCCTGGCCTTCCCCAGGAAGCCAAGTGCTATGCCAAGCACATCAAGGATCACTCAAGATAAAAGCCCTCACAGGCACGAAATGTCACCTGCGGCCGGCTAGATCAGAGGGGACACGGGTGGGGGGACAGGGGGTGAGGGCTGGTCTTGTGGGGCCATGCTGGGGACAATAGAGGACGCACTGGATCACATACCTTAGTGGAATGTAGCAGGAGGTGGCATGGAGCAGGAGGTCCCCAGGGAGAGGGTATCATTGCAGGTGGTCTGTGTTTGATGCAAGTGCCACAGCATAGCCCTAAACTGGGTCCAAGGGGGTCTCCAGGAGGTGATGGGTGGTGGGAAATGGCAAGGCAAGGCAGGAGACATTTGGCAAGGAGTCTGTGTGGTGGTTGTCCCACTGTCTGAGTTTGGCTTCCCCCAATGGCTTCAGCCCCCATGAAAGCCCCTTCCCTGCCAGCTCAGCTGGGTCTGAGCACCATGTGTGCACCCACTGCTCCTTGGAGACCCTTGCCCAGGTCCTGCCAGCCCACACACAGCTGGGGAAGCAGCTCCAGCTCCACTCTTGGGCTCTTTCTTTTGCTGCAGCAACCCAGGGAGGAAGGATCCGAGCAGAGAGGCGATGAGGGGAAATGAGCTTTCTGTTCACTCCCAAACCTGCAGGCAGAAAACAAAGACATCCTGCTGGGGTGGCTGGGAAGGGACGCCGTGCCTGTAGGAGGGCAGCGTGCTGGGCTGGGATATTGCTGGCCTTTCCTACAGCGACTGGGCCAGACAGAGCCTCACAGCTTTTGCCTCTGGTCCCACGCCATGCCTGACCTGGCCAGCTTGTTCATGGGGCCATGGAAGGGGTGGTGGAGCCAGAAGCCAAGCTCAGGCAGGCTTGGTGCAGCTGGAGCAAGCAGAGATGAGCTCAGGCAGCCAGGAAATGGCTGGAACACATCCGATCATCTGTTTCCCAGGTGTATCCTGAGCATGCTCAGCTCCTCTCTGCCATGGGCCACCACTGGCCAGTCTGGACACCCAGGGCTTTGGAGCCCACTGCCTCAGAAAGGATCAAGATGCTCAGGGCTGTAAGATCCTGCTGTGCATGGAGGTGTGCCCCCAGGATGCCCAGGATAAGGATCCCACTATCCAGGGAACAAATGGAGTCATCCAGAGCTGCAGCAACCGGAATGGCTCATGTTGCAGCACATGGGGCTGCAGCCCTTTCCCACCAGCATCTACAGCAGCATTTCTCAGGGTCTCTCCATCCAGGAGCCATCTGAATGACACAGAACAGCAAATGCCAGCTCATAGCCTGCCAAGAGCCTGGCCAAGCTTTGTGTGTGTTCTCATGTGCAAACACCACCCAATTGCTGTGCTGTGTGCAGAGAGACAAGCATGCAGCCTGTTCTGTCAGCCTGCAGTCACCTCCAGCTCCCGGGCATCTGTTCCCAGCACGCTGTGGAGAAGCACCCAGCTATGCTGGTGTGAGTCACAACACATGCACACAGGCACACACATTTCCTACTGCCCTGATGGGAAAAGAGGCATGATCACAGTCACAGTCCCAGTAGGGACTGGCAGAGAGAGAAGGATTGGTATTCACAGGGAAAGTAATTTTTTGAGACCTTCTTCTGGACCAAAAAAAGCTTTTTAATATAACTGATTCTAAGAAAACACATCAGCTTCTGGAGCTTTTTGTTCACATGAACACTCTTAGGAGGGTCAGGGCTGGTTTCAATGGCCATCATGAAGGAACAGCTGTGCCAGACCCGAAAATTATGCCAGCAGAATTAAGTCAGCAGAACCCCAGACAGCTGAATGAAACCACCGAGTTTTTTTGGCAGAGCTGCTCCCACAAGAGGAAAAGAAGCCTGGCTAGTCCTCCCCACCCCTGCATAACCCATGCAGAGTTATGAGAGAGATGCTGAATATAAGACCTTGGTCCCATACTGTGGAAGTCCCTGGTCCTTACCTGTAGTCCTTCCCAGACTGAGCATCTGTGCACCTTTCACCCACACAGGCACCAGTCCTAACACCCACAACCTCACAGCTACACTTTGGTTAACCCAGACCTTGGCACAGGTGTGGGAACAGCCACTGCCATTTGCCTCCAAGCCCGTGTTCAGCTACGCCTGCCGGGCACTGCTGGCCCGGACGGGCAGGTGCCACAGCTCAGACCGGTCCTGGCTCGGCATCCCTCGTGTGGGGTGAAGCCACCACGCCAGTCGCCAGCCAAGGCTTCAGAAGCACTTTGCTCCATGTGATCTCCTGGATGCGGGTGGGATTTACATGGGGTGTGAACACCAACCAGCCCAGGTGAGCTCTCTGGCCATGGCCTCATATTTGAGTCCCACATAAATTCTGCAAAAAACAATGAATATTAGAAACAAGGGCTGCCCTTTGGGTTTGATTCTTCTCAGTGACCAGAACTTAAAGCCAATGGAGTCTGATCCCTGCAGGGAACAATGCCATCCCCCTTATTCAAAGGCTGCTGGTGAGCCTCAGCCTGGAAATATCTCTGAGCTGCCAGTTTTGTGGTCCAGCACCACATTCAGGCAGCCCAAGGGCTGCATTTCTTTGGTGGAGCTGGGTGGTTCAAAGTCTCCCCACTCTTGCACAGCTCAGCCCCCGTGCTGGGGTGGAAGCAGTCATGTGGGGGTCTGGCACCCACAGAGCTGCAGTGACATCACTTTCCCAAGCTCATGTTTCCTCAACTCCTCCTTTGTTGTTTTTTTTTCCCTTTGCAGGGAGGAAACTAGAATTGCTGCCTGGAGGTGGGTGACATTTTTGTCAGATGTCCAAGAGCAGGAGTGAGGGACCTGGACATGGGCCCATCATGGAGCTCTGAGCTGGGGCATGAGCTCCAGAGTGGAGCTGGGCACCGGTGGGACTTGGCTCATCACACCAGACTTCACCTTTCCTGACCTGGACAGAGAAGGTAAAGCTGCACAGTGCAAAGAACCCAACCGATTTCTTCTCCAAGCGGCCAGTGAATCAGCAAGAGCGGTGCTGTTCCAGACCTGCTTTGGAGACCGATTGAGGGTGTGAAATCACCAAGTTCATTACCACAGGATGCTGGGGAGGCCAAATATGCAAATAGATTGGAGAGGGACGAGGTCTGTCAGTGGAGGTAGATTCATTAGAGCTATTAAGGTACTTCCGTCCGGATGCAAACCCTTTCCCAGGAAGTCCCCAAACTGCCAGCCAGCAGCTGGGAGGGACGTCGGGAAGCACATCTTGTTTCTCCTGCTCTTCCCGTGAGTAGTGTTACAGAAGAGCCAGACATGGAAAAATACCCGTGAGGTTCAGAACTGAAAAGAAAAGAAAAAGAAATAAAAATCCAGACTGAAATGGTCTGGAGCAGTTAGTGAGGGCAAGCTCTAAGGTGGGGAATGGCGGGGGTCCTTACGGGATGGGGAGAGCCCAGAGCTCGCGGCTCAGCTACAAGCACGGGAAGCAGGCGGGGAAGAAAGCTGGCAAGAAAAGGAGACAAACAGCCGCTGCTGGGACGGGGAGGGCTGCCAGGAACCCAGCGGGGCCAGGCCCGGGGAGCCCAGCCAGGGCCAGAGGCACACGGCTCCCGGCCATGCGTGGGACGAGGGCAAGATGTGCGGGGGGCGGCTGTGCTGGGGGGAGCACGGGGGTGCAGGGAGCTGGACCCCAGCCACCCGCCGGGCCCCGGCCAGCAGCGGGGTTGAGCTCAGGGCAGGGGGTACCCCAGCTTCGGGGCGATGTGGGCAGGGGATCCCCCTTTCTGCAGGGTGACCATCCCCGAGGTGGACAGGTTAGGGAGAATCCCGTCCCCAGGGTGAGTGGAGTAGGAGCACCCCGGGGTAATCGGGACAGGGGACCCCGGGGTGACAAGAGCAGGGGACATCCCTCCCCCCAGGTGACGGGGACGGGGCACATTCTACCCCGGGCGGCCACGAGGACAGCGATATGCCCTTCCCACAAGGAGAGGGGGCTAGGGCGGACGCCGCGGGGCGAGCGGCAGGGGCGGTCCCCGTCCCGTCGGGCCCGGGGCCGGTCCC
>VZTN01028556.1:118554-133772 GCA_013400515.1 Erpornis zantholeuca
GGAGCGGGAGGGGAGCGGGAGCGGAGCCGAGCTGGAGCTCCCCCCCTCCGGCTGGCGGCGGCGGGGGGTCCCCGGGGGTTCCCTGGGCTGGGGACGGGCTGTCGCCCCGACGTGCGGATGCCTGGAATGTGCTGCTGGCACCCCGGGGTGCTGGGGATCTCCCACGGGTGCCGGGAACCCGTAAGGTTGGGGACGCTGGTGGACTCCCAGGGAGCTGGGGAACTGCAGGGCTGGGGGTTCTGGGGACTCCCTGGGGTCCTGGGGACATGTTCGGGCTGGGTGTGGTGTGAGTTCCCCGGGTGGTGGAACCTACAGGGCTGAGGCTGGGACTTGGCACCCCAGGCTGCTGCAGGCCCCTCTGGGGCACTGAAGGGCACAGGGGTGCTGCGAAGTTTGGGGTGCTCCTGTGTGCACGTGGAGAACCCACCATGGGGTTGTGCACAGTGCTCTGTGTGTGTACCCCGGCTGTACCTGGGCACCCGGGTGTAAATTTAAACATTTCCTCTCCGAGCCCCTCCTCACAGCAGGACGAGCCCAGGCCATTGCTGCTGATCCCAAGTGTTGTCAGCAGCCCCGATGGAATCGGGAGGTGCTGGTGGGCAGCTGTGGAGAGGGTTCCAGGAAAGGGGTTGATGTTCTTTTGGTCTGATGTTCTTTCATGAAGCTGCAGGGAGCCTGTAGTGCTACAGGTGTGAGGGGGCTGGTAGAGCTGATCCACATGTGGGTAAGTCTGTGTGTGGACTCTACACTTGTTGTCCAGGTCGTGTGTGTGCTCAGGGAGGTCCCTGAGGAGCTGGAGTGGGTGCAGAGCCTGGGCAGCCCCTTTAGCCTCCCAGCCAACTGGGTCATCAATGACAACTCCAGAAGTAACAGTCCAACCCTGAAATTAGGCTGTTGAGATGATCGAAGCATTTCCCTTTCTCTCCCTGGATCAGTGTTGTGCACCCACCCACCTGGACCCAGTTCCTCCGGGACCAGCTCCAGCACAGACAGCATGGCCAAGGTGGCCTGGGCAAATAGGCAGAGGCCCTCCCGTACAGCCCCTGCAGCAGGGGACAGGGACAGGAAGGTGTCATGGATCTCTCCTGCTCCACCCAGCCACAATGCTGGCAGGTGACACTGCAGGTGACAGGCACGTGCGACAGCTGGCTGTGTGCAACTAGCCCAAATCCTGGCAGGCTGCTGGCAGTGGAGGAAGCTGTGTGCTTTCTCAGTGATTTCCCTTTAACTTTGGAACAGCCTGAGTTCCAAGCTTCAGGGCTTATCGCCTGCACAGAGCTACGAGGGAAGCGTGCCTGGCTGAGATAAATCAAGTTGCGCTGGCCAGGGCTGCTCTGGACTCTGTTCTTCTCACATTCCTCATGACCTCAGTATTTTGGCTCAGGAGGAGAGCCGGGGAGAACCCTCCCTGTGTCCAGCCCCAGCCCTGCCGGTGGAGCAGCTCACATTGCCCTGCAGCAGGTGGTTGAACTGGGCCGAGGGCTGCTACAACTGTGCCTCTGGAGAGGGAAAGGGCCCAAAGGTCTCACGCTTTGGAAACAGCTCCCCCAAACCTCTCCTCTGCCAGTCCGGGAGCTTGGGAACCCCAAGGGGAAATTGCCCCATTAGGCCAGGGGTCCCAAAGTGCTGCCTGCAGCTGGGGCTGGGTCACGAGGACCGGGTGATACCTCAAGGTGCCCATCCTCCCTCATCCCTGACATGACTTCTTACTGTAATCGAGCAGAGCAGCTCCAGTTTTGGCCCCAAGTTTCCCATGTTGGCATTGGTACAACAGCATGAGGGGAAAATACAGGTGCGAACCCAGGGCAAAACATAGCCCTGTCTCCACGGGTGTGGTTGGGTCTCTGTGCATCCTCAACCTCTTCCCCTTGCTGCCAAGCCTCCCTGCCAGTCCTTTGCTTGTACCATCGTGCTTTTCTGTCGAAACACCAGGGCTAGAAACAACACTCATTGCTTTCACAGGGAGCTGGGATCATGTAAAGGCCCCCTCCAGGGGTTTGTGTGCCCAACCCCTTTAGCAACCTGCACCAGTGCCCAAGGGAGCTGAAGCTGCTGAAAATCAGCCTTTGGCACCAAAGTGGCCAGTACAATCAGCCCCACCAAGACTTCAGCCTGGGTGGAGGGTGACTGCCTGAGTGGTGCCATGGTTGTGGCAGCCAGGTCCAGCTGGTGCTGACAGTGGCTGGGCTGCAGGTGCAGGGACTCAACCTGCTGCACACTGGGACCATCTGCCCCCACTGCTGCAGTCCAGCCCCATGCCTCTTCCCCAGCCCAGGGACAGTTTGCATGGCCCAGGGAGCCTAGGGGGTGTTTGCACCTCGCAGGCCCTCCAGGAGGGTTTGAATGTCATGGGGTCTCTGGGGCCGTTTGGAAATGGTTGGGAGCTGGCAGGTCCCATCACCTTTTCTGGAGCTGGGTGAAGACAGAAGCTCCTGCCCTGGGTCCAGCCCATCCTGTCAGACCAAAAGAAATGGGGTCCAGAAGCAGTGGGAGGATGTCCCCCACAGTTGGAATGCAGCTGCTGACTTCGGCTGAAGGGGCCACAGGAGGTGACAGGTGACGAGCCCCTCCAGCTCGGTGGAGGGGACACCAGTGCAGTCCTGGTGCAAAGGGCACCTTTGCTGCTGGAGTGGTGTGGGAGGCCTCCAGACCTCGGCAGAGGAGGCTTTTCCTGTCCCCAGGCAGGACAATACCCGGCCAGGCGGCGGAAGGGAGCTGCCGGCCACTTCCCCCCGAGGAAATGCACCCGCTGGCTCTGGCTCCTGCTGCTCTTTCTTCCTCTTGTTTGATTTACAACGTGTGTGGAGCCCGGTGGGAAGTTTGTCCTGGCCCCAGCACTGTTTAATTACCTGCAGCAAGGGCCATGCAGAGGAGGAAACCAAACGCTTCCCAGGGTGGGAGGGATTAGACAAGGTGGGGGATGTTTGGACCCTCTTGGGCATGAAGCCAGCAGCTTGGGAATGGTGGATGCCAGCATGGAGCCAGGATGTTCACAGGAGAGATGGAATGGGTGCCAGCTTGAAGCTGGGGTGATCCTGAGGGAGGCGGAATTTGGGATGTGCAGCGGCTGTGGATGGGTTGGCAGAGGAGTGGGAGAGCTCCAGAATCCATCCAGGGGACCAGTGGGAAGTGTTTTATCTCTGCCCAGCTGGACTCAGCCCCCAGCCCTGTGCACTGGAGCCTGAGCCTGGCCTGGCACTGCTCCAGCTGCCCTGCTGGGGTCAGGGTGAGCCGAAGGCTGCAGCACCAGGCCCGGGGAGTGGCTGCGACATCGGCATGAGCAGCGGGTGTGAGGAGCGGATGTGGGTGTTTCTGTGCAGCCAAGGCCAGATCCTGTGCTGTTCCCTGGGCAGCACTGAGCCTCAGCTTCCCTGAGGGCTGTGCCCAAGCCACCATTCCTCCGTGGCATTCCTCCTCCCCTGCTTTCTTCTGAAAATAGTCCAGTACCAAATGCTTTGCCCACCAACAGCTGCTCAGCCCCATGGCCACCTGTGCCCCATGGGCAGAGCCACCAGGACCTTGATGCCATGCACAGCAGCACTGGGTGCTACCAAGGTGCTGTTGTCCCATCCTGCTCCTGCCAAGAGCACTTCACACGTGGGCCCCAGCATCCAGATTCTGCCATCTGTCCCAGCTCAGTGCTCACAGCTGGTGGCTCACCAGCCATGAGCTCACCTCTGGAACACAGCCTTATCCTTGGCTCTCCTTCAGCATGTCCATGCCTGGCTCCTGGGAAAACCAGGCTCTCATTTCATTCCCCTCTGCCTTATCCCATATTATTGATAGGGAAAAGCTGCCAGATCCCTCCTGGGGGTCATTGGCCCTTCAGGACATCCCTGACGCCTTATGGTGCACCCTGGGCAGCAAGAATGGACATCACACCCAGCACTGATGGGTGCTGGCAGCTCCCTGCAGTCACATGGCTTTGCCAAAGCATTGGTTTCCTTTATCCAAAGCAAACTTTGCACTGAATATTGCACCTATACAGTTTTTAACCTCTTTTTTTTCCTGGCCTGCTCCCACTATATGGCCAAGCTCCAGCTCGTGACCCTCGGAGCTGGCAACATGACCATCCCTGCCGAGCTGCGGTGCATTCCTTAAATGTACAAACAATCCTAGCCCCACAGGCAGCACTGTGCTCGCCTGGCCACCAGCTCCAGTGTCAGCCCAGGGCTGGGGGAGGCCAGGGGACCTGGCAAATGGCAGGGGGCAGCCAGAGGGCTCTCCCCAGGTAGGTGGCAGGGCTATGTGTCTGCCTGGGGCTCGCCAGCCCGGGGGTCACAGGGTTTGGTCTCATTGTTGCAGGTTGATGGTCCCCTGCTCAGCAGCATTCCGGGGAGAAGATGGCTCAGCCGGCACCCCTGAACCAGAACCTCCCAGGTAAAGAGACCAGGGTTGTCACCAGGTAGTGACAGCAGAAGGAGTGTGAGGGGGGTGGCAGGGCTGGGCTGTCCCATCCCAGCCCAGTGCTCACTCCAGCACCAGCCCTGACATGGAGGGGGTGCCTTGTGACGCCCTATGGCACCGAGGGTGCTGGAGACAGACACATCACGCATGGTGGAGGGGAGGGGCCTGCAGGCTGCAAATTCTGGTATAACCCAGTTGGAAAAGCCGTCCTGTGTCCACCAGGTCCCTGCCTTACTGTCTCTGCTCCTCTTGCAGATCTTGGGGGCCCATTCTTGTACCGGGATCAGGACAATGGAGAGAAGAGCTTGTATTCCGTGGAAACCCCCTATGGCTTCCTGCTGGATCTTGATTTCCTGAAATACGTTGATGATATTGAAAGTGGGCAAACACTCAAGAAAGTGCCATTGCCTCGCAGGGCGAAAGGGTCCCGTGCACCGCCCAGCACCCTGCGCAGCCCCAGCAGCCACACCAGCGCCTGGACCTCCACCGAGTCCCTCACCTCCACGGCCAGCGAGGAGGGCAGGACTGTGCTGCTGCTGTCCCCGCACGGGCGAGCACCCCTGGAGCCTGCGAGCAAGCCAACCTCCCACCCCATCTCACCACCACCAGTACGGCTGCTCCCACCTCCCACCCGCAAGTGCCTTGTGCGAAACCCACAGGTGGAGAAGACGCTGCTGGAGACGAGCAGGAGGCTGGAGCAGGAGCAGGGCCATTTGCAGGATACTGGCGGTCTCTCCCACAGTGGCCCGCCAGGTGCCCTGAGCCAGCCACCCCACTGGGTGCCAGTGGGCTCTGAGGGCCAGGCAGGCTGGGGCCGGGTGAGCCCTGGCAGCTCGGGGCGCAGCACTCCGGCCGCAGGGCTCAGCACGGCCCCGCTGCAGCACGTGCGGGAGCAGATGGCTGCAGCCCTACGGCAGCTCCGGGACCTGGAGGAGCAGGTGAAAACCATCCCCCTCCTGGAGATGCAGATCTACAAGTTGAAGAGGGAGAAGGCAAAGTTGCTGGAGAAGCTGTCGGCAGAGCCTGGTGAGGCACTGTATCACCCCTCTGGCTCTGAAGCAGGGGCAGGGGGTGAGGAGCCACCCTGCACGGGGCCAGAGAGTGAAGCAGAGCCAGCGAAGGGGCGAACGAGCAAAATCGCAGAGCTGAGGAAGCTGACAGAGAAGCTGGCTGTGCCAGAGCGGGGCATCAGGGCTTGGCCAGGCAGGAGCCCCAGGGTGGCTGAGAGGCCGTGCCGCTCTGTAGCAGTGGGTGAGGACCGGGCCATGACAGATGCTGTCTTTTACTACCGGTCGCAGCAGGAGAGCGGGAACGCAGCAGACAGTGGCACGCAGGGACGCAGGGATGTGGCCGTCTGGGTGCTGGAGTCCTCGCTGGGGCTGGCCACTGAGACGGAGCGGGAGCTGGAGCTGCTGCAGCAGACGGTGGGGCACCAGAAGGAGGTGATCACCCTGATGGAGGGGCACCTGCAGGAAGCCACTCGGGAGCTGGAGGAGCTGCGGCTGGAGGTGTGCGCCCGCCGGCCACGCGGGCAGGCGGACAAGGAGGTGATGGCCAAGCCGCAGGTGGCCGAGGCGGTGGTGGAGGCTGTGGTAGCGACACAGAGCCGGGCAGCTGGCGAACCCCCAGAGACGGCAGAGGCAGGCGTGGAGTGCTGCCCCCCGACCTCCTGCATCGCCGTGGGCTGCCGCCCTGACAGGCAGGATGTGGCAGTCGGACCCGATTCAGCTGCTGGCCGCGATGACAAGGGCAGCCAGACAGATGTGGGTGGCATTGTCCTGGCAGGAGAGGAGAAGGAGCCTGGTGCAGGCAGTGTGATGGAGCCTGGCCTGGGTGATGGCCTGAGCAGCCCCTCAGCACTGGGCGCAGCAGCAACAAGGGAGATGTGCCCAGACAGCCAAGCCCCTGGGCCAGCTGTACTGGAGACAACACACAGCAACCAGGACCCATCCCCAGTGCAGGACAGTGGAGCTGCTCCAAGCCCTGTGGCCAGTGAGTGTCACCAGCGATGACGCCAGGGTCTGGGTTGGAATGTTCCTGCAGGAAGGGAGAGGATGGCCCTGTCAGGAACAATGCCTGCAGGGCCAACACTACGCATGCCCCAGCAGTTGCCCCTGTCCCTTCCATGCCTGTCTGGGTTTCTAGGTGGTTTGGGGTGCTTGGCTAGCCCCAGGTAGAGACTGTTTACAAGAGCATGTAGTGACAGGATAAGGGGGAGTGGTTTCAAAACGACAGTAGGTTTAAATTAGATATTACGCAAAATTCTTTACTATGAAGTGGTGAGGCCCTGGCACAGGTTACCCAGAGAAGTTGTGGATGCCCCATCCCTGGAAATGTTTAAGGCCAGGTTGGATGGAGCTCTGAGCAGCCTGGTCTAGTGGAAGGTGTTCCTGACCGTGGCAGTGGAGTTGGAATGAGATGATCTTTAAGGTCTCCTCTAACCCAGACCATTCTGTGATTTTGAAATTGTGATTCTTGCTCACTGGCCCTTGACATCCATCTCTTTCCCTGTAGGAGCCCTGAAGTCCATCATGAAGAAGCGGGATGGTCCTCCCCGGAGCGAGGCGGAGGGCAGCAAGAAGAGCCTGCAGTTTGTGGGCGTGCTGAACGGGGAGTACGTGCTGAGGGGCTCCTGCCACCCCGTGAGCCAGTCCTGGTCCCTTGCATCCCTGTCCTGGGGCCAGTGGCAGGGCCTGAAGGGGGCCAGGCTGGTGCTGTGTTGCCACTGAGCATCCTCCTTCTGTGCAGGTATGAAAGCACATCCAGTGAGGAGGAGGAAGAAGGCAGCAGCTCCTCTGAGAAGGCTTCAGCTGACAGCTCCAACAGTTCGGAGCAGGGAGACACCGAAACCTCAGAAGAGGAGGCTGAGGAAGGCATGTGCGAGCCCAGGCTGGAGTGCAAGGGGACTGATGTGACCCTGCTGGAGCCCCCTGAGGTGAAGGAAAAGTAAGTGCCAGGGAGGAAGGCTCCCTGCTCCTGCAGAGACCATTCAGCAGAAAACAATTCTTCCAGTTTTTTGGGTCTGCTACAGAAAGGGTGAGAGGCCCCAAGATGCCCCTTTGCTGCAGAAGATAGTTTAGAGGGGGACAAAAAACCAAAGAGCCTTCAACAGCATTTTTCAACAAAAAGAAAAAAATGTGGCCTAAAGATGGATGAATTGTGCTTGAGCACATCCATATAAGGCTCCGTTCTGTGGAGGTTTGCAGAGGCTGAAGCAGCCACCAGGCTGGAGGTTGCACTCTGGGGACCTCATGGAGAGTTACAGGCAAAGGGGAGCTCTGTAGGGGAAGTGAGGGTGCTCCAAGGGTTTGGTGTGGTGATGCAGCCCCACACTGCAGACATCCTCATGCTCTCTCCACAGGTTCGAGCTAAGCCCCAGGATGAGGGAGGCCTGTCTCATTGTCAAGACCCACCTGGGCCACCCCAGTGCTGCCAAGAGCAAAGAGGTGGTGAGTGGAGTGCTGGGGTGGGATGGCTTGCCCAACCCCTGCTAACATCCCCCAGAGCTGGCCCTACCCAGAGAGGGGCCAGCAAAGCCTGGCTCAGAACCTTGCCCCAAAATACAGCCCTTTGTTCCAGGGTTTGTCCCAGATACCCCAAAACCCATATAGACTCAGCTCAGGCCATGCCCAGCATGGGTTTGGGCAGTTCAGGGCCCTGCCTTCACCCACCCCCTCTGGAGGGGGGATTCTGCTCCCCCTGCCTGGGCTGGCAGCAGGGGTGGGTGCCAGGGTGCAAGGCCATGCAGAGGCTTAGGGGGAGCTCAGCCCCTCTCTGCCCACAGCTCACCAGCAGCAGCCTGATCCTTCAGGAGTGGTTCCGTCTGTCCAGCCAAAAGTCATCCGTCCCTGACACAGTCGCCAACCACCTCCTGGCCTTCGCTGAGGTCTCACCAGCTCTCCTGGCCCACGTGGTGAACCTGGCAGATGGGAATGGCAACACAGCCCTGCACTACAGTGTCTCCCACTCCAACTTCCACATTGTGCGGCTGCTGCTGGATACAGGTCAGTGTCCTCCACCCCCAGAAACATCCTGTGACCAGCATCCTACTGTACCCCAGCTCATGTCCTTGCCACATCAGCACAGGGGGAAAGATATTGGCAGCAGAGAGGCAAGAAGAGCTGCCCTGGGCTGTGTCTGCTCATAGGTGAGGGGGTGGGCAGTCACCCCAGTCTGTTTGGGAGCCCAGATTTGATGGGGGAGATCCATCAGCAGTTTTGTATCTGTGGGATGGCTCACAGCACCCTGGGCAGAACTGTGAGGGGGAGCCAGGCACATGGCTTGGTCCATGCCTCCCACCAGCTCTGCAACATCCTGAGCCCCTCTGCCCACCCCTGTAGGGATCTGTAACGTGGACCACCAGAACAAGGCTGGGTACACCGCCCTCATGCTGGCAGCACTGGCAGCCGTTGAGCAAGAGGAGGACATGAATGTGGTCAGGAGGCTCTTCAGCATGGGCAACGTCAACGCCAAGGCTAGCCAGGTTGGTGCAGGCTGAGGGCCACCACATCCTGACCCTTAACTCCCACCCCCAAGCCGATGCCAGTACCACACTCAGCTTTTTCAAGGGCAAGCCAATGGCTCCAAAACCTGGAGGTGTCTGTGCATAGGGAGGGCATCATCTTAGGAGCTCCTGCTGCCTGGCAGCAGGGCTGTCTCAGCAGTGGTCCTGTGGTGTGGGGACAAGTGGGTAGCACAGTGGGGGCAGGGGTGGCCTGGCAGCATCCCTTCCTTGCAGGCCGGCCAGACAGCGCTGATGTTGGCAGTCAGCCATGGCCGCCAGGAGATGGTGGAAGCCCTGCTCGCCTGCGGGGCCGACGTGAACCTGCAGGACGAGGAGGGCTCGACTGCGCTGATGTGTGCGTGCGAGCACGGCCGCCTGGAGACCGTGAAGCTGCTGCTGGCTCAGCCCACCTGCAACATCTCCATCGTGGACAGTGTAAGGCTCTGCCACTGCGCCTGGGCAGCCCACACTACATCCTGTCCCCAAACCCCTTTCTACATGCTCTCCCTTACTTTCTAGGATGGTAACAATGCTGTTGACATCGCACTGGAGGCTGGTCATAGTGACATCGCCACTCTCCTCTACGCCCACCTCGACGGCACAAAGGCAGAGGCACCCGTGAGTACACCACTCCCCATGGGAGGGGAAGGGGCTGTGACATAGACAAGGGTCTCCAGGAAAAGGCTGCAGGAGCAAGAGCAGAGCATTTCAGGTGCCACATGCTCAGAACAGAGCTGCTGGCTCTGACCAGGAGTCACTGGAAGGGTCTCTGGTGACTCTACTCTCTCTGCAGCAGGGGACGTCACCGACAGCCACAAAGAGCCCTGGGAGTCCAAAGAAACCAAATTAGAGTGACCTTGGGATCCAGCCAGGGGCCACCATCAGCACTGGGCTGTGATGCACATCCCCTCACCTGCCACCCCTCTGTGCCAAGCCGCTCTCTGCAGCTTTAGTCCCATCACAAGCACCTTCCCTGGGCCTCCCTCGCCTGTCTCCTCCGCTGGACGCAGCCCACGCGCAGCCACCTCACTGCACCAAGTGACAGGAGCCACCCTCGGGGTGGGACACACAGGGAGCAGAAGTCACCCTGTCCCCTCTGCTCCCTGCCACGACCACTGGAGCTGTACCACCTCTGAGTCCTCTGCAAGGAGGAACAGCAGAGAAACAGCACAGTAGAAACAGCACCTGGTTTGTGCTCTCTGGTAGCTCCGAGACAGCAGCCAGTGCCAGTGCCATGGATCCAGGAGGTCCAAGTGATGGGTCCTGGCCTTGGCAGGGCTGTGGTGCTCTCCAGGCACATCCTGTGCAGCAATGGGAAAGGGAATGCTGCTTGGACAGGGTCTGGGAGCATTTCCAGACTCAAATACTTGCCCTTCTTTTCTGGCATTTCTTTTCTTGGCTGAAAACTGTTTTTTTCTCTTTTCTAGCACGTGCACACAAAGCAAAAAAATTATATTGCTTGGCCAAAGGATGAAGTTCAACATAAAATCACTTGGGATTTGATCTGCTCAATGGCAGCAAAACCTCTGAGCAGTTGGGGTTGCAGCCAGGTGACAAAAGGGGCTGAGGGCCAAGGATGCATTTGGCAACTAAGCCTGCCTAGCTGATAACCTACATGGGGAGCTGGTCCTTCTCCCAAGCAAGAGAGACCAATTACCTCCTAAACATTTCCCCAATTAACCAGTTCCACAGACTCTGCACAGCCAGAGCCCACAGCTGAGTCCCTCTCTGCCCACTTTCCATCCCAAAAGGGAGGAGAGCAGCTGAGGACAACACCAGGAAAAACACATGGACCAGAAGAGCTCAGAGCACATAGGTAGAGCCTGCAAGGGGGAACACATATGTCAGAGAACACATGTCTGTGCAAGTGTGTGAGCACTGTGTGGGGTGGGAACAGGGTAAAGACAAGGACCAGGAGGAACAAGGGTTTTGCCTGGGAAGGCAGCTGCTCTGAGCCCTTCACGAAGGTAATGTGTTACACTCCCCCATTCCTACTCCTTGGCCCAGCCTCACCACTTCTACCCCTGCCTGACCTGGTCTGAGCAGGGGAACCCCACAACCCTTGCCAGAAACTTGCTCTCAGCTTTGCACTGGAGTTAATATTCAGCGCTCACTGCCACTCCCTAATACACTACTCTGTTTACTGGTATTTTAATACTGGTGTTTATTTTTTAAGATATAAATAAAATTTAAAGTTATTTTGAAATATTACAGTGATATCAGCAGTCTCCTGCCTCCTTGTGTGGCTCACAACACATCCTGCAAGAGCTGCAGCAGAGGCACAGCCTGGCACAGCCCCTGACTTGAGCAGGGAACCCCATATGCCAAGTCATTCGCTGCAGGTTTACTGCCTACATCCCTCAGTCTGGTTTTCTTCCTGCTGAGGTGTCCCAGGCAGGTGCAGCAGTGTTTCTGGCCATTTCACTCTGCAGGACCAAGATGGATGCAGGAGCAGCTGCAGCCCAGCACCACCCCTGGTTCTCCGGGGTGCTGATATTACACTCCATCGTTAAAGAGCAATCGCCCAGCTAAGTGTGAGGATGCAAATTGCCTCCCTCCTCATGTGGACGGGGACCAGGCTGACCCTACAGGGATATTCCAGAAGGGATACAGCTCTCTAAGCCACTCTATTCCCAGTCACCCAGCACTCAGGGCTGGCAGGGGCCAGAGCAAACACTCTTGGGTCACTACTGAAGCTGTGAGGAAATAAACAGCAGCCACAGAACTGAATTCCAAAAGGACTTTTGGCACATACAACCAGTTCTGAGCTCTGTGTCACACAAGCCAGGGAGTGCAGCCTTGTGCTAATGCTCTGAAGCAGAAACACCCCCAAAGAAGCATAAATGACATCGAGCAACACAAGGGCTTTTTCCATGGCACAAATTCCACTCCTCATGCTGCCCGTGAGGTGCCCAGGGCACAACTAAAGCTGGCAGAAAGGACATCAGGCCTACAACCATCCCCAGTGCCTGATCCAGTTCAGCATTTTGCATATATGTCCCAGCAGTGCTCTGCTCAGTTTTAGGACACCCAAATCCTCAGTCACACCTGCCACTGAACTGCCTCAGTCAAGCTCAGGACAATACAAAAACTATTCCCATTAGAGACCATATATGAGACTACAGATCTGACTCTGCTCAAACACACCACAAACCTGCACCACTCTATAAGCAGATAAAAACCACCACTCCTTAAACACCTGCCCTTCAACCAGCACAGTTTTCAGGCTCATTCTAAACTTTTCAGCTTTACTTTTGATTTATGTAATAATCTAAAACAACACATCTTGCTAACTGGTTTTCTGGTGGAAGGGAAAGCCAAAGACAGAGTGAGGAGTCAATAAATCAAAGAGGAATGACAAGCACTTGCTCTCTGTGGGTGACTGCCAGGAAGGACAGCAAGCAGGTGTATTTATAGCAGCATTCACTGAGCAGTTTACTGAGAACAGACCGATAGAAGCAGCAGGCTGTTGCTTTGCAGGGTGGTACCAAGCTTGACTTTTGACTTGTGATTAAATTCCACTGAGGTCCAGTAAGTTCCCAGTGCCATTTCACCATCACATACAGAAAATCGTTTACCAGGAAGGTCAGGATTAAGGCTACTGTAATCAAAACAGAATTATTTTAGTTGTAATAAGTCAGTAAAGATGCAGTAACGAAGTGGTATTACAATACCCTAGTAACAAGCAGAGCATGTTGCTACTGAACACGATTAAAGTGGCAAGTGCTCAGGTGTGAGACAAACCAGAGGCGCTCGCTGAGTGAAATCCGGGCAAGGGGCTACTGGAAAAACCCTTTATTGCAGTGACACGGCCACCACGCTCCTCCCCACCCGCGACCCACGGCCGAACGAGCTGCGCCAGGCTCCATCCCCGACGGACGATGCGGCGATGGGCGCCAGGCTCCCGGCTCAATGGACGATCCGGAGAGCCGCCGGGTCCCGCTCAGCGCAGCCGCCGGGCCTCGCGCTCCGACTCCAGCAGGGTGAGAACGTCGCCCTCTCGCACCGGCCCCTTCACGTTCCGGATGATGGAGCGGCTCGTGTCGTCCATGAACTCCACACGCACCTGCGGGGGAACCGCGTCAGCCTGGCCGAGCCCGGCCTGCGGCATCGCGCCCGCCCGATCCGCTCACCTGAGTGCACTGCCCCTGAGAGCCGGTCCGGCCCAGCACCTTGGTGACCTGCGGGGACAGAGTGGAGGGTCAGCGGGGTGATGCGGCGCGGCGCGGCCCAGCCCAGCCCCCGTACCCACCCTGGCCAGCTTGATAGGCTGCACGCGGCTCGTGTCCATGGCGGCTCCGGGGCGCGGAAAGGCGCGACGACTTCCCGCAGTGCCTTATATAGCTCTAAGTCTCGCGAGACCCAGCGTTCCGCGCGCGCGCTCCCGGCGCCCCCCGCGCCCCTGCCCTTCACCGCGGCCAAGATGGCGACGGCAACTCGTCTGATCCAGCGGCTCCGCAACTTCCTGGCGGGGGTAAGAACAGCCCCGGGCGCGGGGCCCCTCTGTCCCGCGGGACGCTGCGCTGCGCCCCGGCTCCGCAGAGCCTCCGGCGCAGGGTGGCAGCCCCGCCTGAGCNCCCCGGCCCCGCCGCTGACGCTCGGGTTGTTCTCTGCTTAGGACCCAGCCGCCGCCGCGGCTGCCGGTGGGCCCCAGCCACAAATTCGCCGATAACTATTACTGCAGCCGGGACGGGCGCCGGGAGTCGCTGCCTCCCGTGGTGGTGGCGGCGGCGCGGAGAACCCTGCCAGCGGGGGGGCAGGCCGGCAGGTAGGTCTGATGCGGGCGGTGCTGTACCGCTGCTGCCGCGGAGTGGGGTCAGCCCTGATTTACACCAGGAACACAGAATACGCCCCGCATAAGTGGAGAGTTACCCAGATTGGTAGAAGAACGTGGAACTGATTTTTTGGATCTATATTTCCTTGTAAATAAGCGAGGTGGGAGGAAGTTCACTTACTCTGCTTTGGTGAGACCCCACCTGGGGCATCTGTCCAGCTCTGGGGCCTCCAAGAAAGGTCCTGTTGCAATGAGTCCAAAGGAAGCCATGGAGGTGCTCCCAGGGCTGGAGCCTCTCTGCTCTGGAGCTAGGCTGGGAGAGCTGGGGGTGCTCACGTGGAGAAGAGAAGGCTCCAGGGACACCTCAGAGCTCCTTGCAGGGCCTAAAGGGGCTCCAGGAGAGCTGCAGAGGGACTGGGGACAAGGCATGGAGGGACAGGAGCCAGGGAATGGCTTCCCAGTGCCAGAGGGCAGGGCTGGATGGGAGATTGGGCAGGAATTGTTCCCTGGGAGGGTGGGCAGGCCCTGGCACAGGGTGCCCAGAGCAGCTGTGGCTGCCCCTGGATCCCTGGCAGTGCCCAAGGCCAGGCTGGACATTGGGGCTGGGAGCAATCTGGGACAGTGGGAGGTGTCCCTGCCATGGCAGGGGTGGAATGAGATGGGCTTTAAAGTCCCACCCAATCCAAACCATTTTGGGATTCTGATCAACACCTCCAACACTACTTTGCAACCTAGACTTCTGATTAAATCCATGTGTGATTCCAGAGTGTTACTAAAGCCTCTTCTCCCTCCTCCTTTCTCTACCCTAGTTCAGACACTGCAGTGACAACAGCAGGGAAAAAACCAGTGACACCAGGACCACCACTTAGGAAGTGGGAACTTTCCAGGGACGAGCCCTACTTGTGAGCAGGGAGTGAGTTGGGGGCTGCATGATGGGCACAGGTGGTTCCAGAGCAGCTCTGATGGGGAAGCTGTGCTGGTTCTGGCTCCAGGGCTGCTGCAGGGAGCTGATGTCTGACTAATAAATGTATATAAAACTGTGATTACCATTCCCCATTTTGTCTATTTTATTTATTCAAGTTACTGATCTTTAATACCAGTGTACTTGGTTGGTTGGAATAGTTACACAGCACAGGGGCATTTGTGAGCTGTAGTCAGTCAGTTAAGAGCAGAGCTGAGTAAAGCACAGCCTCGCTCACAGGACTCCCCCTGTGCCCAGTTCTGCTGAGAAAGGTTCAGCAGCCTGGGTCACCTTCCCCCGCACCCACCTGCCAGTGCCAGTGTCCTGCTGTGCCCGCACCCTGCTCGGCGCAGCAGATCGCAGTCCAGCCCCTCCCGGGGGACAGCAGGTCACTGCCGCCTGCGGTGCTGGGGGATTTCCAGGGAACTGCGGGAGAGCGTGGCTGTTCCTGGAGCTGGGAAGGGGCTCAGCCGGGCGACGGCAGCTCCGTGCGCTGACTCGCAGGGAGGCTGGAGCAGGCCCGGGCCGCGGTGCCGCCGGGAGCGCCGCTCCACCTGACCTGCCCGGCGGCG
>VZTN01028556.1:133917-249518 GCA_013400515.1 Erpornis zantholeuca
CACGCGCCCGTTCCCCGCAGCCGCCCCGTCCCCCTGCCTCCCAGACGAGTTCCAGTGCGCGCCCGGCCACCTCTGTTTCCCCCGGGACTGGCGCTGCGACGGCCACCCCGACTGTGAGGACGAGGGGGACGAGTGGGGTTGCGAGACCGCGACCGCGGCGGAGCCGAGTCCCGGCGGGCCCGCGGTGACCCCACCGAGGAGCTCGGCGTTGGTGCTGACCAGCAGCGCAGGTAAGGGGGCGCGGGGGGCCGGGGGCGGCATCTCGGACTGAAGCCTTTGTTCCCCACCGTCTCTGGCCGATCCGGGACAGCTGCGGTCACCGCGGGTCACTGTGAGTGGAGGAAGCGCTATGGGGGGCCCGCACCTTCAGCTTCCTCTGGTGGGGACGGCGATGACGGCCCCCAGGGCTCCCTCGGGAAGCACATTTGAAGTACTTTCTTCCTTCTTCCAGAACAATGCGATTCCCAGTAGCTGCTCCAAACGAGACAACAGTGGAATCTGTCCACCTCCCGAGCTCCTCTGATCTCTGGGGAATGGGCAGGCTGAAGGGAAGAGGATGAGGAGGAAGTTCTGGGCTATCCGAGCTGGCCAGGAGCTGCAGACACAGAGTCTGGGCTTGTGTCCAGCTGCATCTCCACCCCAGTTCTGTCGGTACCAGAGCTACTCGGCTCTGGAGCGTTCTTTGTCAGACCCATTGGCTGTCTGGGGTGCTTGGAAGGGCTGTTCTGGCTTCCCTCACCCGTGGGGTTGCTGAGGGTGTGGAGAGGAGGGGGATTACTGCAGGTGTGAGAAACTGGGTTTGCGTTTGATGGTTCAATTGGCAGGTGAGGTGAAGAGCTGTGTTTTGGTTGTACCTGTGGCTTCTCAGTGGCACGATGGCAGGCTGGGATTCTGCAGTTTCAGCTCCAGCTGGGAAATTTCCTACCTTTCCCTGTTATGCATTTCCAGTAGGGCATTTTTTCCTCCACTGTGGGTTAATCATGGTAGCGACAGATAAGGTTTTGCTTAAATTGGAAAAGGCCTCTTGGTGCTCTTGAGGTGAGCTGGGAACTCAGCCAGGTGTGGATTGAAGACTGCTTTGAGTGCTGACCGTAAGGCGAGTTGGAAGCCTCATGGACTTGTTACTCTTTCCTCACAGAGGCTTCAGCTACGCCTGAGCCTGAGGTCTCTTTGCCATCGAGGAATCAAGATTACACATGGATCTTGATTGTTTCAGGTATGTGAGACTTAGAGTGCTGCACATGGTCTTGGACCTACCTACCTTGGGCTATAAATTGAGTATCCTGATGGGGTCAATTCCAGACCTCTATCAGTAGCCGCTTTTTGCTGGGCTGGGGAGGGCTAAGGGAAGTCTGACACCACAGCTTAATTACTGCTCTGCCTTGGATGTGCTGCATCTTTGGAAAGGCCATTCCATGCAATCTGGCACTAACTCACCTCCTCTCTGTCCTTTGCTGTCCAGGGACACTGCTCATCTCTGGCTCATGGTGTTGAGCAGCAGAGCCCAGTCCCAGTGCCCAGACCAGGGCAGTGAGTGGGTCTCTGCTTGTGCACTCTTGTCTCCAGGGCTCCTGAGCATCTTGGTAGCTGCGGGTTCTGTTGCTGTGTGGGGTCTGTCCAAAGCAAAACGCCGATCCGACATCTTCGGTCTTGAAAAAGCATCCAGGGAACAGCTGATGCCTGACCAGAGCCAAAAAGGCTCCTCACCCTGAAGGTTAAGTGTTTTGCATCCCATGTGCTCCATGTGCCTTAGGGAGAAATTCCTTCTTGCCCTGTGTTTCTGGCTTCTAGAGCTTTCCCCTTTGGTTTCCCAGTGCTGGGGTTTGACACTGGCTAAGTGCCAGGCACCACAAAAAACTATCCACTTATTTTCCTCTGCTGTAGCTGAGCAGAGGAGGGGGATATGAAAACTTCATGAATTAAGGATTAGGGGATAAACACTTTAAGGCAAAACGGGTTTAAGACTTAAACAGTATAAAGAAAATTTATTAACAGAATTCAAAGTAGAAAGGGTAATGAGAACTAAAAAAAACCTTTAGAACATTTTCCTTCCCAGTCCCTCCCTCTTTCCTACTGACCACACAATGAGACAAAACATGGAATTTTGGTCAGTATTTCACTTCTTAAAAATCTTTCTTCAGTACACTTAAGGAAAAAATTTTCTTTCTTCTGCTGTGCCGGGGGATCCTTCCCACAGGAGATAGTTCTCTGCAAGCTTTTCCACCTGACCTGCTGTAATGTGAGTTCCTCCCACAGGCCAAACAGTCTTCCTACAACTGCCTAGTGCAGGTCATTTTGGTTCATGGGGTTTAGTCTTTTAAGGATGAGCTGTTCTAGTCTGGAAGCAGGTGTCCTCTCTCTCTGTTCGAGTTCCTCACTAGATTACAGCTTTTCAGTATCCACTCGCTCCAGTGTGAGCACTGTTCCTCACAGGCTGTGCGTGGATCTGCACCCCCCCAGGCACCTCATGAATTACAGGGAAACAGTTTGTTGTGTTATAGTCCTCACCATGGCTTGCAGAAGAATCTCAACTCCGGCACTTGGAGAAATTCTTCCCTCTCCTTCTTTTCACTGACCTCGGAGCCACTATGTTGGTTCTCCTCACGTGTCCTCACTTTTCCTTTTTCTCTGACTCAGAAGAAAGTCGGTGCCTGTAGGTTTGTTTGTTCTCGAGTTCCATCAGTTGAAAAGTTCTTACAGAGCTTGCTGCACTGACACTGTTGATTTCGTCTGGACTCCATATCGGGGAATTGTTCGCTGTGTTTTCGTTGCTGGCCACATGGTCTCTGCCGGCACTGCACGGGCATCCCCGCCCGCACGGTCCCGGGCTCGGGAGGGTCCCGGGCTCGGGAGGGCCCGGGAATGGGTCCCGGCGGCCACCTCACCACTCCTCCGGAGAAGAAATCTTCCCGCGGTTTTTTAATTTATTAGATATGTCATCACAGGGGCGTTACCAACTTCTCTAATTGGGCTGGTAACCTGCCCATCGTCAGAGCCTTCAGCGATTGGCTCTGTGCCGACACAGTAGAAGCTTTGAGCAGCTCCTCCCCCCCACCAAAAACCAGGCTGCGTTAAACCAACACACCCCAGCAGCTTCCCCGATGCTTGCCAGCCAGGTGCATGGGGTTTCGGTCTGCCCTGAAGCAGCAGAACTCTCCCTTTTCCTCCCTGCTGCCAAGGTCATGGAGCAGTCCTGCTAAGATACTGATCTTCTGGTGTGGGATTTTTTTCCTCCACTTTGCATAAATTGAAGTAAAACCATGTTTCTTCCCAAAGGACTGTCAATAACCAGGTGTTTTTCTGGCTTTGTAACAGGGATCCTTATGCCAAGGTGATAAGGTGGGACTAGCCTGATGTGTCTCCTGCTCACCACAGAGCCTGACTGAATTGGACATCAGCTCTCAAACCTGGGTTGTTACACTGGAATACCAAGAGGATGCTCCCTTTGTAAATGGGTCTTAGATTGTGGAACTGCCTTGGCTCCAGAAATAGCACAGGACCTTCCCTGGCGCTGTGACATCAGCCTCCCAAAAGGTGGTAGAAATGTCTTCATTGTTCTGCATGACAGTTGTTAAGGCTGATGCCCAGCAGTGTGGCCTTGGACCTGAAGATGTTCTTGTCCTTGAAATGCCAGGTGCTGTTCAACTGTGTCCTTCCACTTCCAGTCAGGAGCCTTTTTTGACCTGCCCCATTCTTCTCCCTGGATTTTGTCAGGGAAGAGGAGCTTTCTCACCCATTTCTGTAGGCGCTCACTGGCTGCACAGATCAGACAAATACTCCATGCTTGCACTACTGTTTGATGCTGCTTTGTCCCGTGCATGGGAGGCTTTTACTGACAATGCCACCACGGGGGTGACAGTTGCTCTGGCTTTGCTGTGTTGTCTCCCGAGCCCACGTGGGGCAAGGAGCTCCTTGACTCTGGGCTGGCAGCTCCTCTCACACTCCCTTCCACAAACATCTCCACCCTTGGCAGACCTGCTCTGCCCACCCCAGTGCCAAATGCTGCATAGGGCTTCTCTTAACACTCTTAATGGTGTCTTCCTTAAAACTGTTCTGAAATGAGTGGTCTCCCTCAAGGGTCCATACCGGGACCAGTGCTATCCCATGTTTTCATCAGTGGTGCATGGAGTGGGATCAAGTGGACCCTCAGCCAGTCTGAGAATGAGGCCAGCCTGAGGAGTGCAGTTGGGGGAGGGGGATGTCATCCAGAGGGACCTTCAGGCCCATGGGAACCTCATGAAGTTCGATCAGGTCAAGTGCAAGGTCCTGCACCATTGTAAGGGCAAACCCTGGAGAAGAGATGGCTCCAGAGAGCCTTGTTGTGTCTTGTCCATGTCTAAAGGGGGATAGAAAGATGGAGAGGGTTTTTCACCAAGGCCTGTAAGGACAAGGGGCAACAGTTACAAACTGGCAGAGGGTGGTCTTAGGTAGGACATGAAGGAGGGTTTTATGATGAGGGTAGTGAGGCCCTGGCACAAATTGCCCAGAGCAACTGTGACTGCTCCATCCCTGGGACCAAGCTGGACAGGGCTCTGAGCATCTTGGTCTAGTGGAGGTGTCCCTGGAAGTAAGTCATGTCTTGGGTCAGACACTGTCTGTGTGGCATGTGGAGCCCCTGCCAAAGGACTCAGTGCTGTGCACCTCTTAGAAATGCCTGTGCAGGGGCAGATTAGTGCCCAGTGCCTCTGGTTCAGCATTTACCACGTGCACCTTGCACAAGTGTTCACTAAGTGCCCCAAGCTGCTGCCTTGGCTGCTGACCTCCGTGCCTTGAAGGTGGGAGCCTGGCTTGCCAAGCAGACACCAGTCATTAGCCTTGGAGTAGGAGTTTTCTGCTCCTGGATAGCGTGTGAGTGCTGCCATACCCCGTGGGACAAACTTCTATATGTGGTATGGAGTCCTGCGTTATTCCAGGGCTGCTATTTTTAGTACCAAGGAGTCATTTGCAAGGACACACACAATCTTCTGTTTCCACAAGGACAGGCAGAGAGAGCTGTGGTGACTGACACAGGAGAATAAAGAATGTGAAATTAACATGTTCTGGAGGGTTTTTTTTCCTGGATTTGTGCATTTGCATGGATTCTGTATTTGGGAGGCCAGGGGCTGCATCATCTTCGGATTGTCACATCCTGGGAAAGAGGACTTGGGGTGGGTAGGCTGGCATGGGGCACTATGGGGAAGCCAGTGCTGTTGTGCCTGCCTGGCACAGATGCAATTCCAGCACACACCATCTGTAGCAGAGAAAATGAAATACAGGAGAAAAGCAAACAGAGAGGATGGGGACAGGAGGAGCAGTTGCCACAGTAACACCAGAGGTGCTACTGCTGAACCAGGGACAAGTGGGAAGCTCAGCCAAAAGCAAGGTGAAAAAACTGCCTGATCTTGTCCCTTCTTTGCCAGAGCAAAGCACGAAGCGGGGAGCACTGCAGGGTGGGAAAGGCTCCAGGAGTCCCGGCAGGACAGGGCTAAGCTGGGGCCCATTGAAGTGCTGGTGCTGGCAGGGCCACGTGGCCAAGGTCAGCTGTCACCAGCTGGTCCCAGATTATACTCTGAGCTGCAGCTGCCAAGCTAAGCCCAGCTGGTCTGTGGTGCAGGGCAGAGCCCTTGCTCCATGCGATGAGGAGTGAGGCCCTGGGGTAAACTCACAGGACATTGCAGGTTTTGCTTACTGCTCCCTGAGCCGAGTGCTTCAGGGTTGAAAGAAACACATTTTATTGATCTCATGCCAAAATTTTGGGGCTGTGTATCTGACAGCAATTTCCCTTCCTCTGGTGCTAGAAATGTTTTTTTCCCAGTTTTAATCCCCAGGCTCAGAGACTTCAATTGTAGTGGAGCCCAAGCTACTTTTCAAGCCAGCAGCATCTTTGTACTCCACATCTCTGTACTTAATTAGACCAATTCATGGAGATCAATGTGATGTTTTTCATGTTGAAGTAGGATCAGATTCCAGGATAAGACCTCAAAGATCAGCCTGTTTAATTTTGGTTCCCCTTTTACTTGCAAATCCAAAGGATTATTTCCCCCTTTTCAGTTCCAACAGTTCAGAGGAACTTTTGCTGCCTGCTTGCATTTCCAGTGTCCTGTTCCCTGTTCCTGCCCCTGCCTGGGTGAGCCATGGAGCCGAGGGCTGATGTGATGGCCCAGGGCAGGGGCATAGAAACAGCCTGTCCCACAGGGAATCTGCTTGGGCACTGTGTGGAGGTGGAGGTGGTTCCTTCACCTCATCCCCTCTAAATCTGCACTGTGGGACTTGAGGGATGAGCTGGGAGGTCATGACCATCTCCCTTTCCTGCCTGTGACAGCTGACAGTGCCGGGGCAGCTGCATTAGCATTTAACAAAGGGCTGGTGCCAAGAGCAGCATCTGGTGTGGGGGTACAAAGACAATACAAGTCCTGTGTGTCTGCACCTTCCTGTCCCATCAACGGAGGGTAAAGGGAGGCAAGTTTGTGCTGTTTCGTTTGCTGTCATGAATGTCCTTCCAGGAAACAGCGTGCAGCAAATGCAAACAGCTAATAAGAACAGAATAAGGGAAAAGAGAAGTGCAGAGCTGGAAATAGTTCCTTACATAAAGGACTAGTGCCTCAATCTCATTAGAGTCTTAAGGAGCGGGTGCTTGGCCGCCTCCGACTGTCACGGTGCAAACCCCAATCTGATCAGCAATCGGCTTTGGGACCCCGGCAGGTGCCACGTGGCACCAGCACGCAGCTGTGCCCCTCGGGCAGCCACTCCACTGCCCCGAGCTCACAGCACTCATCTCAGTCAGCGTGTGCCCAGTGGGAGCGTTCCCATGAAGCCAGAGCTGCTGTCCCACGGCCCGTAACAGGAGTCACTGCTTCGGAAGGCCGGGCACCATGAGGCACCAGTGGACCAGGCGTGCGAGTCTCTCGGCCAGTATGAAGATAGGAGATCACCGGGGCCACTGCCGCACCCTGGAGGAAGAGGAATCCCACATCCCATTTGCGCAGGACAGCCTGGTAAAGCAATGGAGCTCCATGCAGAACGTGGCAGATGAAAACCAGGAGAAGAGCCCGACTCCCATCCAAAGGAACAAGTACCTGCTCAACATTAACGTAGGTGGAAAATCATTCCAGATAGCTTACAAGGTACTGGCCCAGTATCCCATCACCCGGCTTGGGAAGGTGGCCCTCTATACAGACCCTGTGAAGAAGCTGCAGCTTTGTGATGACTACTTGGTGCAGAAGAACGAGTACTTCTTTGATAGAGATCCTTCAATTTTCCACTACATCTTCCATTTCTACCGCAGTGGGGTCCTGTGGATGATGGATGAGATGTGCCCCAGTAACTTTGTGGAGGAAATCGAGTACTGGGGAATCCATCTGAAATACTCCCAACGCTGCTGCCGGATCCTGTTCGAGGAAAAGCAAGATGAACTCAATGAGTACCTGAAAATAGAGAAGGAGCTAGAGGCAGAACTGGAGCCCCTGGAGTCAGGGGAGCAGTTTGATGGCAAATTTCTGGGTCAGTTTCGGAAGATGGTCTGGAACCTCATTGAGAACCCGTACTCTTCTATCCCAGCCAAGATCATTGCTGTCATGTCGAGCTTCTTTGTGCTTATCTCCATTGTGGGCATGACACTGAGCACAGTGGAGGAGATGAAAAACAAGACGGGGAAATTGTGGATGGAGCAGATGGAGATGATCTGTGCCATCTTCTTCACCTCTGAATATCTCATGCGGCTCATATCCTCTTCCAGCTTCAAGAACTTTCTGCGGGCAGCGTTTAATGCTATAGACCTGGTGGCCATCCTGCCCTTCTACATCCAGATCCTCTTTGAAAATCTGGAGGATGGAGACATGCAATACCATGAGGAGCTGCACAAAGTGGAGAATGTGAGCAAGCTGGGCAAAGTCCTCAAGCTCATCAAGCTCATGAGGATCTTCCGCATCCTCAAGCTGGCACGTCACTCCACCGGCCTCCGGGCCTTCAGCTTCACCATGCGCCAGTGCTACCAGCAGGTTTGCTGCCTCCTCCTCTTCATTGCCATGGGGGTCTTCACCTTCTCTGCTCTCATACACTCAGTGGAACATGATGTCCCCGGCACCGACTTCACCAGTATCCCCTATGCATGGTGGTGGGCAGCGGTAAGGTGTGAGCAACTTCTTCCAGAGAGGGGTGGGGAGGCTCCATGGGTGGGGGCTGCCCCGGTGCTCAGGGGATTCACCACTACTGCTGTTCAGGAAACAGGGAGGGCCCAGCCTTTCCACCAGCTCAGTAATGGTGAGAAACCCAGAGGCCTGCATGCTCTGAGAAAAGAAATCAGAGGTTTGGACTAAGCTCAGAGGCTCAAAAGCTGGTGCCAGGGTGGGATGGTGGGACAGGTGATGGCCTGGGAACCTCTGTGCCTGAGTTGAACAAGTGGGATGTGCCTGGGGCTTTGTCATGGGACCCATGGTGGATGTAGCCTGTGGGCATGGGGACAGCCACCCTGGGCAGCTTGAGGCCTGGGCAGTATTGCAGCCTGTTGAGCTTGAGAGGCCTAAGAGCTGGTGGGTCTGAGGTGGGGAACCCAGGGCTGTATGTGGGACCCATAGTCACACTGTGCCTCAGCCACTGTCGTGAGATGGACACAGACTGGGGTGTGCTGCCTGTTTGCTGCCCTGCTCATGCCAGGAGCTGGCAGCTCTGCAGAGGTGAGCACTATAATAAAGCTAGGATTACCTCCGAGATGAGGAGCAGCTAAAGCACTTGAGAGCCAGGGGTTATGAGGGCATTTTGATTTACAGATGAAATGATCCCCAGATCACTTCTGTTCTCATAATCCTCCTTGGCCACAAAGGCTATCTGCTTCAAATTCATCCCTCCTCGAGTAAGGGCAAAATCGCTCAGCAACATCGCCAGGTTCAAGCATTTCAACCTCTCAGGCTGAGCCTGTCCCTGCGAGCACAGCTCCCTGCCAAGCCCAAACCTCTCTGCCTCAGCTCTCACCCTATCCTCATAGCCCTGCTTCCCATCTACTAAACATGGTTCATTCCCTGGCAATGCCTCTGTTTCCCCAGGAGGGAGGCTCCAGGAAGCTTTGTTTCTCTGGGACCAGGCAGCTCACAGCCAGGAAGCTCTGGAGCCACAGCTCTGAGGAGGAAGGAAGCTCCAGCAGACATGGAGTGCTGAAGAAGGCTCAGCTCGGGGGTGTCCAGCTGCCTTTGAAGAGACATACACAAAGCAGTGAGGGAGCAGGGTCTGGCCTCTGATCTCTGCCTCTGGGGCTCAGCCAGCCCTTTCCTTCAGCTCTCCAGGCCTGCTGGGCACAGCCTGGACAGTGGAGCCCTGGCCAGGCAGGCTCTGGAGAGGGGACAGTTCAGCTGGCTGCTGTCAAGGTCTGGCACTGGTTGCAGGGGACACGTGACTCCACAGAGGGGCGGGAGGGCATGAGTTCCAGCATGAGCTGGTAGGGTCTGCTGGATTTGCTTGTTCCTGTAGGATTTTATCTTTTCCTGTCCCTGCACAGGTTAGCCTCTCCACCGTGGGCTATGGAGACACCGTGCCTGACACAATACTTGGCAGGATGGTGGCATTTGTCTGCATCTCCTTTGGGATCATCCTCAATGGAATGCCCATTTCCATCCTCTACAACAAGTTTTCTGACTACTATGCCAAGCTGAAGGCCCATGAGATGAGCCAGTCACATCAGCTTTCCAGGAGGATCCGCTTGAAGGAACGAGTCCTGAGGAAGTTCTCAGAGTGCTGGAGAGCTGACCCCCGCTACTACCACTGACCACAAGCTCCCCACCCCCAGACATTCCCTGTCCTGGCCATCCTCCCAGCAGGTCCTGGCCCCCAGGGAGGCTCTGAGCTATGGGCAGAGTCACAACGGTGCCAGGGCTCTGCTGTTGCACAGGGGCTGCTGCCAGCCGGAACCTCCCTCACTGCTGTGTGCCAGACGCTGCTGTCCCGCAGAGCAGTGAGTCAGAGGTGGCTCAGGAGGTGTACGGCCAGGGCAGGGTGTTTGTCTGCCATGGGCTGAGGCAAGGGGCACCCTGATATCATGGGGAGTGAGTGGTGGGACTGAACTGTCACCTGTCTGAGGCAGGTAGCCCAGTGTGACACCTGTGCTGCTCTCTTCCCCATTGAGTGGGACACACAGAGGCTCCCCTGCCCAGGGCTCTGTGACTCCCTCCCAGCCAAGCAGCCCAGGCCTAGTCCAATGTGGGGATTTGGGACAGCCATGCATCCTTCCAGCCAAATCTGCTCTTCTTCCCACTGCCCTGGAGTTTGGGGCACAGTCCTGACTTGGGATGCTGTTGTAGTGGGACCCACAGGCACTACAGGCATACAGAGCTTGAGCCAGAGCACTCCCAGTAACAGCCCCAAACCCCTCATTGTCGTGGATTATTGTCCAGCCACTGTGTGTGATTCAGTAAACTGCTCATCATTTGGGGTGAGGAGGGGACATCTCCCCAGGGCTCACAAGTCCATCAGTACAAGGACAGGGCTCTCAGGAATGCAGATGAGCCTGTCCATGCTTTAGTTTTGGAATGAGGTGCCTGGGCCTGGGTGCATTGGAACTGGAGCTGGGATGTGCATGTGATCAGGACACATCAATTGGCTCTGCCATGTGTGCACATCATGGGAGGCAGTGAGGGACACATCTGGGGGGCACAGGGGAAGGATTCACCCTCTGGCATGGGACCATGTCTAGTCAATGGGCCTCCTGAAGGGATACACCCTTCCCTTGGGTGGGATGGAGAGAGGGACCTTGGGCTGCAGGGAGGGTTGGCGTGGGGAAGGGCCAACAGCTGTTGCTGCTGTTTCCAGGTGGGCAGAGAGAAGAAACTGGTGCCAGCCAGGCCAGGGTGGGATTCACTCACTTGTGAGCTGGGCTTGGAGATGCAAAGGTGCCAGGGGACTCCTGATATTAGCCTGGGACTGTGGCTAAGCTGCCAGTGTTGGAAATGTGGAAAGAGACTTGGAGGGGCTGAGCACTCTGGCAGGGACAGCCACACTCCCACTGAGAGCTGGACTGCAGGGGACAAGGGAGCTGTGCTGGCAGGTGTGAGGGGAACCCTGCCCTGACCACCTACACCCACTCCCCAGTACCCACATTGACACCTGCCCTCTGTACACCTCCCAGGCACGGACCTGACCCCACAGCACTGGGCAGCTCTGCTTTCCACCCCATTTCTCTTCCATGAGGAACCTTCTCTCTGGGCACAGCAGTTTCCTCTGACCATCTTCCCCCAGAGCTGTCCTAGTTTCAGCTGCAGTAGAGTTCATTTTCTTCCCAGTGCTGGTACAATGCTGTATTTTGGATTCAGGATGAGAATAATCTTGATCACACTGATATTTCTGTTGTGGCTCAGTTGTGCTCACCCCAAGTTGAGGACTTTTCAGTGTCTCATGCTCTGCCAGTGAGGAGCTGCACAAGAAGCTGGGAGGGAGCACAGCCAGGACAGCTGACCCAAACTGGCCAGAGGGATATTCCATGCCACAGAACATCCTGCCCAGTGTGTAAGCTGGGGGAGCTGCCTGGGAGGGGCTGATTGCTGCTGGGAGACAGGCTGGGCACAGATCAGTGGGTGCTGAGCAACTGAGTATTGGGCATCACTTGTCTGTCTTGGGGTTTATGACTCTCCTTTTGGTGTCTCCCTTTTCATTACAAATATTATTAAATATTATCATATTTTATTTTATTTCCATTATTGAACTTCCCTTATCTCAACCCACAGGTTTTACCTTTTCTTCTGATTCCCCCCCACCACCCCACCGGGATGGAGGGTGAGGTCAGTGGCCACGTGGTGCTTGGTTGCCATCTGGGGTTAAACCATGACAACCACCACCCACCCACCCCAGAAGCATTAGGTCCAGCCACCTCTACACACACGCCTGTCCCACTGAGACCCTGTCACCACATTCTCCCAAGCACCCCCATCACCTGCTTATCTCCCTGCACCCCCAGCTGCAGGCTGATGGATCCTGAGATCATTCAGCGTTCAAGGAATGGGGCACACCAACCTCCTCCCCCTTACCCCTGGAGACTGTGCTGCGGCTGGATCTTCATCCCTCCATGTGCACCCCCTTCCCTGTGCCTGCGATAAGTCTGTTTGCCTTGTACCTGGCAGCAGTTCAGAGTCCACAGGCAGCCTTTGGAGAATGGCATTTTAAAATAGTTGCACTGAATTAATTTTACAAGTCACAGCAATGCAGGAATATACAGACATTTACAGGACACTGTACAGGCAGTTTCTGTCATATATTAGTGCTCTTGCTATATACATATAATACAGCCTGCAGGAGCCTCTGCACAGGCAGGGACACCCACGCCCAGAGCACCCCAAAATGGAGCTGCTGCCCCGGGGCTGCTGGGTCACACAGGCTTGTTCAGGTTGATTTAATCAGAGCTTGGCCCTGAGCCTTCCTGGTTTGGCACTGTTAGCAGGGGTGACACCATCCAGGACAGAGCCAGCATCCCCTTGCTTTGCTTGTCCCAGTCTCTTTTAGAGGGTTTGTGGGACAGAGACCCCACTGATGCTCTGGAGGAAGCGGGTGCAGTCTCCACTGTGGCACCGTTTCTAGCCTCCTGCTCCTCCTGCCTCAGTGGCAGCCGCAGCTCCCGGCCACCATGTCATCGTACTGCTTGAGGACCACGTTCTCGTCATCATCGAAGTAGAGGAGGTTGATGGAGTAGAGCTTGTCGGGCACACAGCAGGGGCTGCTGACGCCCTCGCTCAGCTTCAGGGCGTTGATGATGGACTGCACCGTGGCGTGGTTCGTCGGCCGCATGTTCTCGCCCAGAGGGAAGGGGCAGGAGCCTTTGCAGTGGAAGGCGTTGTACCCCCGTGGGGAGATGATCCAGCCGGACCAGCCAATTTCCTCGAAGTCCACGGACAAGGGATGCCTCTGGCAGGGCTGGAGCCGCTCCAGCGACCGCGTACTGCGTGATCTGCCCAGCTTGGGCACCGGCATCTTGGCAGGGAGATTGGGAGCCTGAGGCTTTAAATCTGTCAGAAAGGAGCATCTAATGCCATTAGCCACTGCATGAGCCTGGGTGGAGGGAGAAGGTACTGCAACCCCCCGGCCACCCCTCCCCACAGGTTTTGTCTGCAGCTCTCTGTTCACAGCTTGTTACCAGCCCAGGTAGAGCCCAGGAGGAGCTGACAGCCTCAGCCTCACGGCCACCCTCAAACCCAGCTTCCCATCTGCAAGCAGGCAACACCCCAGAGCAGGCTACACCAGAAAGGAGAGAGCCTCTCCCTCTGGCCAGGGAAGGAGGTTTGGATTTGAGGAGCCCAGCCGTGGGGAGCACCCCCTGGGAAAGGGATGTTGGCACCAAGGGAGCCATGCCAGGTGTGTGGGACCCACCTGGGAAGGCAGCTGTGGGCAGCGACGCTCCCCGGCGCCCATCGTCTGTGAACAGGACCAACATGGGCTTCTTGCTCTCATGGTGGCCCCGGCCAGATGCAAACTGCAGTGGTGGGGGGTCAAGCGGGCTCCCCCCTGGGCCCTGGACTGTCACCAGCAAACCTTGGTTGCTGCTTTCATCTTCAGTCCAGTCACGAACCTGGGGAACCAAATTAGTGTCACCACGGACCGGGACAGGCACTGCGATAGTGTCCCCACAGGCAGGTCCCAGACCAGCAGCAGGACAGTGTGAACCAGGACCCTGTGAGGCCACACTCTGTGTGCCATGGGAAGGGGATGCTCTGGGGCTGCAGCACAGGGGACACTGTGGCAGGAGCCAGCACCAGAGCTCTCTGCAGAGCAGTGAGACAAGTTTTGGGAAGGATGAAGCAGCCCCCAGGGCTCTTGGGAGGAGTTTCCCCCCTCTCCCCGCCCCCCCCCCCAGGATAGGATGTATCCCACCATGTCACTGCAGAGACCACAGACAGGAAACTGCACTGGAACATGAAAAGCTGCTAGGGATGAAATGGGTTAAAAAACCTCCTGCATGTGAGCCCCCAGGATTCTCTCTGTGCTGCCCAAAACAGGAAAAGCGACTCACAGCTGGTGTGATGGCAAAGACCTCCCAGCCCGAGGTCTGCAGCGAGACAAGCCGGGCTGCCAGCAGCTTCTTCCCTCCAGGGGTGTCTGGCTTGTCCTTCTCTAGCACCTGGTAGACACTGACCTGGGGAAAGCAAAAGGTGGTCACCCCAGCATAGTCTGCCCAAGGGGTTGACCCTGGGCAGAGGGGTGGGAGGAGATGGGGAATTGTCAGCATGGATCTGTAACAACCTTGGTGTGCCTTTGGTAATGTTTGCACAAGCCAGAAGAATATTTAAGAACCTACCACAGTTAAATGGTCATGATTCTCTGTGAAACATTTTTTCATGTGATCCCAGAGCCAGGCAGTGTTCCCACTGCAGGCAAGTGACCACAGTGTGCCAGTGGCATCCCTGGGCACAGGCTGGGGGACAGTGCCATCCCCATCCCCCTTCTCACCTGGCAGAAGTGGTGCCTTTTGGGCCCATCTGTGACCCTCGGCCAGAGGCGGAAGAGGTGCAGTTCTGCCGTCAGGATCTTCTCATTCTTGGCCACGCTGGAGAGGACAAACAGGAACCGCATCTCCTCGCTGTGAGCTGGAGAGAAGGATGGGTTGACAAGAGCAAAACCAGGGGTGGCACCTCCACCAGCCACACTCAGCCCTTCCCCACAGACCCATCCCAGCACCACAGCCTCCCCCCCCCACCCCTTACTTTTATCCAGGAAGCTGCGAACGGTGTTGCCCTCCAGGATGTCAGGGTTCTTGGTGACACCATCCGCATTGGCGACAGTGTTGAATAGATCCACCATGTACTGGGGCGGCTGCTTGAAGTGAGCTGGGGGGGCCGGAGGGTCTTCCATGCCAAAGACTTCCAGGAGTTTCTTCAGCGCCTCAGCCCGCCAGCTAGCCACGCTGGCTGGGCTCGGGCATGCCGTCTTGGCCAGGGCTAGCAGCAGCAGGACAGTCCCCAGCATAGCTCTGTGCTCCCTGTCTCAGCACAACTGCCCCCACCTCCCCGGTGCTGCATTTATAACTCACTGGAAAGCTGGATTGGAGTGAAATATGCACAGGAGCAATCAGGAGGGTAAAGAGAGGTAATTGCCATGCTAACAAGGTGAGAAGCCCGGCTCCCGGGGCCCCTGCACCAATTAGCCCCAGTACACAAGCGGGAGGGAGGACGGCTCACCAGGCACTCCCGGGGCTGGCAGGGGACGCGGGGGTCTGGGGCCACTAGCGCCGTGACAGGGTGTTGGCTGGGCTGCATTTGCTCTCCGTAGGAGACTAACTGGATTTTAATGACGGCACTAATGGGACAAATCGGAGGACCTTTGTGTAGAGGAATGCAGCCCATCAAGATGAGCATCCCCTTCCCATCTCGGTCCTGCCGCAGCAGCTCGTGCTGCCCCTCTCGCAGCCGCTGCTGAGAGCGAGGATCGTGGCGGAGGCTCAGTGTCACACTGGTGTCCCCATCCCATGTTCCTGTCAGGTGTGCAGGGTGGGGTGCCCGGGGTCCACTCTCTCAGTGGGGGCAGCCCAGGCTGTGTGTCCCGCCGGAGAGCCGAGGCCACGGGGCACAGCAGGATCCAGCAGAGGACCCGGCGGTGCTGCGGCCCTGGGCTGCGGGGTCACTAATCCAGCTCCTTTTTTTAAAAAAAGGGCAATTGGCTTCCTGGGAATTAAAAGACATTTGCTGCTAATTTCTGAGTGCTTGAACTTAATGAAATATCCGGGTGGTGGGGTAAAAGCCAATTCTTTAGGTCTTGTTCCCCAATCACAGAGAAACCAGGCTGGTGCAGGTGGATATCACACACTGTACAGCTGCCACGGGAGTGAACGGAAAAAATTAGCATTAATTAACTAATTCAGCAAACGGCTGAAGCCCTGCCAGGACCACCTGATGGGACACAAGGTGAAGGCTAATGTCCCGTGGTGCCTAAAGTTTATTCCACCCCAAAGGACTGTTAATTATGCAGAACAGGCACGGCGGCACCGACAGGCTGGAGATAACGGAAAGAGGAAACTATCTGTATCCCCGGGATCCTTTCCCTTCTCTTCCCAGCTCACCAGCAGCATGTCCCACAGGATATCTGGGGGTGCCTGCAGAGGAAACAGCTCTGCCCCAACATGTCCAGCTCCTGGTTCCCTCTCCCGCGGCTCCAAAGTTTGTAACCGGGAGCAGCCAACCCGTGCACCCCTCAGCCCGTGCCAGACGGCTGCATCCTCCTGGGATGCTGGATGCAGAGGGGCCGCACAGCGGAGCCCCAAGGACCTGCAAATTGCCCATGATGTTTATTTTACAAGCTGCAAAACATTTATACCTGCTGGTTAAAGTAGCTTTTTTTCAAAAATAGCCTTCTCTCATTTGCATATCCTACAGACAGTCTGGCGGGGTCTCCAGGAGCCCCACCCACAGCTCCCAGCCCTGCTACCCCCGGCAGTGGCACTCCCGGATGGCAGCGACGCTGCGGACGTGGCCCCGGCATAGCCGTGAGGGGCACAGCGCCTCGGAGCAGCTTCTGCCCAGACCCAGGCATTCCTCTCCGTCTTGTGACTCCCTGCAGTTAAAGAAAAAACAGCACATGCCCAGTACATCCCCAGTAGACTTCCAGTGCAGTCAAAGAAAAACCAGTATATCATCAGTACGTCTCCAGTACCCCACTGGCCCCCATATCTGGACCTTCTGTTCTCACTCGGGAAAAGGGCAGATGCTCTGGAGCAGGATAGAGGAGAAGGGAGGCAGCTTTCTTCCTGCAGCATCTATTCTGTACTCATGGAGTAACTCATGAGCTGTCACCTCCCTCTGCCTGAGCAGAACAGGTCTTTCTTCCCGCATGGTTTGATTTGCTTCCCTTTGCATGCAAAGAATCCCAGAATGGTTCGGGTTGGAAGGGACCTTAAAGCCCATCTCATCCCAACTCCTGCCATGGGCAGGGCCGCCTTTCACTATCCCAGGTTGCTCCAAGCCCTGTCCAGCCTGGCCTTGGGCACTGCCAGGGATCCAGGGGCAGCCACAGCTGCTCTGGGCACCCTGTGCCAGGGCCTGCCCACCCTCCCAGGGAACAATTCCTGCCCAATCTCCCATCCAGCCCTGCCCTGTGGCACTGGGAAGCCATTCCCTGGCTCCTGTCCCTCCATGCCTTGTCCCCAGTCCCTCTGCAGCTCTCCTGGAGCCCCTTTAGGCCCTGCAAGGAGCTCTGAGGTGTCCCTGGAGCCTTCTCCTCTCCACGTGAGCACCCCCAGCTCTCCCAGCCTGGCTCCAGAGCAGAGGAGCTCCAGACCTGGGAGCATTTCTGTGGCCTCCTCTGGACTGGCTCCAACTTTTCATGTCCTTCCCCATCCCGTGCTGGGGATCCATGTTTTTATATCTACAGTCAACACATAGTCCTGCTCCTTCAGCCTGAAACAACTGCCTGGGCCCACCCTGCCCCAACAATCCACCACTCTTCCTGTCCCACAGCATTGCCAGCAGGTGAGGGACAGGAGTGGCACATCCCAGGCTGCAGAAGCCACTGCCAGGATCTGTGTCTGCTGTCCTGGGACACCACAGGCTCTGTAACCACCTGCCCAATTCGGCCCCACCACGGCAGGTCGGGCTCTCCCCCGGCACAGCTCAGCCCAAGCCCTGCTCCGTGTCCCCCCCCAGCCCGGCAGCCGCAGATGCGTTGGGTGAGGGGAGCAGGGGCAGCTCCCACCTGGCTGGGGGGCGGATGTGCGGGAGGGAGAGCGGATGGAGCCTGGCAGCTGTGCTTACCTAAGCAAGCAGGGATCCCCCGAGGAGCAGCTGCCCAAGCACCTTCCCAATCCCACATCGATTTCCTGCAAAGATTTGCAAAACAAAGGCACAAAAATCCCCTGCAGCACCTCAGCAGGGATACCCCAGCGCCCTCCACCCTCCCTCTAGCCTCAGGCGCAGCATCCATCCCCAAAGAAGAGCAGCAGCAAGGCCCAGCTGGCAAGAAGTACTTTGGGGGCAAAGCAGTGCTTTTTGAGTCAGAGGTCCCTGTGCACAAAGGTATGCTCAACTAGACAGGAGGGTCTCTGTTGAACTAAAGACATATGTAACAACTAAATATTTTTAAAAATAAATATAATTGTCCCTTAATTACTTTTTAAAAGAAATCATCGCTCCAAAGAAAAAGCCATTTGTTCCTTTATGGCCCTGATGTATGCACGAATTAGTAGCAGCAAAATACATTTTATAGCACGAGAGAATAAAAATGTGAGATTTTTACCTTTGTATTTTGTTGCCAGCATGAAGCTGCCAGCGTTAGAGCATCCACCCAGCAGCTCAAACCCCACATGAGGGCCCACCTGAGCCCACCAGAGAGGAGCCAAACCCCTGGAAACCTACCTTGAGGCATTCCTCCCTGTGTCTCGGAGAGCTCTGGACAATCTCATAATAATATTCCACATGGGAGACACAATAGCATTTTTCCTTCATTTCACAGATCTCCAGTGTCCAAACCACCTCCCCGCCATGTGGGGTTTTTGACCAGAGCAGTGCTGAACTTTGTGGGCACACAGAAAAGTCCATCTGTAAGGAAACAAGAAGGAAAATTAACCTGGAGCTGCACCCAAGGCTCCTGTGGAAGCAGCACAGACCATCCAGCTTTTGGCATCCAGCTCCTGCTGGAAAAGGCTGTTCTCTGTGTCAAGGTCTCAGCTGGGAGTTTGGGGCTCATTCCTTTACCAGCTCAAGGCTTCAGTGGTAGCTTTTGTTCCTCCATCCCAGTTTCAGACCACGAGGAAATGAAGGTTATTGTGGGTTCAAGTTGTGAATGCAGTCCCTGACCATGCAAAAGCCCCAGTTTATCTCTGAGAAAAACTGTATTTGAAAACAAAATATCGATGACAGCGCTTTTCCCACAGCCACATTCTTACACCAGGGAATGGGGGAAAGTGATTTAGCATTTATTCATTCAGCATTTACCACTGGATTTGCCAGGGACTGTGCCTTGAATGGGCTTCCTCAGATGCTGGAGCCAGTGTTACAGGCTCTCCTGGAGATACATTCCCCAGGCACCTCCAAAGGATGTGCTCTGTGCTGGGCTCTCCACAGGAGCATCAGCTGTGGCATCTGCCCCCGTGGGATGGGGGAAGGGAAGGGAAGGGAAGGGAAGGGAAGGGAAGGGAATTCCCCAGTTCTGGGGTGTGGGATGAAGTAAGGATGGTACCAGAGGGGTGGAAGGGGGAGGTGGGCAATGGCCCCAGCTTTGGGAGTGCAGAACAAAGCCCTGCTTTGCCTTTTCTTTCCCTATTCCAGCTTTAATTCAATGAAAAAATCCCAGGGCACAAAGCAGTTCTGTCTGGATTTGACATTCCCAGTTTGGTTGCAGAGAGTGGGGTGGGGGAGCTCTGGGTGGGCACACCAACAGCCACATCCCTGCTGCTGTGTCACCACCACACCAGGACATGCCACCGTGGCAGGACCTGATGGCCCAGCATCAGCCTGAGCTGATGAGAACACCAGAAAGAAAAAAGGTTGTTTCTGTGCTTTTCTCCCCTCACCAAATAAATTAGGATTAAAAATCTCCATTGCGTAAGCTAGAGGAGGGGGAGAAGGATGGCTGAGCTGGGTTTGGGCTCTATCTAGGACCTGGTTCTGCCCTGTCCCAGCCCTTGGATGTGGATCCTTCATGGGTTTGTGTTTGGCTCCTGGCTTTGAACAGGTTTTGAGAGTTTCCTGCCCCCTCCCAACTACTTCAGCAGCTGCTGGAGGAGATTTCTTTGTTCCAGAATGGAGCTGTTTTCAGGGGAGGAAAAAGTGATTTCTGAAAGCAACATCTTTGGATTGCCTTAAGAGTGGGACACAAAATGACAACGGATTTCTGGAAGTCAGTATTTTTGGGTGAGATTTTAACATCCTTCTCCAGCCCCGCGCCCCTCCACCCCGCCCCCGTTCCTCTAATGTTTCCAAGTCTTCACCACGTCACTGAAAGTATCAGCCCGACCTTACAGGGGAAGATCCCGAAGGAAAGTGCAGAGAACTGCCCTAGGGCAGAGGCAAAGCTGGCGGCGAGTCCGCATTTGCGAGCCCCGATTTATTACCATAACTGAGATTCTCCCTTCCCGCTCCAGGAGTTTCCCTCCCCCCGGGGCAAGAGAATCATCCAGCACCCTCCACTAACACGTCTGGGAAGTAAATGCTGATTCTCCCAGCTCTGGAAGAAAGCACTTCACGCTGCCTAATTGCCTTTTCCACTTGCAGCTGGATAACCAGCTGCTGCTTCCCTGAGCAGGCCCTCCTGGCGCTACCCCAGGAGGGGACCCGGCCTCAGGCAGAGCCCTCGGGGGTCTCCGCCGCCCACTCCCAGCCCGTCCAGCTCACAGAATCGCGGAATGAATTCCTAGGCCCCTGCGCCTCTCCAGGCTCACCTCAGCACTCCCGCGGTCTCTGTCCCTCTCTAGTGGCGGTGCCACAGCTCTGCCGCAGCAGCTGCCGGGAGGTTTGAACGAGTTGGGTTTTAGAAATGCCAAAAAATTACATCAGCAAATTCCAGGACAATGGAATTTGTCAAACAGCTGTGGTAAATCATTTCAACACGACTTTCCACTCCGATAAAATCAGTTCATCCCTACTGACATGTCTTGGATTATTTCTTGAGTGAACTCACAAGACAGTTCTCAATGAACCAATTCACCTTTGTCCCAGTGGGAGGGTTTCACCCAACCGGAATGATTTAGCTAGGAGTTTCCATTTCCAAGTGATTTTTGAACCATCAGTGTGGTTCACTGGTACTAAAAGGGCATTTCAGACTGTCAGTAAGGAAATTGCATGTTCCAGGCTCTGTTTCCAGCAGAGCTTTTATCACCAGATTGGTTTCCTTGCTTTGACTGGGAGGGTTGGAGCAGAGACCCCTGAGGTCCCTCCCAGCCTGATTCCATGCTCTCTGTCTAGAGGACATTTCCCTGTACACAAGGGGGTTGTATCTCCATCCTCACCCATGCACAGGAGAATTATCACTGTGTCTGCAGATCTGTGCTGTAAAGGCCTAGCAACAGGAAACCCAATGCCAAAACACAATCCCAATACCTGCAAAGGCAGAGGCTCTGCTCAGCAGATGAGTGCCCTGAGCTTGGACACTGGTGCTAGTCACACAAGAGGGCTCATTCCCATATTCCCAGAAGGAGGGAGAGGAGCTCTCCCTCGTTCATACTGGCACTGTAGGTTGGGTCAGAGCATTTCCCCATGTTGATCGTGACCTCCCAGGGAGAGTCTGGAAAGGTTTTCAGGGCTGGGAGCCAAAGACAGTCCTTGGGGCCAGTGCTGCAGTGTCAGCCCTCGACTACCTGCACCTCCCGAAGGCCTTCGAGGAGCAGGAGCCGCTCCAGGTGCAGCCGGGCTGGCTCACAGCAGGACCCCCCAGGGCAGGAGCACAGGGCTCTCACCTGCAGCAGCACAGGACAGGGCCAGGGGTGTGCCTGGGTGAAAACACAGCACAGGGAACAACCTCCAGCATGGGCTCCTGACACAAAACTCCTCTGACCTGCAACTGGCTCAGCTTTTACTCTCTCTCTCTGCCTGCCTGGAGGATGCTGCACCAGCAGTGCCACAGTGCTGATAACAACGGGACAAAAATGGTAACAGGAGTTGTCTTAGCTACAGGTGATCCCTCACAGGACACACACATGCAGCACCCACAGAGCTTGTTTCCACCCTTCAACAGGGTCTTTTATCCTGGTGGAGATGGGACTTTTGGCAATGTCAGCTCTCCTGGGATAAGGAGAGCACCACAGCCACGTCCCCAGTCTCCTTTGAGTCCCTCCTAAGAGTGACACATGGCACATGTGGGAATGACATCCTGCCATTCTTGCCCAATGAAACAGAAACAGGCCTCCAAGCTCTCTGCACATGGAAGAGCAGTTCTCAGGTACAGCAGAGGTGGCTGAAAGAGCTGCTGGGCTGGAAGCAGCCAGAACCATGGTTGGATGCTGCCAGGGCAGCTGGGTGGGCATTGCCACAGCTCCTTCCTTGGCTGAGCTCTGGCCTTTCCTCTGCCCCGAGGTACCCAGCACTGCTGGAGAGTGCCCATCTGTCTCGCCTGCACAAGCCACTGCTCAGGCCAGGGGAGGACGAGAGACTCAGTGATGGTTTTCTCCAAAGCCAAAACCAGGTCTTTTAAAAGATGTATAAAACCACAGCTCCAGTTACCAGCACATGACCCTCCCCCTGCCCCAGGCGCTCACCTTCCTGCTCCTTAGGAAATCCAGCATGGAGGACTGTCTGGAGAGCCCCGGGAGGCCGAGGTGGAAGGAGCTGATCCGCTGGGGCAGCTGGAGCAGCACTTCCTGATGTCCACATTGATGGGACTGCCAGAGATGTCTGCGAAACACTGCATCCACCAAGGGTTACCACTCATGTTTTGGGTGATGCTGGGGAGGCCTGAGCCCAAACCAGGGCTGAATACCACACACTGACAAAAAAGACACAGCCCAGCCCTGGAAAGTCTGCCTGGGAGAGAGATTCCTTCAGTCTGAGGAGGAAATTCCTAAGGGACAATCTGACAGTAGCAGTCACATCAACTGGTGTTTGCAGACCAGGAGTAAAACACTTCATGTTAGACTGGTCAGTGCCCACAGACTAAAATAGAATGCAATTAAAATTTCACTAGGAAACCACAGGCTTTTTCTTTAGTGAGCACAGGAGGGATGGGGTGAGAATAGCTGAATGCCCTGATTGGCAAAGGGAAAAGGGGATGCTCAGGCATGGCTGAAACCACAGACCATGCACATACTGAGCGAGCCTCAGCCCAGCAGGTCCAGGGCAGAGGGCTCCATCTGTCCTGGAGCCCAGTGAAGTTGCTTGAGCTGGAAACAAACCTGTGCCCACAGCCAAACCCCAATTTCACAGCTCTCCACACCTCCTGCATTGGCACATTGGCTTTGCATCAGAGGATGAGAAGTTGGGATCGGGTGTGGGAGCAGGGCAGACACAGGACCACAGCACCCAGGTTTGGATTGGCTTGCTCTGCTGTATTTTGAGTTTACAAATTAGCAGAGTTTATTGCTAAAGGCTGTTTCTTCTGAAAATCCTTTTGAAATTAGCTATTCTTCCTTAATAGCAGTGTCTGTACTCCAAGATTTATTGATGTAAGTCCTTATTTCATCAGATAATAGGGAAGAAAACTTGCATAAAAAGTGCCCAGTGTCATCCAATACCACTGTAATCTGTTTGCTTTGACCTGATGAAGTCACAGACCCAGTGTGTGCTGCAAATATGTAAACTTTGCATTGACTTAAAAACTGATTTTCAGTGTCCCCAGCACCAGCTGTGAGGGACCAGGAAACATGAAGGGACATTTGAAACACACTTGGGGTACAGCTGCTGCTGGCTGCCTGAGAGTCCCCTTGCTCAGGGAAGGAGTGAGCAGCAAGCCAGGCAGCAATTCCCAGCTTATCAGCCATTCCAGTGGTGACCCCTATGGATGCTCCTCACCCACAGCAGGGCACAGACAGCTGGCACTTGGCAAAGGACACTGTCAGCTGAAGACACCCCTGTCCTCCCAGCTCTGCTGCCATGCAAGCTGTGGTTTTTATTTTTAGGCAAATATTTTATATGTATCTCTCAATGACTTTTGAGTGCTCTTAGGACACCAAAGCTGCAACAGCTGACTGAAAGCTGGTGAATGTTGTGCTGATTTTCAAGAGCAAGAAGGAGGATCCCAAAAACTATAGGCCTGTCAGTGTCACTTCAATGCTTGCTAAAGTTATGGAGATTATTCTGGGAGGTGTTGAAAAACACCTGCAAGACAACACAGTCACCAGTCAGAGCCAGCACTGCTGCCTGAAAGTCCTGCTTGTCATATCTGTTATGACAAGGTGACCCACTGGGTTGACCCAGGAAAGCCAGGTGATATAATCTTTTTGGATTTCAGTAAAGCTTTCAATACTGTCTCTCCCAGGATCCTTCTGGACAAACTGTCCATCCCACAGCTGGATAAACACATCCTGGGATGGGTGATCAGCTGGCTCATGGGTCAGGCACAAAGGGTGACAGTGACTGGGGTGACATCAGACTGGCACTCATCACCAGTGGGGCTCTGCAGGGCTCCATCCTCACCCCTGTGCTCTTCAGCATCTTCATAAATATTTTGGATGCAGGACTGGAAAGGATACCAAGCATGTTCACAGATGATACAAAACTGGGAGGAGCTGTTGACTCCCTCAAAGGCAGGGAGGCCCCACAGAGACCTCAGTAAATCAGAGGGCTAGATCATCACCAACCATATGAAGTTCAAAAGGGCAAGTGCTGGTTCCTGCCCCGGGATGGGGCAGCCCTGGATGCAGGGACAGACTGGGAGCGAGAGGCTGGAGAGCAGCACCGTGGGCAGGGACCTGGGGGTCCTGGTCGGTGGCAAGTTGGAGCTGAGCCACCAGTGTGTCCTGGCAGCCCAAAGGGGCACCGTGTCCTGGGGGGCACCAGGCCAGGGAGGGATTGTCCTGCTCTGCTCTGCACTGGGGCAGCCTCACCTCCAGTGCTGGGGGCACTTTGGGCACCACAAGATCAGAAGGATGCAAAGCTGAGAGTGTCCAGAGGAGGGACACGGAGCTGGGGAAGGGTCTGAGGGGAAGTCATTTTGAGAGCAGCTGAGGGCACTGGTCTGTTCAGCCTGCAGGAGACTGAGGAGAGACCTCATTGCAGTTACCCATTCCTTGTGAGGGGAAGAGGAGGGGCAGACACTGATCCCTCCTCTGTGGTGACAGTGACAGGACCCAAGGAAATGGGCTGAAGTCCTGTCAGGGAGGTTGAGGCTGGGTATTACATAAAGGTTTTTCCACCAGATGCTGGTCAGGCACTGAACAGGCTCCCCAGGGAATGTTCACAGCCCCAAACCTGACAGAGCTCAAGGAGCATTTGGACAATGCTCTGGGGCACATAATGTGACTCTTGGGATGGCTCTGTGCAGGGCAGGGAGTTAGACTTGATGACCTTTGTGGGTCCCTTCCAATTCAGCACATTCTGTGATTCTGTGATTATATTTTCATCATTATTTATTCCTCTAAAGTTGTCTCTGGAGGTGACAAGCTGTCACTGCTTGTAACAGCTCTTAGTTTGGGTATGATAATTTTATCATTCCTACTGTACACAAGAATCTGGTATTTGGCAAACACTAAAGGCTAAATTTGTACAAGTGCTGCTCTCGTGCACTGAAAAACCCTAAGAAACCTCAGAGCATGATCTGTTGTGTCCTTACAGCCACTGTAAAGGGGAATTGGGCCCACAGGCTGCTCCTGAAGGCCACAGACATTTTTCTGATGAACAAATGGAGGTACTTTCTACTTCTTCTGCTTTCTCTACTTTTTCAGGGCAGCTTGTTGTCCTGCTGACAGCACTTACAACATCAATCCTGGGAAGCAAAAGTCTGCAGTTGTCCTGAACTGATGCAGAAATAAACAGGGAATTCAAACACGGAATCGACCACAGTGCAGCTCAGGTCCAGGGAACTAAGCTCCTTTGTGCAAAGGAACAGACCCAGGGGTCAGGCAACTCATCAGTTCCTGTGCTACACAAGATGTTTAAGTGTTGGCTTATCTGGGCAACGGGTCCCTGGCACATTTCTGTCCTTAATCCCCCAAGGGAAAAGGCACTTGGAAAACTTCAACACAAAAAAACAGCCAAGGGATGTGCAGGATGCGAATGTGGAAACATCAATGCTCTTGGTTTCTGAGGGTGAAGGGGAATTCAGAGCAGGTATGGCTGTCCCACCCCTGAAAGTGTTCACAGCCAGGTTGGACAGCGCTTGGAGCAACCTGGTCTAGTGGAAGGTGTCCCTGGCTGTGACAGGGGGTGGGACAAGATGAGCTTTAAGGTCCCTTCCAATCCAAACAACTCCATGATTCTATGAACTCACCGTACCCAACATGGAGGAAATGGCTCTGCCTCCTGCAGCAGCTCCCTCTCTGCGAACAGATTCCCTTGCTCCTCCACTCTGCCAATGACTCCTGCACCTGCACTCACAAACCAAGCCTACAATTCACCATCTTTTCTGCCTGAGCTGGCACGAGGCACTGAGTGCCCAGCACAGCTCCAGCCACCCCCTATCCTGAATTAAGTGCCTCCAGCACAAAGAGATTTTGTTATAGATGGAAATGACACATCTGATCCTAGCCAGGTGGGCTGAACACCCTGTTTAGTTACTCCAGAAAAACATTCTGGCACTGTTTATCTCACTGTTTGTCTGCTCTCTTCTACTTCCACCTTACTGCAGGGCTGGGTAAGAGGAGTCCCCTCCCACAGTACAGAGGAGCTCGTGGGCACTAACTCCCCCCAGATTCCTTCACAGAAGCTTCCCCTGACACAAACCCCACAGTTTGCCAAGGGCAGACACTCCTCCGTGCTGTTCACTGAGGAAAGCACACACCAACCTCCACAGCAGCATTGATGTGAGCAGAGCCCCCTGCAGCCCCACACCACACCTCCTCTGCTCTGCCACGCCAGAGGCTGAAGCAATGCCAAGGACAAGAAGAAGGAAAAAGGAACTCACTGGCAAAGATGGGAGCCTGCAAGGGCCCTGCGAGGCAGACCACAGCTCATGGGTCTGGGAAGCACAGGAAAGTCTCCAGTACCTCTGACACTTACAGCTGCCCTCCCTGGCAGCTGAGAAAGTGAACAGCTCCAAAATGGGTTCGCTTATCCCAGCAAATGTCCCCAGACTGTAATCTGTACAAACACCTCAGCAGCCTGGGCAATAAGCACCTCTCCCACACAATCAGGATTGTGCTCCCCACATGAAGAGGCTTGCATCAGGCTCCCAGCAAACTTCAAAGTGCTTCTTGAGAGCCACTGGATTTGCTGACAGCCTGGGGAAGCTCCCCTGGGGGTCTTTGTTCCTACCACCACTTCCAAACTTATTTAAGTTGGTGGTGGCTGGGAGCTACTCTCATTTGAAAGAAACACGCATCCTCCATCCTCCTTCATCCCATTCAATGGTTTTATCGGGGTACAACCCTGTCCTGTCCCTCCCCACACCAAATGGAGTCAGAGCTGGCACGTGGACAATGCTGGCAACACAGCAGGACATGTCACAGCAGCGATGGCAGCGTGTCGCCCACAGCCACAGAGTTCTGCTGTTAAATCCACGTAGGAAAGCACTAGTTAAAGTAGGAAAGCTCTAGTCACCAGAGTCCTGGAAGCAGCAGAGGCAGCACTGGTGCCTGTGTGCTGTCAAGGGCTCTCAGACGTGGCTGATGGCAGCAGCTCCTGAACACAGGATGCACACAGCTCCTCATCACAGAACTCGAGCCCTCTGCACCAACCTGTCCAGGGGCATGGGGCAGGGAACAGATCCAGCTCCCAGTGAAAACGTTTTTGCCAGATTCAAGAGTGAGAGCACACAAGAGAACAGTGATGGCAGCATACACACTCCTCTGGCTTTCAAAATGAGGTTTGGGAGGGTTGGGTTGGGGTTTTTTTGGCTACAATTACTTCCAAGTGTAACAATCACAGACACTTATGGAAGCTGCACAGCTCTCCCAAGAAGCTGAGTTCCCCTGGAGCTTGTCCCCAGTTCCCGGAGGACAGCTGGGTTTCTCTAGGATGCGTTCCCTGAGAAAACAATTAGAAAAACTAAAATGCTAGAGAAGGCATCCTATCAAAACCACATCATTTACCACCAGGCTACAGGAACCCCAGCCCAGAGCAGAAATCAGCACAGCTGTTCAACAACAACAACAACAAAAATTTAATTAAGAGAAAAACATATAACAAAACCCACACATCCATTAAAAAAATTCCTTGTGCCTGGGCCACTCTCTGTTCACAGCTCTGTGGTGCTGTAGAGTAACCACAGAAGCTGGGACTGCTGTTGGGAGTAACTGCTGTGTAACCTGGCCAAAGCAGAGAGCTGCACTGCAGCCACGGGGGAAGTGACATACAAAATAGTTATGAAAAAATATGCATTTTAAATAAAGAACTTACAACAACTTCAACTTTATACAAAATATCATGGTTGCCATGTCTCAACTTCAGTGTCTCAATTCTAGGAATTATTTTTGAATTCTCAGCATCCTGTTTTCCATCTTACACCACCTCTGCAGTCTCTTTCTCCAGAGAGCTCTTTGTCCAGCTCAGTCCAAAGTTCCTGAAAATGAAAAAACACATTATAGTCTCAGGAATCAGAAGTGCAGTTCTGTGAACAAATAATACTCATTTACAAGCTATCAAAAGAAAGTGCAGTAACTTTAAAGTTTAAACAAATCACACCCGAGTAAAACCAAATCTAGCCAGAAAAGTACTGCACATGCCTCGGGGTCCAGCTGAGCCATTCCAGTGCTCAGAGGGGCACAGCAAGCCACTAGGAATTACTGAAGATGTGGAAACAGAGAGCTTTGCAAATGATTCAGTTCTCCCTCTCCCAAGTAGGTGATTACACAAAACACTGAAATCAAGTAGAAACTCACCTTCCAAAAAAGCAAATTCATCAATAGCTTCAATGGCATTATCTGAAAAGCAAATTGAGGGCAACACAGATAAACTGACTCCATATTTGCATCTGTTTCAAACAGCAGCATTTGAAATTACAGCACAACACAGTGACCAATTTCAAAGAGATTTACTTGTTTTGGAGATGGTGTGTGAAATTATTAGTGCAGTCTTTGGTAGAAGTTTTTCTCTCCCATCTTCAGGGAAAGAAAGAGAAGAATCCATAATTGCTTCAGCACCTCCAGACAGGTGGAAAAATCCCCCATCCCAGCAACCCATTGCTAAGGCCAGCACAGAACATGTCCCATACCCAGATCTTTTCTTTGCAGGGTTTTCCTTTTTCCTTGCTGGGCATACATGTAAGCATCTTTGGCTATGGTTTCAACAAACAGCTCCTACAAGGCAAAACAGGAAAAGGAGAGAGAGAATATCCTGAGGAAAAAAGAAAGGTCCTACAAGATTTCAGGATTAAATCAGAATCTTCATCTACTAACACTACCCCTTCCTGGTAAAAAGCTCTGAAAATATTAAAGGAAATGGTTGGACAGTGGAGAGAAAGCTGGGAATGTGGGTTCCTCAAAACACACATTCTCTGGGAGACCTGCTCCACACCAGGGGCTCCCAAGGCACCTTCTGAAGGGGGAAAGGTGTCCTGTGCTCAGGAGATGAATCATGGAATCCTTCAAGTGGAGAAATACTTCTAAGATCATTATATCCAACCATCAACCCAGCAGCACCTCCACGTTCACCACTACCCAATGTTCCCAAGTGCCACAGCCACATTTAACAGTTCTAGGGATGGTGACTGCCCCGGGTAGCCTGTGCCAGAGCTTGACAACTCTCTCCTTGAAGGAATTTTCCCAGTATCCTACACCTCCCCTGGTACAGCTTGAGGCTATCTCCTCTTGTCCTGTCCCTTGTTACTTGGAAGAATCGACCGACCCCCCTCAGCTGCCCCCTCCCAGCTCCCTCAGCCGCTCCTGGGCCTGCAGCCCCTTCCCCAGCTCAGGCCGGCCTCAACTGTCCCGCAGGTCCCTCGCTGTGAGCAGCCTCTCGGGAGAGAAGGAAAAACCTCCTGGGAACGGCCGAGCAGCATCCCCGCTCCCGCAGCGTTTCGGCGCCCAGGACTCCCGGGGCCGGCCCTCACCGTGGCCCGCGCCAGCACGAACACGGCCTCCTGGCTGGCCAGGGTGACGTCCGGGTCCGCCTTCACCAGCGCCTTCACCCGCGCCAGCGGCAGCCGGGCCAGGNGCCCCGGAGCGCCCGCGGCCCCGAGCAGGGCCTCTCCTCTTCCCCTTCACACCACCGCCAAGCACGGCCCCTCATCCTCCCCTTCACCCCATCCCCTCACACAGCCGCTACACCCCCATCCCTGCCCTCCACAGAGATGGCCTTCAGTGCCTCCCTGCCACCCCTCGTGCCCCAACACGGTTCTTGAGCCTCCCTCTCCCCACCTGCCCTCCCTGCGGCAGCGGCAGGAGCAGTGGGGCAGGTGGGAGGGGGCTGTCACTGCTGTCTGCCCGTCCTGTGCCCCGGAGTCAGCTCCCCGTGGGTCCGGTGTGGGGCCTCCTGTAAGATATATATAAGTGATTCGTGTCAAATGGAATAAAAAAATACCAAAAATTGTATCAATTGCAAATATTTCTGTAATATTGTGCAAGATTGGGTAAAGCAGAAATAAACCAAGTAAGGCATGGCATAAGGGGCCTTAGTTGGAAGTTTTAGCTGATGTTACTAGAATTTAGAGACTTGTGGTTAGAGCTGTTGGTGAAAATAGAAGCTTAACATATAGAATAAGGAAACTAGAATATTAGAAAATGCTTGCTTAAGGTGCATACATGTGGAAAAAAGAGGAACCAGCAAAGACAAGGAGGGATCAATCTCCTAAGGACCACCAGAGGAAGATTCAAGATCTGATATGTCGCAAAGACCACCTGATGAAGACCCAAAAAAGATCTGGCATGTCAGCGAGAATGGAACCTGCACAGGTGCACTGGAACATGTCAAGTCAGCCAAAATAAGATCCATAAAAACCTAGTTGGACTTGCATTTGGTGTGCATGTTGGTTGGAGCGGGGACTCCCTGCACACCCAGCCTTGGCCTGATCACTCAGTGCTGTTTGCTTGCTTGTGTTTTATCACGAACACATAATAAAACTTTGATTGAAAGCTATTTTGGCTGATTTAGCCTGAAATAATTTATAACACTCCCAGCAGCCCCTCTCCATCCTATCCCCAGCTGGTGGGATCAAGCCCTCCAGTGCCCACCTTGGGCACCCACCACCCTCCACAGGACCCCCAGGACCACCACCCTTGGCCAACAGGTGCCTGCCCCAGCCTTCCCCATGTCCTCAAACTCGGTCTTATCTTTAAAACCATCTGTAGGCAGGAGCCACCATGGGCACTGCTGGTAGGACAACTTCCCAAAGGGCTGCAGAGACACGCCGTCCTGGAGCAGGGACACCAGCACCAAACAGAAGGCCAGAGCACCCCTGCCAAGGCTTGACTTGACATCTCAGACCATTCTTGCCTCAGAGACAGTAAACAGTGACACCAGGACAGTTAGGCACTGCAATGGCCCAACACAGCACCCTGCCGTGCAGAGCTTCTCCTTCCTTCCCAGAACAATTGAGCTCTTCAGTGGAGCACATGTCCTGCAGTTTTGGATACTCCAGGAAGCCAGAGCCCTCACCCAGCTCTCCTGTGTTCCCACAGAGCTCAACTGTGCAGGGCTGTGTTGGTTTTGCTATGAGACCTCCAAAAATCCCCTCCACCCTCTGCAAGTTGTGTGCAGCTCTGAGACCTGACCTGCAGAGGGTCCTGGGCCACCATCGGACAAGGACATTGCCCACCCTCCTGGTCCCATCCCCTTGCATCCCACAGTCACTTCCCAAAACTGGGGCTCTTCTCTGGATATGACTGTTGTGGCCAGCAGGACTTGGTGGGCTGCAAGTGTCAAACAGCAGCAGAGCCAAACTGCTCTGCTGCTTGGTACAGCGACAGCTGCTCCTCCTCTTTCTCCTCCTCCTTGTGCTGCCTCAACATCAGGCAACAGCAACTTCCTGGCATTGCACACAGCTCCTCACCAGCCATTAGGAAAGAGCTTCTGGTTTCAAGGGAGGGTGGCCTTAGAGCAGCTTGTCCAGAATGCTTCAGGTGGTCTTTAGCAAGGAGATGAACACACAGGAAAGCATCCACTGATGGAAGATGGTGAGTAAGAACCAGACCTGGGCTGTGCTGGGCATGGGGACAGGACACTGGGAGCCATACATCCTGGTTGGAAGGGGTTTGGAGATGTCCTTGTGAGGGGCTCGATCTGGCCAACACCCTCACTCCTCCTGAAAGGCAAAGTCCTCCTGTACATCTGAGCTGGATGGAGCTTCAAAGGTCTCTGACCAGTTCCTGGGCTCAGAGGAAGGTTTGCTGGGTGAACTTGGGCTGAATATAAACATCTGAAAGGAGAAAGCCACACTCCCACCGAGTCCAGGAGAGCCCCCACCAGCACAAAACGGATTGGAAAACCTGGAATTGATCATGCTGATGGCAGTGCTGTTCACCCAAGGGCTCTGAGCATGTCCCAGCTCATGGAACAGGCCCAAAACTGATCATTACAAACCACCAAATCATTCAGGTGCCAAAAATCCCAATGGCATGTTTGGGAATCTGGAAAACATTGCTTTTTTCACTAGTTTGAGAGAGAGCCCCACTGCTGGTATACAGGAAATGGCACATTCGTGCTGTTTCAGCCAAGAGCTGCATTTGGGGTTTTACCAGGAAAATTGGGGTATCTGCCTGGGGAACTTGCACTTCTGTAAGTCTGTATATATACATTTGATCAATTATGTCTAAAAACTTTGCATCAGCTTCTCTCCATATCAGCCCTTCCCTTGTGGAAATAAAAATTGTGCAATCACAAACCCAAACTGAAATCCCAAAAGGAGAACTCCAAAATCAGACCATACAGCTCCAGCAAAGCAGCCAGCTCCAGTGCAAAGGGACACTGTGGTCTGGGGACAAGGGGATTGGAGAAAGATGGGGAGGGTAAGGTGATCCCTCCCCTCCCACAAGGTCTATCTGAGAAGCTTACGAAAAATGTAGCCCAATCCCATAGCTTTGTGCCATACCTCCAACCTGGCAGTCTTCTTCCAAGACCCGTACAGCCTCCTCCTGGCAGCTTTTCTCTGGAGGCTCTAGCAAAAGGGGAATTTTGGCCCCTGAGGAAGCTAAAGGCAGCTCTGTGCTGGAGAAGATGTGTCCTGGTTCGTGTGTGCACAGTGTGAATCATACAGGAAAGACACATGGCAGAAAAGTAGGGCAGTCTGCTGCCTCTTGGCCTTGTTTTTTCTGCACGCAGGTGTTGGTGGGATGAATCTCCGCAATGCCATCCCAGTTTTTCCTCCAGGGAGGGATCCAATGGCCCTGTGTGGTCTCCCCCACCAACTTATCATGGAAAACAGGATCCAGGCAAGGCAGGTTGCTCCCATCTGAGCCCTGGGTAATCTGTGGATCTGAGATTCTGCCCTCAGGAGCTTTGCTACTACCACCCAATCCCTCTGATTTGATGGTCCCTGGTAGTGGACAAAGGGTGGATCAGACCAAAAGACTCCATGAAATGTCTCCTGGATGCCCTCTTGGTGGGGTGACCTGGTCCCAGTCTGGTTTGGTGCAGTCTGGTGTTGTTTTCTCAGACATGTTTCAGGACCTTTTTGAGTAAAGACCTTGTTTTTTGGAGAAGGCTCAGTGTGAGACCATGTTGAAGGAATACCACATTCCCCAGGGGGAATTTTGACTCGTTTTCCTCCGTGGTGTTTTGACTGGAACTGCTTTTCTTAATGGTTGCAGACACATCTGGAGGGGAGAGATGCTGTAGTGAGGCACCTTCAGGCAAAGTTCCAAGAGAACAGGAAAGAACCTCCTGAAGTGGGTGGCCGGCCAGAGAGTCGCCCTGCAGCCTCCTATGCACCAGAGCCAGGACAGATGCCTGCCATGGCCTCCAAGGGTGATCCTCCTCCAGAGCCCCCCCGGAGCAGGAGGGTGGACTGCAGCAGGGCTTCTCCATCTCACAGTACAGGTCAGAGTCTGGGACAGCATCCTGCCCGTGAGACCCCAGCACGAATGGTGCGTCGGAGGAAGGGGATGGCTCAAGATGCCAACTTCCACCCAGTGCCTGCAAAGCCAGGAGGAGATGTGTTGAAGGAGAAGGTGGGAGCTGGCTGTGATCCTCCCCACAGGAAGCCAGCCCAGCAGGCACGGCCACCCGCCAAAGACAAGAGGGCTCCAGCAGTTCTTGCCAAAGGCACGGCTGTTGCAGGCCCCCTGCTCGCTGTGGGAAGCCTCCAAAGGACAGAGCACCCAGCTGTGCCCCGGAGGAAGCCTTTGCCACACCCCAGGGTACTGGGAGTGAAGCCAGCCAAGCCCCGGCGCCCTCCTGTTGTGGATTTGGCAAAGTTCAGAGCAGCTGCACATCCTGGGACATCTGTCCGTCCTGCCACAGAACCACCAAGGAGTGCTCAGCTGGGTATGGCCAGGCACCTGGAAGATCCTCAGGGAAGGGTGCTGCTCATTCAGGAAGGAAAATCTCCCCAGTTAGAGCCTGAAGCTCCTGGGAGATGGAAATACTGAGAAGGCTGGTGGAGAGGTGGGGGCTGGTATTACCAATGGGGCTTTTACAGGCAATAGCATGAGGATGAGGATGAGAGAGAAGGAGAGCAGGTGAAGAAACAAAGTGCCCCAGCCCTGGCTGGGCACAAGTTTCAGGCTCTGGAGTGTTTGTAGGAAGTAGGGTTGGAGTAAGTAACATGAGAGATATTGCCAAACTGTAGTCAGCCCCAGATGGCTGGGGACTGGAGCACATGGGGGAAGAAAGGCTGAGACCCAGGCTTGTTCAGCTGGGAGGAGAGGGAGGAAGGGGAGATCTCACTGCCCAGAGCTAGCTAAGGGAGAAAATGGGGCCAGACTCTTCCTAGAGATGCCCAGGGGCAGGCCTGGGGGTGATGGGCATGAGCAGTAGGGGAGGTGCCAGTTAGACACTGCCCTTCCATGCTCCACAGTGGCCTTCCAGATCTAGGCTGCTGTGGTGGTTTCTCACAGTTGCTGTTCTGCTAATCCACACTCTAGGTGATGAAACCTGTTTCAAATCTTGCTCAATTTCTCTAACCATGAGAGTAGACTTCCCTTTCTCTCCTTAAGAGAACTGAAAAATCGAGCTGTCTGTCTATAATTAAAAGGTGTTATCAGGGCCACACAGTGTGCTGGGAGATTCTCACATGACTGGCCCTGACCCAGGGCTGAGCAGATCCTTCCCTTCCCTGATAAAGAAGGGAAGGATCTGCTCCCTCCGTGTCCTACAAACCAGCAGTTTTTCAAGTATTTATTTGTCTCATGGGTCCTGAAGCAAGTTGCAACATCTAGAATTACGCCTTGCCTTGATTTGATAATTTTTGTTCATTTTTAGGGCAGTCTTATGATTTTTAGGACCAGGTATCTGATTGTGTGTTACTTCGTACCATAAACCAGCAGAGATTTGATGTTGTCCTCAGGTCTTCGTGCCCATTTTTGGTTGGTCTGGTTGACCAGGCTGGAGACAAGGCTCATGATACAAGTAATGGCATGTTAGCAGGGGTGTGGTCATGCTGGCAATCCTAAAGGATGCAGCAGCAAGTTCTGGCTGATGATAATCCTGAGCATGTGGAGATATCCAGTACTTGCCCTGACTCTGGTACATATCTGAAATTTAGGGATTTTGCCACATTCGTGATACCTGTTTTGGCCTCTTCCCCTCTCTTTCCATCATTTGTCCAGGAAGAAGGTAACATTAGAAATACACAAATGGGAAAGGACATATGCAAGGTCCTCAGTGAAGAACCTGATGAGCTGTGCACCAGTGTGCTGAAGAAAATCCCTAGATGGGCTATGGAATAAAAACTCCTTGCTCCATCAAGATGTGCAGTCACTTTTATTTCCCCTCCTCCCCCAGCACTAAATCCAGCCCAGAGTGGCTCTGACCTCAGGGTGGCTGATAGAGCTGAGGACAAAATATGAAATAATCCCTCCCTGCTCCCTCCTGTTCTGCTGTTTGCCACAGGTCACCTGAAACCAGGCTGTGCTGCATCAGTGCCTGTACGGTTCCCACTGCAGGATGCTCCAAGTGACATGGGGTAAGTGACACTGAGGCAGCACTGCTATTCCAGGTGGCTTCCAGGTTGTGCCAAGCCACTGGGAAGGGCACAAGAGGAGCAAGAGGATATTTGGGTTTTCCTGCCTGCTGCTGGAGCCCAATGTGTGCAAGCAGCTCCCACAGTGAAGCGTGGCCATGCCCTGGGGCTATGTTACCTCACTGTGGCCATTGCACCCCACTGCCCATCCACATGCAGCTGTGTGAGGAGCTGCTGGCACAGGGCACAGAGTTGCTGTCCAGCTCTGCCCCAGCCCACCTGCTTGCTGCCCACCCTCCTCCTGGCAGCCCTGACTCTGCCCTCGGCCCCCAGTGCTGTCATTGCAGCAGCAGTTCCTAACCTGCTCTGCCTTGCCGCAGGGGTGCAGATGAGATATACGATGATGTGGAGCCTGTTGGGCTGGCCAGGAGAAGCGCAGGCATTCAGCTATCTTCTGTGTCCCAGCTGCCAGTGCATTCCCGCCCCAGAGGAGGTGAGTACAGGAGGGGCTTGGATGCTGTTTGGGGTGAGACCTGCAGCTCTGAGAGCTGTGAGGCCCCGATGAGCCATGGGCGTCGGCAGGGCCTGTGCTAAGCCCACTGCTCCCCCACACAGGAGGGCAGTGGGTTCCTCTCTTGTAAATGGGCACAGAAAGCCCTAATGGCTTCACACTTGGGGACAAACTCAGGGTTTGGTCCCAGGAGGAGAAAGCTCTTGCTGCTCTTTGTATCCTGTCTTGGCAGGCTCATGGCAGCACCTCTCCTGGGGTTTGGTTTTGCAGGTGGAGATGCTGGCCGAGCCTCTAACAGGGTTACCTTGCTGGCAGCTGCACAGAGGTAACGAGGTTTTTTTGCTCTTTCTAAGGGTCCCAAAATAGCCAGGGCTCCTTGCTGCTCCGAAAAAGCTGCTGCTGTAATGGTGTCTGCTGGGCTTGCAGTAGGAAGTTCTGTGGTGAAGAGCACAAGCTGCAGGCTGTACATGTGGCCCAAGAGCCCCCACAGCCCCAGAGCTGGCACAGGGAAATGCGATGGGGAGCAGCTGGCAGGGAGAAGGGGACGGGAGGGGGCAGAGCATGAAGTCATCTGAACCTACCCATGGCTTTCAATGACTGCAGAGAATCCCAGGTCGCCCAGAAGATGAAGACCATGACACTCAAGGAATGCAAGAAGGAGGAGAAGATAGACAGGGAGTTTCAGAAGAAATTCAAGGTGAGCAGCAACGAGTGATCACTTTTCCCTCTGAGCTCCTTCTCCCCTCCTGGGAAGGGCACAATACAATGGGAGAAAAGAGCTGTGCTCCACAGGGACCAGGGATACCCAGATCACATCCTGCCTTGTTCCCCCAGGTCACACCTGCCCCATTCCCCCAGATCAGACCAGTCCCACAGACCATTTGGCTAGACAGGAATCTGCTGTTTTTCAAGGAGGGAGAGCAGTCAGACCTGCCTGACTCAGCTCCCCTGGGGCACTGCTGTTTGTGTTTCAGTTCGAAGGCAGCATCAACGTCCTGACTCAGATGATGGTCGACCCTGCAGCAACAGAGAAGAGGGGCGGGGCAAAGAACCTGCCACTGAGACGGGGAGAAATCCTTGATGTCATTCAGTTTACAAATCAGGAGCAAATCCTCTGCCGGAACAGGCAGAGAAGGTGTAAGTCTGGAGGGGGATGAGGTTTGCCCGCAGCAGGGAGCACACCACAGTTTTGGGAAAAAATTTCTTCATTCAAACACCTCCTGACAGGCCTCCTGACAGACCTCCTCCACCTGTTAGGCAGATCTGACAGGTATCCTGCTACCCTGAGAAGGTTCCCACTTTTCTCTGCACAAATGTCCTGCTGTTCCTTCCACTCAGCAGCAGCATTTCTTCTGTGAGCTGTGCTTATCTTTTCCCTCTGCTAAAAGCCTTTGCAGCCCTTGAAGCCTTCAGGCCACCAGCCCAGCACACCAGCCTTTGCCATGGGCTCGAGCTCCACAAGCTGTGTCTGCACTGAGGGATACTCGGGTGGAATGGGCTGCAGATCCCTCGGGCAGAGAGGGAGGGACCAGGCGCTTCCCAGCCAGCTGCTATTCAGCCCGGCAGGCTCCTTCCTGACACTGCCCAGAGTAGGCTCCTCCCAAGGGTCCAGCTCGGCTTCCTAGAGATGGATTCCTCCTTGTCCCAGCTCTGTCTGGGAAAGGAGGTGTTGCTAAACCCTGGGTAGGGGCAGCTGCTGCGGTGATTCCCACTGATGCCCTGGTTCCCAGCATAACCTGACTTGTTTTTCCTCACTCTGTTGCAGACGGCTATGTGCCCCGGGCTGTGATGCTGCCTCTGTGAGTACCCTTTCCCAGCCCCTTCCTCTCCACTCCATGAGCTGCAATGACTGCTCCATGACTGGCCAATACCAAATTAGTTCTGGCTGGCAACTCAAAACTACCCAGCTCAGGCTGTGACCAAAAGCCTAACACCAGCTGGTTACCCTGGGGTGGAATCTACCATTTCTGGTGTCAGGAGAGATTGTCACTGGGGCTCTGGGAACACTCCCCAGGCTGTGGTCCCTCACGTGGGACCTGCCCAGACACTGCTCAGGGGCTGCTGCTGGCACAGGATCGGGGTGCAGCCCCTCTGCATGGCTGGGTCTGCAGCTCCTGGCAGCCTGGGACGAGGCCACCATCCTGAGAGGGGCCAGAGTCATGTTAACCCCACTCCAGATGGTCCCAGCTCTGCAGGGAGAGCACTGTGCTGGGAGGGGGAAATGGGGCTGCAGGTGGACAGCAGAGCCCACAGACATGTCAGGAGAGATGGGACAGATATGGCAGCAGGAGCTGGTCCTTGCCTCGGGGTTGGGAGGTGATGGGGACATGGGAGACCACACTGCCCATAGCACCCCATCTTTGTCCTTGCAGGGACACTGACATCTACGATGACGTTGAGATTTATGGTAGGTACACAGAACTGCTGCCATACCCCTTCACTGGCCACAGTGACCCCCACACCAGCACCAGGATTCCCCTCCTCCTGACCCCTTGCTGTTTTGCTGCCTTCCCTCTCTCCCTTGCCTCTGCTCAATTCCTCTTCCTCTCCCTGAGGTATCCTTTACTTACTCCCAGTTCCCTAAAGGTCTTCATGTTCCTCTTCCCAATTATTTGGACTTCTCTGCACCTTGTTCTCAGCTTGCTCCCTCCCCTTGCTGCCAGTCCCAGGGCTCCTTCAATGTCCTTTGAGGTGTCCCTGATCCCCCAGACAACTCTGACTCCCCTTTCCCAAGCAATTGCTCTCTCGTGACATGAAAACTCCATCCCTGGCTGGCAGTTGGCTCTGAAGATGGAGCTGAATAGAGACAACTGCATTTCAGCTCTGCTCACAAGCACACACTTTATCTATTCTAGCAGGCTGAGCCAACCACGCTAAGGCCAAAGACAGCACCACAGAGACCTCCCCAAGGGCTGCAACATGAACAGCACCAGACACCAGACTCCTTTTGTGAAGGAGCTCTGCTTGCTCTGAGACAGACTGCAAACCCACCGTGCCATGCCTGAGCAGTGGCATGGCTGCTCAGCATGTGGGGCTGAACAGATCCTGTCCCATGGCACAGGGAGCCACAGCTCCTCAAGTCACACTTTCACTGTAGCTCTGTTTTGTCTGTGTAAAATATGGCAATGGTTCAAGAGGGTTTAATGGCTTTATTTTTTTGGGTATGGGGAGAGGGGGGTGAAATCAGGCCCATAAGGGTTTTAATATTTTCCCATTCCCAGAGACTAGGACCCACCTGCCCTTTCATTCTGCACCCCACTCTGGCCCCAGTGAACTCCTGGCCTGAACCAGTGGCAAATGGGACACAGAAATAGTCTAAAATATCACGAATTATGGACTAGATGCTCCAGCAGCATTTCACAGCCTTAGGGCAGCTTTCCCGGAGAGCTGGCAGGAGGTCAGATCTGTTGGGACAGATATTTGTGTGGGAACATTCAGCATCATCTGTTGGTGCCTTGGGCTGGTGTCTGCAGATGCTATGGGATATGCTCTCATTAACTGGGAAAGTTTCCCTTTGCAAACCCTGCCCACATGAAGCTCTCAAAGATGGGGGCAGGATTGGGGTGCACTCACAGCCGGTGGGGAGCACAAATCTGGTGCAGGACCCAGATCTGGTGACAGGACCCAAATCCTTTTGGATCAGGAACATTGAGAAGAAGAGAGTTGTGGGGCTGAGCGCCTGCCCTCAGCCTGCACACCGGCCCCCACCCCAGGGGCTGGAGGGTTAAACTGGGAGGGTTCGGCACCTCACGGCGGGATGCCAAGCCCAGATTAACCAGTTGAAGACGTCACTTTCCATTATGGGAAAGGCTCCCAAATATCCCTGAAGCTTTTGGTTCTGGGGATTAGCCAGCGGCACACTCAGCTCCTGGCACAGAGCAGGGGTCCATCGGCACCGCAGGGCCCGTGGCCATGAGTGGGGCTGGGAGCTGCTCCCAGGGGCATCCTCTGGGTAGCTGAGGACGACCATGTGGGAGTGGGTCAGGAGAGCTGTGCTGCACTCGCTGTCCGCGGCCCTCCTGCGCCTCTGGAAGTGGGTCCGGGCTTTCTGGTACAAAAATGGCCTCTTGACCCTCTCGATGCTCTCGGTTGTCACTGGATGCCTCCTGGGCTTCCTGCTGCGGGCGCTGGAGCTGACAGACCTGGTAAGCCTGGCTGGGATGGTGATGGGAGCGAGTGGGATGGAGTGGGGCAGGGGGGCAAGCCCTGGTGCCAGTAAGGGTCGCAGATGGGCACAGCCACAAAAGGAAAGGCTTCTGCCCAAGAAAACCACCTCAGGGCAGGTTTCTGCCCATGGCTTCTCTTTTCTTTTTTACTTTTATTTTTTTTTGACCAAAAAGGTGCCAACAAATGCCCAAGCTATAGGACAAATCCTGCCTCCCTCCAACAGGAGTGGGGAGCTCTGGGTTGGACACCATGGGGCTGCAGGAGCCTCGAGGTAGGATGAAGATGGGAAAGGGGAAATGTTTACTCAGGTGCTAGATGCTCAGTAACAGGCTCCCCTCAACACCACTAGCAGTGTCGGGGTCTGAGGGATGGGCCCCAGGAGCTGGAGTTTGAGGGGTAGGGTCCTTCCGTTACTCTCCCCAGATGTGTGCAATCAAAGCACATTTCCATGCTCTGGAGAGGACCCAGCATATAGAGGGTTGGTGGGGAGCCTGGAGGGCTTCGAGGAGTCACCTTCCTTTGAGGAGCCTTGGAGACAAATGCATTGGACAAAATGCACCCAAAAGGCACCACTGTCTCAGCACGTTCCAGGAGAAACAGCCCCGAGCTGAGCTCCACTGACATCGAGCAGCTGGACCATGGCTCAGCCCTGATCCAGGCAGGGGAATGCTGCTCCGGGAGAGCTCGGCTGGGGCTGGAAGATTCCTGTGTTGCCCACTAGGATTTAGCAAAGTCTTGTCATTTCAATTAGGCCCTTCAGCATCAGCACAGCAGGGATGATCTCGTTACTTAATTGAAGCTGGGTGTAATCTCCCTGCATCCCAGTGCACACACCCGTGAGAGCCCAGCAGCCACCCACGCTGGCAGAGTCTTGGGGCTCCAGCCCCTCATCATAAAGTTTATCCATCCTCTGCTCCAGCCCCATCCTGCCCTGTTGCCACAGCTCTGCTTTGGGCCTGCCAGCCACTACAGACTGTTCCCACTAGAGACTTTTGTCACAAAATTTGGAGGAGAGCTGGAGAGGTGGCCAGTCCCTGCTTTCCTCCCTGCAACGGGAAAGAAACACAGCTGAGAGACCCACAGGCAAATGGATGCTGTTCACATCTGGAATTAGCCCTTGCACCCAGCTGGGCCCATCGCTGCTCACTCTGCCTGAGCTCCCCAGGGACATCAGCCATGTCCAGGCCACACACTGGGACAGTGCAGGGACAGCACATGGGAGCGATTGAGCACTGTCTTGGCACCCCTCAAAGCCCCAGCGTGGGGTGCTGGCTACTTTGGAGTAGCACCTGTTTGTCTTGGGGCCAGCTCAGATCCCTCCCTGACACCGCTGCAGTGGCACAGTGAAATGGGGGGCTCAGGGATGGAGGGAGGAAAGATGGATGGATGGATGGATGGATGGATGGATGGATGGATGGATGGATGGATGGATGGATGGATGGATGGATGGATGGTCAGTAGAGATAGGGATGGAGGGAAGGAGGGATGCTGGCCAGGCCGCTGGTCCCACAGACCCCTCCCTCTCCCCTTGGTCATGGCTGTGAGATCGAGACTTTGGGGGATGTCTCTGCAGCCCTTCCCCATGTCCTTGTGAGTGGTGTAGGGGGTAGAGAGATGCCATGGCACCAAGATTGTTCCATGGATGGGCCAGACACCTGGGCTCTCCCTGAGCTCGGCTTTGCCACCTGCAGCCACGAGATATTCCCACCTTTTGTTGCTGCCATCAGCTTTGGGGCACTTTTGCAGATGGCAGCCAAATCTCTGCTCCCTGATAATGAGTGCAATGACTTTTGGGAGGAGCCAAAAGTGGAAGAGTGGTGGGAGTGATGGGGCCATGTGGACTATTCCCTAGAAGGCAACAGAACCAAAGATGTTTTTGAGAGGGGACCAACCCCACATGCCCCTGCCTTGAGTACAGCCAGGTTTGCCACGTGGCCAGTATTGCCCATCCCTGAGCCAACTCCCAGTAAGGAACAGCAGGGAAATGGCATCAGAGAGTGCCCCAAGGAGCAGCTGCCAGCTCAGAACCAAGCTCGGAGCTCAGTCTGGCTGGGAAAAAGGCAGATTTACCAAGTTTGAGCCCTTAATCCATAATAATTTACCTAACCCAGGCTCTGCTCTATGTGCAGGAGAAGCAGTATTTTTCCTTTCCTGGAGAGCTCCTCATGAGGATGCTGAAGATGCTGATCCTGCCCTTGATCACCTCCAGGTAAGACATCACCTTCTGCTCTAAAGCACCATCTTTCCATCACGTTGAAAAGATCACTGTGTGACCCCCCATTGAGGAGATAACCCCAAAACTGCATGGGGTGAGAATAGCCCTGGCTCCAAGCAGCTGGCAGTCAGGCAGCACCCCCTGGCTTGGTGTCCATCAAACCCCAAGATTTCCCAGCAACAAATGCTCACCTGGATTTGGTAGGCACTTGTGCCACGGTCAGACACCTGCACTGGCTGGGGTTTCCCTTCTTTTGGGCAGCTGGTGAAGCCAAGACCATCTGTGGGCAGTTGTGACAGGCTGTTTAACCTCAAAGCAGATTCCCTTAGAGGGATTTGAGAAAGTTCAGGTAAAAACATAAGCATCCCCCAGTACTGTGTCTGTGTTTGCAAATCCACATTTTCTTGGCCCACATACACCTAAAAATAAGGAGCAGAGCCAGCAGTCATACTGGGGTCTAACCAAGGTCTTGAAAAGCTTATATGGATTAACATATTGCAAACAATATGTTGGCATGTGCTCATTAGACACACAAAAATTATCAAGTCCTTGTTCCCTTGAGGATGTGTCATTTCTCTGTTGTTTGTCAGTTTGCTCGTTGTCCCATTTGCCTCTATTATTTATTTTTGAGAGCAGTGTGGTCTCTATCCTGGCCACACTTGGCCTGTTCAGTACCAGCCCTTGAGAGATGTCCATACCTCACATCCCTCCCCGAAATGCCTGAGGGTTTCCCTTCGCTCTCAGCCCTCTGGGTAGCTCAGTTCTGGGTGGTTGTCTCTGATCACTCTCCTGTCTGTGAGTGCAGGGTCTGCAGAGGCCTCCTGGGAGTTTTCTTTCACGTTGGATTGAACCAGGGATTTTTCTATAATTACTGAATGATGGTGAAGTAATGTCTTCCCCCTGTGCACCATCCCAGAGGGGACTGGGTGTGCTCTGGGGATGGAGCTCTGGAGATCCTCAAGCACCAAGCTGAAAGCACCACATACATCAGTGTTGCTTTTGGGGACTCTCTTGAGTTTCCAAGGCCCTTCTCCTCCTGGATGTGTGGCTGCTGAAGGGGATCCATGGGCTGGCCACCATGTCAGGCACCCTGTGTGTCCCCAAGGTTGGCACTGACCCTCACAGCCTGTCTATTATGTCCTGCCTGAAGGTCAGAACTTGTCTGGGTTCTGCAGGACCTTAGTGTGGGTCTGCATGCATGTGGGGCATACTGCAGCCCCCAAACACTCACATTTCATAGAAGCCTGGAATATCCAGAGCTGGAAGGCACCCCCAGGGATCACCAGCCCAGCCCCTGGCCCTGCACAGACACCCCAACAATCCCACCCTGGGCATCCCTGGCAGCACTGCCCAAACGCTCCTGGAGCTCTGGCAGCCTCGGGGCTGGGACCATTCCCTGGGGAGCCTGGGCAGTGCCCAGCACCCTCGGGGGGGGAAGAACCTTTCCCTGAGCTCCATGCCAAGGCCTGACACAGCCCCAGCCCTTCCCTGGGCTCCTGGCCCTGTCCCAGAGCAGAGCTCAGCCCCTGCCCCTCTGCCTCCCCTCGGGAGGAGCTGCAGCCCCCGAGGAGCCTCCCCTCAGTCTCCTGTGCCCCAGCTGAATGAGCCAAGTGCCCTGAGCTGCTCCTCAGACCCTTCCCCAGCTCCGTGTCCCTCCTCTGGACACTCTCCAACAGCTTTGCATCCTTCTGATCTTGTGGTGCCCAAAGTGCCCCCAGCACTGGAGGTGAGGCTGCCCCAGTGCAGAGCAGAGCAGGACAATCCCTCCCTGGCCTGGTGCCCCCCAGGACACGGTGCCCCTTTGGGCTGCCAGGACACACTGGTGGCTCAGCTCCAACTTGCCACTGACCAGGACCCCCAGGTCCCTGCCCACGGTGCTGCTCTCCAGCCTCTCGCTCCCAGTCTGTCCCTGCATCCAGGGCTGCCCCATCCCAGGGCAGGATCCAGCACTTGCCTTGTTCAACATAACATGGTGGGGGATTTCCCAGTCCTCACATTGGTCAGGGCCTCTCTGTCCCTGAGGGTGTCAGCAGTTCCTCCCAAGTGAGTAACCTCACCAAACCCACTCAGGACCTTCCAGTCCTGCACCCAACTCGTCCCCACCACCAGCACTGCTCTCCCTGCTGGGGCAGTCTGTAATGCCCTCTCTATTTTTAGCCCAGTTCTGCTGAGAAGTAGCTTATGGGTTACTTCTTAGGAAAGCTTATGTGTGCATGAAATCTGAACCTGCAGCTCTCTCCAGGGGGTGTGGGGTCCATCCCCACCAGGATTTTATGAACCCTGCTGGTACCTTCCTTCGCTGCTCACAGTGACACACAGCAGTGGCACGAGATGATGGAGATATAAGAGAGCAGTATCTCACAAAAAAGGAGCAGCATCAGTTATTTAACATAAAAATACACTAAGAATGTAAACTTCTTAACCCTCGTAGAAAATAGAAAACACAGCCAGACCTTGAAAAGGGGCTTGGGGGTGTCTCCTGCCTTTCACAGCTCAGCTTGGGTTGTCACAAGCCCATCCTGGGTCTGAGATCCTGTGGGGGCTGGCACAGGAATGTCCAAGAGCTCAGTAATGCCTTTAGGCTTTGGTTTAACAAACCTATGGAAACCCCTCCCACCCTGGAGATTTTGCCCATCAGATGCATCTTGTGCAGTCTGGGGAGCAGACACTGACCTCTCTGTTCTGTGCTGCAGCCTCATGTCCGGGCTGGCCACCATGGACTCCAAGGCCTGTGGGAAGATGGGAGTGATCACCATCACCTACTACCTTTGGACAACCTTCATGGCAGTGACTGTGGGGATCATCCTTGTGGTTAGCATCCATCCTGGTGCAGCTGCCCAGAAGGACAACTACTCTGTGGGGAAAATGGTGCTCAGCTCGGCCGATGCGTTACTGGATTTGATCAGGTGTGTCACAGGATTTCAGCAGGAGCCAGGGTTGTGATAACAAGATCTTCCCAGAAGGTTCTGAGTTCCCAGAAGGTTCTGAGTTCCCAGAAGACACTGAGATCTCAAGGGAAACAGAACTACAGGCCAGGTGTTGATTCCTCCAAGCCCAGCAACGTGGGGTTCATTTCCCCCCATCCATGTCTCTCTGGCCACTCTGTCACTGCCACCGCTCTCCCGAAGCCATCAGCAAAGAGATGCACTGCAGCAGAGATCAGACACAGCCATGTTCCCTGCAAGGCTCCGATTATCCTCTGCAGCCCCAGCTGGGACATGCCAAGCCCGGAGCTGGCCCAGGGCTGGGTTAAGGCAGGGTTACCTGGGGAGGGCTTGCAGCACAGACCCAGGGGCTGGGGGAGAATCTCCATTTCCAGAAGCACTGTATTGATTGGACCAGGCTCTGAGCAGGGGGCTGCAGATAGCAGATGTCCATCCCAGGCTCAGACTTTACACCAATCCCACTTACACATGGTTCTGAGTCCTGCTGTCAGTTCACCTTCCAGCTTTTCTTTGATCTCAGCTTGCACAGCTGTCATAAACTGTTGTTGGCTCTCACGTTCTCCTCTGGACATTGTGCCCACCAGAAGTGCTCCCCAGGATGCTCCCTATGCTCTCACAACACACTTTAACCCTGTGTCATTGGTCTCTTACAGAAACATGTTTCCTTCTAACCTGGTTGAAGCTTCGTTCCAGCAGGTGAGTTCACCCGACCCCTCTGTGTGCAGCCAGGATGGTGCTCAGCTCCAAACGGGGCTGCCTCTTTGCCCATCCACAGCCTGGACAGGAGCCCCTTCCCTTCCCTTCCCTTCCCTTCCCTTCCCTGCACTAAGTGCCAGCTTGTCTATCCTATCCCCCTGACTAAGGTTTCCCAATCACTTCTGCANTTCCCTTCCCTTCCCTTCCCTTCCCTTCCCTTCCTCTCCTCTATTTCCCCTTCCCCTTCATCCCCCACACTCACCCCAGGGTGGGTACCAGAAGGCAGGAGGGTGCTGGGGGGGCACAGGCTCACAGGGACCCCCGTGCCTGCCCTCTGCTTGTGAGGCTCCTGTACGGAAGCAGCACACATCCCTTCCCTCATCCCACTCCTGGTACGCGGCTTTTTAGTCCCTGGGGAGGGGCGGCAGCGGGGTGGCAGGCAGCAGGCAGGGGAAGGGACACAAAGAAGGGACGCTTGAGGGAAGGCAGAGTGGTCAAAGGGGACAGACTGAGTGTCCAGGTAGGGTGGAGGGACAGCGAACTCATGGCATTGGGAAAGCTCGCGGGAGGCAGGGTGGAGGGAGCAGAGGCAGTGCTGGCATCCCGCAGGGACCCGGCTCACCAACACCTCGAGTCTGCTCTGCAGCCTTGGCTGAGGACAGGCTGCAGCCAACAGCCACAGCTCCCTTTGCCTGTCTCTCACTCCTTGTTTCCAGCAGCCTTTTACTGCCTGGAAACCAAACCTTTAACTGCCAGGAGCACCCATCCCAGGGCTGGGGCTGGCTTTGCCTCCGTGTGCAGAGAGGAATGAAGCTCATGCCAGAAGCATGCTAACCTCCCTCCTTTGCTTCTGTTCCAGTATCGAACTGTTCTTGTCCCAGTGGTGAAGTCTCCTGGTTTTCAAAAGATCCCAGGGAAACCTGTCAATTTTATTTACTTTGCGCCTGATGACAAAAACCCTGAAATCCATCGGCCTGTGTTCCTTGAGCTGACACCATCACCCGAGATGACCTACAGGACCCTGGCTGGGACCAGCAATGAGATGAATGTCCTGGGGATTGTCATCTTCTCAGCAACCATAGGTACCTGCTCCTCCATGGGCCCAGAGGCAGCCCAGGGTGGCCACGGCTGTGGTCACTGTGCTTTACCTGAGCTAAAGATGTGGGACAAGGTTCTTTTAGCTTTAATTGCCTCACTCCCTGGGAACCAGGGGACAGCTCTGGGCCCCAGCACAGAGCTTGTACCAAGGCTCCTGTCAGCACCACCTGTGGTGGAGCTCACTGAAGCTGTAGGCACTGGGAAGGCTGTTTTCACTCCGTATTTCCCACATGAGCCTTCACAGCCCACGTGCAAGTCCTGAGGGTTTTCAATCCATTACATAAACTGGGGAGTCCTTCCAGTGAAGTCTGAAGTGAGGTGTAATTTTGCAGAGACTGCCTGGGACACAGCTCACCACAATGACCCAAACCCTTCACACTGAGTGTTCAGCAGCTGAGCACGCAGGATGTGACAGTGGGGTCAGACTTGGTGCTGTTACAAATATATGGGAATTCCCAGTAGGACTTTCTAAAAGAGGTAGGGAAGCATCCTGCATTGAACAGCTTGCAACCTGGTGTGGACAAGCTGCTTGGCAGCAACTTTGGGAAGAAGCAGCAAAGCTCGTGGAGAGACATGTGCAAGAGAGGAGGTTTAAAGGGGAGAAAGTCATTGAAAGGAGGAACTTGGAGCTGGCTTAAAGCATAAGAGGACACAGGGTGCAAGGCTGAGGGAGAAAGGGAGGAGGGAGGGATTGGGAAGGAAAAAGAGTAGGAGGCAGTGAGATGAGCATGGTGGCAGGATTATGTGTAGGTTAAGAGGTGAGGGCAAGGAGCTTGAACTTTGTGTATAAGGAACTAAAAAGCCAATTAGAGGATTTAAGTGTGGAGGCAGCGCAGCCAGCACAGCGCTGGACTGCAGTCAGAGACACAGAGAGCACCCAGTTCTAAATGTGAGACCTTAGAGGAGCTGGGCACAGCGAGACTGGGCAGAGCCAGACCCACTGACAGAGCCTTACAGCCAGAAGATGTCTCTGGCAATCTCCTGCCCAACAACCAACACCCTCTGCAGACCTTGGACACCCAGGAAAGGCGCTGAGCTCCTGCCCACAGGACACGTGCCCCTCTCCAGCCCTGCCAAACCTGCAAGGAGAAGCTGCTTTTCTCTTCTAAGATTACACAGCACCACCCCTCCAGCGTGGGAGTGGGATCAGCCTCAGTTAGGAAGCAGTGGGAGATCACTTGAGCCAGTCCCAGCCACCACCTGCACTGCCCATGTTTTTCCCAGGGCAGATTAGAGCTCCACAAAGCCACAGACTGGCAGAGCATCACCTGCAACAGGCACGGGCAGCTTGATGAAGGGCATTCATACACCCCCAGGATGCTTTGCCTATGAGGAGAGGCTGAATTAATGGGGTTTGCCTGGCAGAAAGCAGGAGAGAGACAGGCAGGGCACCACAGAGAAACAGTGATCACCTCCTCCGTGCAGCAAGGTGTGGGGGCCAGGTGGGAGCTGGCTGAGCTCTTGGTAAAGTGTATTTATGTTCAACACCAGAACTAGACAGGTTGTGGGGCTGAGACCAAGGCATCCATGCAGCACCCACTGGGTACCCAGCATGACTTTGCTTTGAGGGGTGACCCCACACAGCTCCCCCAGATCTGACAGTTCTTCACTGTCACTGAGGGCCTCTCTGTTGCTTCTGAAACCCACGAGAGGGCAGAGCTTTCAAAATCCTTGCAGGAATCTGTCCATTTGCTTGGGCCATGTCTCCCACATCAGCTCTGTAAGAGCTGAAGAGAAATTACTTTCTTCCAAAACAGCTGTTGTGTCCACCAAATACTGGACAAATATCCACAGAGCTGATATTTAAACATGCTAAGCCTTGTCTCATTTCTGAAAGTTCTGGCAAATGTGACCCCACCTCATCCTGCTTTTGAGCAAGGCAAGAGATCCAACCACCAACCAAGGGCCTCTTGGAGTCCTCAACCCTGAAGAGTGAAGAGGAATGAGGAGGACAAGATCCTGTCTATATTCTTTTCCAAGATAAAACAGAAAGCTGCACAGTGCTTCAAAATTAATTTTAGCCAACAAAGGAAGAAGGACTTGCACCAAACTAGAAACAAGACAGGCAGATGCTCAAAGGTTCCTTTTCCCTTTACTTGATGGGAACCTCCAGTGAAAGCAATGGGGTTTAGCACTGGCAGACAGGACAGCACCATAACCCCTCTAGCCATTCCTGTATTTCTGCTCTAGTATTCCTTCAACAGAAAATTAGGCTGGATTAGGTTAATGCAACATCAAAAGAAAAAAAAACAGGAGAAGCCTTAATGCCTGTATCTAAGCAACTCACTCAGATCCTTCCTGACATATCACAGCACAGCCACATGTGCTGTCACCACCACAGCACAGCCTGTGAGCCACCAACACTGAACAGCCCAGCCCACGAGGGAACTGGGCACGGGACCAGGGGCCTGAGCACTGCTCAGTCACTGTGTGGCAGCTGGGGCCCCTTTCATTCCACAGCAGGGCAGGGATGCAGCACAGCATCACATCCTCAGCTACAGAGAGCCCTACCACACCTTATCCTTAAAAATTTTCCATTTTTATTTCTAGAATTCATTATTCTTGTATTACCAAGTAGCAATCCAGATAGCCACCTAATCCAGCTAATCCACAGTTCATCCATCCCAGGAAATTACTCTTCAGCATTGAGCAGCAGTGAGGTTTATCTGTTTTCTGTGCAAGGAAGAGTCCAAATCCTGGATTTGGGTCTGGTGGGGCTTTGTGAGAAAATACCAGAAACACAAGCCAGATGTTTGTGTTTGCTTGGAACAAAGAACGGCCACGACTCGTAAGAGCACATGGCAACCTGTACTAAATCATGTTCTGCCCAGTGACCCCCATTCTGTGGCCACCAGACCCTCAAGACACTCAGTTTGACAGGTGCTGCTCCCATGGTGCTCCCAAGTAATGCAACCTGCTGTGCTTGGTTGCAGGACTTCTCCTGGGAAAAATGGGCGAGCGAGGAGCCCCGCTGGTTAACGTGTGCCAGTGTCTGAATGAAGCAGTGATGAAAATTGTCTCGATGGCCGTTTGGTAAATCTGGTTTTGATTGATTCATTGATTCATTTTCTTTCCTGCTATCTAATGGCAATGCCAGTCACACGTCTGCAAGTATGTGTTGTGAGCAGTGACTTTGTTTTCGTATGACTGTACCACACAGTACCTGCAGTAGTTCCTGCAGGTCTATCCTGCAGTGCTTCAGTGGCTGCTGAATCCTCATAATTTTTTATGCTTATTCTTTGCAGGTACTTCCCCTTTGGCATTGTATTTCTCATAGCTGGAAAGATCTTGGAGATGGAAGATCCGTCGGCTATAGGACAAAAGCTGGGACTGTATGTCATTACTGTAGTGTCAGGGCTTGCCCTCCATGGAATCATCCTCTTACCTCTGCTTTTTGTGCTCATCACCAAGAAAAATCCCTTTGCTTTCATTCAGGGGATACTGCAAGCCTTGCTGATCGCCTTAGCGACATCCTCCAGGTAGGAAAACATGGCTGGAACCTGCGGATACCACAGAGCAGGGATCTGCTTTAGCAAGGGAGACATGGCTGTGTCCGGCCAGGTGAGCTCTGGGAGGACAGGTGTAACTGCAAGGAAAATTAAGCTCCAGCACTATTTGAAATGAGAACGCTCCTGGTTTTAGGAGGAAGCAGACCTGGGCAGCTCGTGGTGCTCTTCCACTCACCCTCTCCCAGGGTTCTCTCAGAGCAAACCAGCAACGTTTTTGTGTGTGCACACTTCATTCAATTGCTGTGTTTTTTCCCCATGAATTCAAACTAGGACTGTTGTAGGTGCTTTAAAAACTGCATGGGATTAGGATCCTGGAGTTTAATTGAAAACATCAAAAGCTCTTCTGAACACTTTACTGACAATCTAAAATCAACTACAGTGTATTCCAAGTTCATCCACAGAAAAATCTTGCCTACTTTCAGAAGACTTTAATCAATTTAGATAATATTTATCTATTCTATTTTCATTGAAGTACATTCCTTTTAATGATGAAAAAAAACTTCACACAATAAACTACCATCCTTTCCAGATGACACACAAATTCAAACATTTTCCAGGAGTATATTTGACCAGTCAAAGGGTTTTTCTGGCCTCTCTGTTGCTCACATAACCCAAATAAAACCACCTAGACTGTGCCTCCTTTCGCAGTGCCAACCGCTGCAACCATTGCTTCTGCAACTCTTCATGACGTGGTCTCCTCCTGAACCTGGGTTTCCAGCTCTGTTTCTGCCAGGCTTCTCCCCCCTTTGCTCTGGAGCCAGCTAAGGGAAGGAGAGCTGCTGCAGAGAGAACACCCTGCTCCTTGTCCCAGCCCCACAGCCACTGCGCTGCATCCAGAGCCTTTCCCAAATGCAGTCCCTGCCTCCCAGAGTCTGTTGCAATCCCACTGACTTCTTTTCCATGGTTTCCTTTCTTCAACTTGTTCTTCTTCCTCCATTCCTCATCCCAGTTCCTGTGGGACAGTTGTCATCTTCATGCTAGACAGAAACAAGAGACAAAGGTCAGTGGTGCAGAAGCTGAGGCAGGGATCCCTCATGGAGGAGACAGGTGAGGATGACGGGGATCTGGCTGGACCCCAGCACAGCCAGTGCTGGCACACACTGTCCCACACTCCAGGAGGAGCTGCAGTATTAGTGTGGGCATGTTCAACAGAGCTGCAGCTGTGGCACACAGCTGGTTAAAGTGGTGCCTTCAGCCACTGAAATGACATCCTGACATTTTCTCACTCAGCCTGCAGCTCACTTGGCTAATGATATCTATTCCCCAGGTGGTGAGAACTGAAGAGACTTTTCATTGCTACAGCAATTTGTGTAACATTGTGGTATCCACCCTTGGAAGGCCTGATAATTCTGTCCCATCTCACTGACTCCAGCTTATAAAGCTCAACACAAATGACAGACACAATTACTGCTCATTTCTTCTCCTGCAGCTCAGCCACCCTGCCCATCACCCTCAAGTGTCTCCTGGAGAACAATGGCATTGACAGGCGCGTGGCACGGTTCGTGCTCCCTGTGGGGGCCACCATCAACATGGATGGCACCGCGCTCTACGAGGCAGTCGCTGCCATCTTCATCGCCCAGGTCAATGAGTATGAACTGGATTTGGGACAAATTATAACTATAAGGTAAAAGTTTCTTTGTAGCAGTCAGATTATTTCTCTCTATTCCTATTTACAGACATTAGGACAACCTCTTGCATTTTTGCTGTTTGCAGAGATCCTTTTAATGCACAGAGTGACCTTTTCTGGGAAGCTGAGGAGCAGGGGAGGGTGCAGCATGTCCCAGTCCCTGTGCTGTATGCCAGGGAAAGCTGGACTGGCTCTGCACCCCAGAATCTGCTGCAAGTCAGACTTTGCCTGTAGAGAAAAGCCCAGCTGCACAGACATGCAGTTGGAGCAGACCAGTGCTGCAGGGCTGAGCACAGAAGGATTTGTGCAGGTGTCATTTACTCCCCTTCAGGAATGGGATATCCTCATTTTATAAGCAGGAAAATAAAGTATGTAAATAATAATTAAGTACATTTGTAAATATTGAGCAATTTTAAGGAGGGAGTCCCTACCCTGGAGGCAGAGGGGAGCACAGAGCCAGAGCACCTGCTGCCAGCCCCTGCTCTGCACGGGAATTCATGGTAACACCTGGGAGCAGGAAGGTGGAGGAAGTCAGATCCAATCCAATCCTTCCACACAGGAATAACTTATTTTGCCACACAAACACGCTGGTTTCAGTTGCACAGCCACCTTCTCTTTGCAGCATCACGGCCTCGGCAGCCAGCATTGGGGCCGCTGGGATCCCGCAGTCCGGGCTCGTCACCATGGTCATTGTGCTCACCTCCGTGGGGCTGCCCACCGAGGACATCACCCTCATCATCGCCGTCGACTGGGCTCTGTAAGTGCTCTCCAGGCCACTGCCCCGGGCGGTACCCAGTGTCAGTTCATGGTGATGTATCTTCATCTTGGTGGATGAAACCAGATTGCTCTTGAGACAGAAACTGATGCTGGATTACACTTGTCAAAGACAAATAAACATACAGCTCGTGAAATGTGCCATTCTGAAGTACTAAGATAAAAACAAAGCAAGTCATTAGGTGAGAAACCACAGAGACAGATGCTGAGTTACAGAACTGACACATGGGTGGCTCGTTTGTACTTCACAGGCCCTCAGGGAGAAGAGAGAACAATGCCAAGTATCATGGCTGCTTTTCTCTTTCCCTCATATAAAAGGAAACCACATCTTTTAGTATCACAGGGTACCCAGCACCGCTGGCACCTTCTACTGATGTGAGAGGTACCTGGGTAGACAAGAGAGGAGCAGTATCTGAATCTACAGGATTTCTCCTTGAGAGGCATCTCAAGGGGTTTTATGACTCACTGAGGCAGCTCTCCCTGCACTTAGCACAACAGTGGCTGTCCCAGTTTGGGAGGTGGCACTGGCAGGTCCCTGCACTGCTCACACAGGCAGGGTGAGACAGATGCTGCCCCAGCATGGGGCTCGCACAGGGACTGTTTTATCTCTGTATCTGCAAAACCAACACAGCACTTGGCAACACCCGTGGGAGGGACATTCAGGATGGGGGCTGACATGTTCCAAAGCCATCAACACTCCAGGCACGTTTGCTGTGGCCACCCCCTGCATCCTGGCACTGTCTTTCCACAGGGACCGACTCCGAACGATGACCAACGTCCTTGGTGACGCCCTGGCTGCTGGCATCATAGCACACGTCTGCGAGAAGGACTTTGCCCCAAAGCCCCCCCCAGTACGTGCAGCGTGGTGGGAGGGCAGGGGGACGTGGGACATGGCAGGGCAGGCACAAGGCACCTGCTCACTCCAGAAATTAAAACAGTTCTCTTTCTCTTTGCAGCAAGACCCAGCGAGCAACACGGACAAGTTTCCTTCTGCAGAGACCTCACAGCTGCATGCCAAAGACAATGTGGTTGAAATGACTGATGAAACCTTGTTGGATCAGACAGGAGTTCACTATAATATCTGCCAGGTGTAGGTAACAGCATTCCTGCTCTCGGGAATGACATCTTGGTGCTAAACACTGACATTGTGAGTGTCACATATGGATGCTCTGCAAGATAAAGGCCTTACTTGGCACAAGAAGTGGGAAAAGCCTCTCTTATCCTTTGAAGACTGTGGGACTCCCAGCAGGCACTCAAAGAGTATGGCTCTGCCCCTGGGGCAGGGAGCCAGCTCCTTGCTGCACCTAAGAACGCAGCTGGGAGCTCACTGCCCTCTCTTAAATGGCTGGGTTTGAAGGATTTATAACTCCCATTTGTCCAAGCTCAGCTATTTTTGAAAGTTAGGGAGGTGAGCAGGTGTTAGCAGACTGGATTTGGTGAGAATGCAGCAGGGATGGGACATAACTCTGAACCCTCTGGCCAGCAGCTCTTCCCTGGATGCCAGGCTGTGCTCCAGAAGTTTTTCTTTTCCCTATTATAGAGATTATTTTTTTTAATCATTGCTTTTTATTTTACTGTTGGGTTCTCATCTAAAAACTAAGATTAAGTGATTTTTTTGTCCAGATCTCAAAATCCAAGTTGGCCATAACTGGATTTCCCATCTGTCAGGTTACAGATAGGATGGCTGAGCTGTTGCACTCTCTCAGGGACAGTGGGATCCACTGGTTGGAGGGAAGGAAGGACCAGCTGTACACCTGTTTCTACAGCTGTTTTATTACAGAGAACTAATTAACCAGGCCCAATTGCAACTCTGTTGATTTTCCCAGCTAAGGATCTGTCCCCAAGCTCAAATTCCAATTTAAGTCACTCATTTCAAGTCACTCTAAAACACAGCCTTAAAATCCAGGCTTCCCAGGGCCGCCTTCTACACAAAAGCCTTTTACACCAAGCATTCATGTCACTGAATTAATTTGTCTCTCAAAATGTCACCTCATTCCTTTTCTCCCTCTTGATCTTTCCTGCCACAGCATTAGGACTCCTAAAACAGCTCAGACCCATACTCACATCACTGAACTGTTCTCCAGTTGAACATAAAGAAAACATTTTCTGTGCAGAATTCTTTCATGCTGAAGTCAGAGGTTGTAAATTTTTTTTTAATTAGAAGAAATATTCATTCCAGTTTTGCCAAATGAAAAGCAGAAACTATTAAATATCATAAACCAGCTTTTGCAAAAAAACTAGTTGTTTTCTATTAACTTACAAAAGCCTTCACAGAATTAGAATCCTGGGCAATGTAAGCTTGAGACACTGCTGCTAACTTTGGCCTTTCTCACCCTTTCTCCTTGGTGAGGTTAATTAATACCTTCTTAAACATTACAGCCCAACTGCTCTTCAATAGGAGCAGTCACATCATTTGCAAGCCCAAAATAATCACATTTCAAATCAATCTCTGCAGGTTCCCCAGACATCCCTCCTTCCTTCCCATATCAATTATGAGCACCTTGATACATCACATGCTGGTTCAGCATCACTGGCTCTGAAGGGTTTTGTGGTTATTCCTCTCTATCAGGAATGAGCTCAGCCACTCAAAATGCCCTGGGAGATGCTGATGAACACTGGGGAGGCTCCAGGCAGCCCCAGCTCTGGGACAAGGATCCGAGTATCCTCTTTGTCTGCAACAGGTACCCACATCCCCCAGACACAGCTGGACAGACACTTCAATGCACCTGCTCCAAGGCAGTCATTAAAATGGACAAGATCTATGAGACCTTTCTGGTGCAGTCACTGGTGCATGGGAGTGCCCACATTCCTCACTGGATGCCCCAGGTGAGTCCAGGCCAACCAGCACAGGCAGCAGAGACAAGCCCCACTTTCACATCCATTCTCCTCTCATTAATGAGCTCTGGATATTACAGCACACAATTAAGCCTGCAACAAAAGGCAGGACAGAATGTCCAAGGCAGAGGTCCTTGAGTGAGTGCTGGGGCTGCAGGATGAGCCTCTGGGCAGCCACTCCCATCACTGGGCTCTGGCTGCTGCAGACCAGACCCCCTTAGCCCCTGCCCCTGAAGCTGCAAGTCATACTAGAACAACCTAAAGAACACATCCCCGAGCTCACTGCAACAAAGAAATTATTACTGAAAAACTGATTATTACATATCAGTTAATAAATCTAGAGCTAGTGAAGCCAACCCCACTCTGTACAACTTGCCCCAGGAGCTGCAAGTCTGGTGCTTTATCATTCCCCAAATGGTTTGGATTGGAAAGGAACTTAAAGCTCATCTTCCTTTCCCTGCCAAGAACAGCCACACCTTCCACTAGACCAGGTTGCTCCAAGCCCTGTTCAACCTGGCCTTGAAAGTGTTGGTAACATCTCAAAGTATCTGGTGAGATCCACATTAGCAGAGAAGTTCTGATTTTGGAAATCAGCAGGAAGTATGCTGGTGCTAGTAAGGTTAAAATACAGTGTCATGCCAGAGCCCACACAGCCTTGTACCTTCTGACAAATACAGCAAGGGAGACCTTCTGAGCCCAGCAGCCTCAAAACTGGGCTGTAATCACTGTGCCCCTCTAACAGGATAAAACAAGGGGAAAAAATAATTCAAGTACTTCTGAAAGTCTCTTTGTGGTCTGGTATAGAGGGAAGGCATTGTTATTGATGGGGAAAAGCCAAAGGCAGCAAGGACAATCCATCTTCAGCACTGCACACAGGCACAGGAGAGGTACCTGAGCACCTTTAACTGGGTGGAAATTGTGGAAAGTAAATGAAGCAGATTAACAAGATGGCCCAGCTGGTGAGGGGCCCACTGCCCCAGCCTTTCCCCTTGGGATGGCATCATCCCAACCCCATCTGTGTTTTCAATAACCTGCTGCTCAGAGAACACTGACACCAGTGTTTATCTGCTGCCCAGGGAACAGCAGCCAGCCCTGAGAGCCAGTGGCACCCATGGAACCCCAGAATGTCAGCAGGGCTTCTGTAGAGAGCAACACAAACTCATCAGGGGTGAGGAACAAGAGATTTCTAGATGGTGAGAAAGCAGCAGTGGGGACAAGGTTACTGGAAATCACCTGGAGGAGTTTTATTCTGTCCCAACTGTATTCAGGAGACCAGGACAGGAGGGAGGTGCAGTTCTACATGTCACACATCAGGAAAATTGAGGTGTCTTGCTTGGTAAACTGAAATCCGTTTATTCAGCCTCAAAAAAGGTAAAAACAAGGGGAACTGCCCAGGCTCCCCAGGGAATGGTCCCAGCCCCGAGGCTGCCAGAGCTCCAGGAGCGTTTGGGCAGCGCTGCCAGGGATGCCCAGGGTGGGATTGTTGGGGTGTCTGTGCAGGGCCAGGGGCTGGGCTGGTGATCCTTGTGGGTGCCTTCCAGCTCTGGATATTCTGTGGTATCGAATTCTGGTATTAAATTCCACTGACTGATACACTGCACCTTCAAAGTATTTTAAACTATTTTCCCAGGCACCATTCTAAAGAAACTGAGGCACACACCCTACAGCACAGAAATCTGGTGTACAGAAAGCACACAAGCTCAAACCTGTATTTCGTATTTGGGAATTCTTGTTTTCCTTACAAACAATAAAAATCTCAGCTGCTATGGTAATACAGGTGATCCCTGGGTTGTGGCTGCTGTGTATAATGTAAAAAAGTTGGAGAGCAACTCGGTGAAGGAATTTGGCTGTTATACAAATGTTATTTTACTGAAAAAAAACCTCAAGGAAAGCTACTTTGGTGAACTAAAATCCATGTGAAAGGTATTTATGGGGACTGAGAGTATTAAGCAAATGGAAAAGCTGAAGCAGCCCTTGGCTTTGGGGCACCTCCCAGACATGGGCAGAAGAGCCACCTATTGGCCACATGAGCCTCGACTGGGGAGCACATTTCCACAATGGCATTTGGGAATTTGCATCTGTGACTGACCATAAACACTAAGCTTAAATGAATTTTCATTGAACTGAATCACTTGAGTGTATACTTTATTCAAAAGACACTGGCTATAGTAGCCCATGGATAAGTTGCCTCAATCCTACAAATTCTTTTCTGTGCATCAGCTGTCTTCCAGAGCACAAGTTATTTTTACATATCTGAATTAATAAAAATGATGACTTTTGATCAGGGACTCTCACTTTTATATTATTTTCACACCTTTTTAGGATGGATAAATGGAGCTGGAAGGGCACAGTCAGCTGAGCACTGCTGCCAGCCTTCCTTTGGATCACAATGTGCCTCAGTTTGTGTTTAACTAAAACTGAAAAAACTAACAAAATAACTCAATGCTGTAGTATGTGGCAAAATACAATCCAAACAACAGCTGTGGAAACCAGCCCAAAGCTCTCTCTTAATTTAAAATATTACCTGCTTCAAAATTAGTCTGTGCAAGTTTTGTAGAATAATTTTGCAAATTCCATTCCTCGTGAAGTTTTGAAGGTAATTATTTAAATCTATTAAAACTCCAGATTTCTCTATAAACTAGACTTCTAAAGCAGCTCTGAATGACACATATGACTCAAATAACTTTTTTTTTTTTTTTGATAATCACATCATGTAACCTCCACTAAATGCTCCTCTAAGGAGTAAATGCCTCCCTAGGGATGTTTTCTCCCTTTCCAATTCACTGTACATATGTTTCCTTGAGGAATTCCTCATTTTGTTTGATGTGATAATAAAACTTTCTAGAAAATCTGAATTAATTACTTCACTCCTTGCTGCAGGGAGGTGCAGCTCAGTCCATCCCACAGGGGTTACACACAACACAGCCCAGGCTCAGGGCAGATCCTGCTCAGAACTCGGTGCTATGAGAGCACAGTGAGACACATCAGTGCTTGTGCTCGTGGGACCATCTGCACACTCTTCAACACTTAACAGCTCAGATCTAGCTCATAAATTGTCATTCAGTGTTCAAATGCAGAGAATCTCATCCCATCTCCTGCCATGGCAGGGACACCTCCCACTGTCCCAGGCTGCTCCCAGCCCCAATGTCCAGCCTGGCCTTGGGCACTGCCAGGGATCCAGGGGCAGCCACAGCTGCTCTGGGCACCCTGTGCCAGGGCCTGCCCACCCTCCCAGGGAGGAATTCCTTCCCATTATCCCATCTAGCCCTGCCCTCTGGCAGTGGGAAGCCATTCCCCCTTGTCCTGGCACTCCAGGCCCTTGTTCAAAGTCTCTCTCCGGGTCTCTTGCAGGCTCCCTGAAGTTGTATCTGCACCTTTTCTGGGCCCTCAGGGCTGGTGTTTAGACCCCCCCCCACCACCCCACAGATCCCATCAGCCCCCAGCCATGCACAGCACAGGGTGCAAGTGCCCCATGGACTCATTACCTGGGGCCTCCACCAGCCTGGGCAATTCTGCAGCGTGTTCCACCTCACCGTGCTGGACATTCTCCAATGCAAACTTGCCAGGATTCAGACTGGGGAGGAAGCTGTAGCATTCCTGTGTAAGATGCTCCAAAATCCATGTCAGGAGTAGCCAGACTCGTGCAGGTGCAGAGGTCCTGGTATGCAGGTGTGCAATGTGCACTTACCTTTCTTTTGTCGAAGCTTTGTGTCTCCTTCGAATGACACAGATGAAGTGCCCTGTAGCCAACAGTGAGAGCCAGGCACCTTTCTGAGCAGTACATCTCGGGCTTCAGGAGCAGATGTCTTCAGAAGGCTTTTACTGATGGATTTGGATTGGGTGCTAAGATTTTAATAGCTTGAGTCAGTAGGATGAAGCCCACCCTAAATTACATGTCTGAGCAAGAGGCCCATTTTTAGAATCCTGAGCCTTCAAGTTCTTAAAGGCCAGATTTTAGCTTTCACTCTGAGCCATGGACTTCTGCAAACCACAGCTCAACACAGACAGGAAAGAACAGTAAAGCAGAAATGTTTCACCCAACCCAAACTTGCTGCTCCACTTACCTGGCCATTTCACCTCAGAGATCTTCTACTCACTGTCCTTCCCTGAAACACAACAAAATGAGTATTTGGCCATTCTCCTCCTTCTTTCCCTTTCAAATTCCTGGAGTCTTCAACCATCTGAAAAGCATGATTTTAAACCAGATTCTGGTGCTAAAATATCGAGAAGAGCAGCATCTTGACACCAACTTCAGAACACTGTGTCGTCTCTAGACATCTCACTCCATTTCTCTGTCTTGCTGTCTCTACCCCAAGCAGTTACTTACTTTGACAGGCTGCAATCACTAGAGACAGACAAAGCACATGGTTTTTGCACTTACAGCCTGGCAGACATCTGCTGGTGGTGTCACAGTTCAAGCCAGGCTGAATTCCTCACAATTCTCCTCCTAATGCCAACAAAATGCCAATCCTGACCTTTAATTGTTGGTTTTTACTGCTTGTGTATCAAATTATTCTTCCTCACAGGATGCTACATCCACCCAGCTGTTATTTCAAGTTATGAGCTGCTCTTCATGACCATACTTCCCTCTAACCTGAGCACCAATCTGCATTTCCTAGACATGAAGGCTTAAGTAGGAAATAAAACATTCAGACATATCCTTCCCAAGCAGCAATTACCCACTTGCTCACAACTAGTTACCAAAGCAGAAGTCTGTTCTAATTCACCCCCTCACTGTTCCAACCAGGTGCAAACCAAACACACAGGGAACTACTCAGGCTCTGGATTCACCTATGGAGCTGAATTATTTCACCTTCTGAACCTGCAATCATAAAACCTGCCTCTCCCTCCATGATCCACCCAAGGCAGGAGCTCAGTGAGCAGGAGCCAAGGTAAGTCTCAGCAGTGATACAGACAAGCAGCAGAGAACAGAAATAGCCTGGTGAGTCCTACTTCTTGGGGTGAACACCACACATCCCCCAGCAGCTCTACTGGGGCATTAATCCCCCCAAAACTGGCAGAGACACACGAACCCTGCAAATGGGCAGACACGAACAACCAGGGCTCCTCTTCCATTGTCTTGTGCACCCAAACACAAGATGAAAAAAAAAGCACCCACCAGAACAGCCACTGCTGCCAGCACCAACAGCCACATGATCCCACCTACTCTGAATTGGGCTGGGGACAAGGCACACCAGATCCTGGTCCCAAAGCAAACAGACCTGTAACAACACTGTTTTGTAAGGAAGGACCCAGGGCTGGGTGCCTATACCAACCCAGCTGTGGTAGCGAGTCCTGGGCAGAGAGAAACCCCTGCTGTGTGCACAGCTCACGGGGCCACCCTGCCTGTGCAGCCCTGATGCTCCCACGCACAGCAGGTGTAAGCTGTGCCTTCATCACCAAACCACCCTCCATCTGGATGTCACCTGCAGCCATCAGGAACTGCTTTAACCCAGGATTACAAAGATAGCTCTGAGGAGGATATTGATTCGGTGACAACCCCCACAACTCATTGGCTGGCTCTGGACAGCCAACAGGCATGTCCATCATCACTGCAGTGCCAGCACTGACTTTACCTGAGAAATGTGTTGAGCTGATCAAAGTTGTGAACAGCAGGTTACTGGTGGGCACAGCCCATTCTCATCACTACATTTTTACCCTACACAACACTCTCACTTCCATCATCTCCCACCCCCATGAGGAAAACCACCAAATTGCTCAGCTGGTTCCCTGTCAGAATAAGCAAGGCAGGATGGTTCAGTTCAGCACAAACATGTGTCACAAGGCTTGGGCCTCTCCATCTATCTCCTTGTAAGCAAAAAGAGCTCAACAGCAGTGCCACATGCTGCACCTGGGAATGGGACATCCAAAAAGGTTCTCTACTCCAGCTTCTGTGGGAGAAAGAAATCACTATCTGCCCATTCTGAGCCTCCTATGCCACCTGTGCGACCAACCCCTGAACAACAGATGCATCGAGATTCTGAACAGCCTTCCACTGTATTTTCATAAACAAATGAGACAATATTTACAGTATATTGCCAAATCCTGTCCTGGAAGGATTTCCCCACTCCCAGCATTGTGCACCTCCCAGCCAATGGATACAGACTGGTGGCACACCTAGATGTGAATAGACACTCCCCCAAACAAGAAGCTCTCCTGGACAGCTTCAGTCCTGTGTCACAAGATGCTACAAAGCACATGACTGAGCCTCCAGGTCTCACATGGACTCTCCTACTCCCCCAGGCCCTGAACAATCTGCACCCAAAGCTCTTTCTCACAGCCAATGTCCCACATCCCCGTTATCCCTGCCCAAGCTCTGCACACCTGGCTCCTGAACATATCTGTGCACTCCTCTGCACTGCGCTTGACCCACACTCTGGGCAAGAGCATTTACACTCCTCCTGCCTCTCCAAAACCTCTCCCCGTACAGGAGAGGAGGTACAGGAAAGCCAGGGAAGAGCTACAGCATCTCTACAATTTCCAGCAGAGGATGCCATAGCACATACATGATACTTCAACATAGGTAAATACCAAAAATGCATCCCAAACTTCTGGGAAATTAGGAATATCCCACAAGCTGAAAACCTCCTGCTCACCCTTTCATGCTGCCTTCCTTCTTTAAAGCAACTCCCACTCTAAATTTCCTGTATTTGTAACTACCCAAGATTATTTAGTGGTATCCAACTGCATCAAATGCTTTACAAAGTCCAGGTAAATGAGATTACTGAATTTAAAAAATCTATTTACTTATTATTCTTAAAGAAACACGCCAAATTAATTATTCTGTGACAAAATGTTATTTGAACATTTTCACTTAGCTCTGTATCTTTAAATTCTGTTACTCAGAATTTGAAGCATATGGCTTTAGAGTAGTTTTTTAGGCCATGCCTTGGTGGGATGGAGCCTCCTGAGTTCAGAGTCCCTTAGAAGAAGCTGCCACAACCTTCATTACCTGCTTCAGCACTTTGCAGGGTAAGTGTCCTGTCTATGAAACCACATCATGCAGCAGAGATCAGTTTAACAGGGTTGTACCAGCCCATTGCCATACACCCCTAACACACATTTCTGTGGGATGTGCCATTTTCCACACAAGACACTGCCAGGAGGAGCAAGTTAATGTACTTCCTACCAGAACTCTTGTGCCAATGATGCCCTTACGTTCAAGATCACATCTCTGCTGGTTTTAGCACAGCCATTCCCTTGCAGGTCCTTGCACTTCCATTGCCCAACCTTCTGTCACCAACGTGCCACGTCCTCCCTTCGGCTGAACATGGAGCTGCTTCCTTCCCCACTTCACAGCTTACAGATAGCTCCTCTCCTTCCTGACCTTTACAAGTACCTTTGGTTGCTCACCAATCCTCCGCTACTCCATTTATTCTGATTTTAATACCTTGGGTTGGATTTTTGCCAGTGCAGATTTTTTGGCTTTTGCCAGGAACATGGACTGATGATCATACCAGAAGTTTTGACTAAGAATTGACTCCAATTGTCCTTCACATCGATAGTACACCCTCTAGTCTAGCTGGCTTCCCAGAATAATTAATTCTTCCAGTTTCCTTGAGCCCCCAGCTGACCCCAAGCACAGTGCACTTTTTGATGAAAATGCCATATTACACAGCCCAAGCTCAGCTGCCTGATCCCACCCTTGAACTGCCCCTTCAGCATGGCTGGAATGTGTATCCCCTTGGGACTACAGGGGAACCAGATCCAAGAACTGATCCAGGTTTAAAGGAACCACTGCTAAGACTTATCTTTCTTTCAATTAAAGTAAGTCCTACCAACAGTTTTATCAGCACAAATAAGATGACGGTGGAGGGCTGGTAGAAGATGCTGGAGACTGGAGCAACACCAGCACCTAAAACATAACCAAAACTCACCTCTGGAGCCTCATTTACATCTACAAAGACATTTGATGATGATTATTATTATTATCATGATTGGTGTCTTTTTAGGACCTCAATATCTAAAATCTAATACAAAAACATTTATTAAGCTGTACCATGTAACATTATTTTAATAACATATTAAGCTTTCATACAGGATGAAAACGCAGCCATTGCAAAGAATTCCTCCTCCATCTCCAGTAAGGAACAGCAGACAAGACAGTGCTCAGCTGACACCTCAGTCAGCAGCACTGCCCACAGGCCCTACTGCCTCCCAGCTGTAGCACATAAACTACAAAACACCAAAGTATTTCTGAGCAAAACCACTGCATCCCTGTCCATGTTAGGACATCACACCTCTTTTCCTTCTTTTGTTTGTGCAGTAAACTAAGCAAACTTTTTGTTAGGACTAGATGCTGCTCACCGTCCTCACTAAACAAAGGACTGACAACAGCTCCAATTGACCAATTCCCCACCCAGTGCTGACCCCAACGCTCCCACAGGGATCCTTCCTGTCACATGTTTCACAAATTATGTCAAGCTGCCTTAATCTCACCAATTCAACAAGTCTGTCCTTTTCCTGTTTTATTCCTTCTTAGATACAACCAGCTCTCATTACTCCCTCACCCAAACCCAGAATGGATAATGACAAAGAAGTTGGACATCAGATTCCACAGAGTGGGCATTAGAGGTGTTCTTCTGTAATGTCAGGATTTGCCATATGAACGCAGAAAGACCAAAATCAGGGCAAATATTCCATAGCTAGCATTCATTCTTCAAGGCCCCCAGCAATCTAACAGGACAAGAGGCTCACATATGCCCAGATGAGCACAGAGCACAAAGATCAGGAGGGAAGCACAAAGCTTCTCAACCAGTTTCCATCTTACAGCTCTTGCTCTGCCTTTGAGCATCACTGTGTTTAGTAAGATAAGATGCAAATCAGCCAGAATGTTCTCTAGGAACTATTACAGTGTTTGAGGCACCACTGCTCTGGAATAAAACACGTGGTGCAAGTCCTTATGAGCTACCTGAGTGACTGAACAAGGCACAGACATCACAGCGAGTCAAACCTCAAACCTGAACTTTGTATTGTTCAGAAAAGCAGCTCTGAACACACTGGGACTAGGCTTTGCTATGTTTTATCTAAAGAAGCATGAGCAGCCCCGATATCCCCCAGTGATGGGGGCAGAGGGGCCTGGCCATGCACCGTGGGCTCCATGCCGTGCGCCGTGACACGCGCAGCCAGTCACTGCCATCTCTCTAGAGCCACAGTCCTTCTTGGAGCTGAATTGTCTTCTTCCTCCATTCCTGCAGTAAGAAAGGATTAGAACATTAAGGCCCATGAAATATAGTAAAAACAGAACGGGGAAAATACAGAGTAAAGGTGGCTTAAAACAAAATCACTGATTTCTGAAGTCCCTGACTCCCATGGAGTGACAACACTGTATCTCACAGGGAGAATGGTGCTCCCTGAGCAGCAGTGACAGCATATGGTACAGGACCACTGCTGAAAAATATTAAGACACAATATACAAATATGGCTGTTTTCTAGAGTTAGAAACATGTGGATGTAAAATTCTTTCCAAGACGGACATTAATTTTCTTAAACCTCCACAGCTTACTCCTCAGATCACTGTACAGTTGTGAGCAATGCCTTAGAAAGCTTCATAAAATCTTGTTTAAGGACATACATCTCTGCATGAATTACCTCTGCACTGTGCAGCATGTGGGACAGTGTGCCATTCCACATGTGCTATATATTGCATCTACACAGCAGAGACACAGCAGGAACACAAACTGACAGGTCTGTGTATGTACTCTAAACAATGCATAAATACTGTCTACATGTGTTTTACTACACACAGGTATTACAGGTGTGTGTACACACACATACAAACATATATGTGTTCTGTCTCTTGAAAGATGCAAAGCAGAAGGAACAAACTGGGACAAAAAGGTAAAGCAGGATACATGGTCACAGAAGTGTTTCATCACAAATTCTGCAAGTCTGGTTAGACCAAGACCAAACCCCTATGTGCCAGGACTGAGAAGCACATGAGCTACTTACCACAGCTGTTCATGGGGTGCAAGACAGCCTTGGAGTCCTGCCAGTGCCAGTGCCTGCTCCTCCTGTGACACCGGAGCTGGAGCCCATGGCAGGAAGCAGCTCAGCACTGCTGACACTGCCCCAACTCTGCTCCCAAAGTCAAACCACTCCTGCTCTGCTCTCCTCTATGAGCCTTCTCTTGGGGCAGAATCTGTTCCAACACATTCAAACAGTAGGTTTAACATGTTTGTTAAAGTAGGTTTAACAGCTCCTCTGATCTCTACTCTGAGAACACAGGAAGTCTCAAACTTATCTTTATTAAACTCAGTTCTTCGAAAGCTCTAGCACATGCTCTCTTATAAGCATGGAGCTCCACACGGAGAAGTCAATCTATGCTGGAAAGTTCAACCTTTAGAACATTATAAACCACACCTAAAATTCAAATTAAAAAGTCTGCATTTTATCTGTGACAAATTTGCTTTAAATTAATTCTGTTGCAATGAAATATTATTTGCCAATGAGATGTTGTTAGTACAAGTTATGTTCTGACAAACTAGATTCGGAGTCCCATTTTGCTCAGCACTGTTTCTATACATAAAAGCTTTAAAAAAGACAAAGGAGAAAGTGTGTCACAGTGCAAAGAACAAAACATCATGATTTATTCACTTTCATTCAGTTGCACAGGTAACACACACATATAAAACCATTCCCAAACATTCCACTTCCCCCTCCTGCTGTCAGTACAGGATGGAAGCAGAGGACAGTTCAGGGAAAAGAAAGGCAGTTTCAAAAATCATGACTCTAAAGATGAGGAGATATTTGGGGAACAAGCAGGGTCCCTCTGACACTGAGCTACTGCCGAGCTGGGGAAGCACCAGAGGAATGATGGGGGGGACAGCAGCCAGGCTTTCCTTAAATAGAGCTCACTGCCACTGCTGGGACAGAATCCAGAGCAAGTGCACTGTTAGCATGACCCAGCACATTTCTTACACTCATATTCTCCTTTTTTTTTTAGGATAGAAAATATGGTTTTTAGGATAGAAAATATAGAACATATCAGTTTAACACCTTTTTTCTCCCCCCCTCCCTCTTTCACTGTTCTGGAAATGAAGGGGGTGAAATTTGGAAGCAGGATACCAAAACAGCAGAGAAAGGAGGGGGAAGTCAAAAGGCAGGGAGTCTGCCAGGAATTCTGAAAAAACCAGAGCCCCCGTGTGGGGGTTAATGGGTCTACACTAAGTCTTTTGGTTTGCTTTTAAACAAAGAGACATTTCTGAGGTGCTAGAACTTCACACAGCCATGTCTGTTATTAAGCTTTTTGGAATTTAATACGTTTTTTCCCTCATGATTTTTCATAGAAGAAAAACATGGAAAATACAACAGCGGTCAAAATAAACATGAGAAAAGTGAACCACACAGGATGAACTCTGGCGGGACCAAGAATGGAGAAGGTGTTCCAGCTCCATGCCAAGGAAAACCCAGGAAAGGTCTAAATCCTGATGAAGCATTCCTGAGTACACCAGATGCTGCACATTCAACAATCCACTGATATATTGGTAGGAACAGAAAATTCTCACTTCTGCTCTTTACCAATTCAGCACAATGAATAATTCCATATGGTGAACAGTGCTTAACTGAGAAATTCCCATCACAGATAAAATAACTGTAAATCTAAAAACTCCTGAGTTGGAAGAGATCCTGAGCTGATCCTGAGCAGCACTGCCACACATTACATGACATCATACATGAAACACTATTTGTATTTCTTATTTTACATCACTTTTCACAGCAAGCCATTAAGAGAAAAATCAGAGGCAGCAACATCTCAAAGACACAATAATTAGCCCAGCTCTGAGAGGGATTATTCCTGTGACTAAAGAACAGGAGGCACCTGCTGAAACGCAGCAGGACAGACTTCAGCTTATCAAAACTTGGTGTTGGTGAAGAAGGGACTAAGACTAGAACCCAGTCTGTGCAGAGCCAACAGGGTTATATGTGTTCCTTCAAGCAAAAGGATGCGGTTTCAGAAGCATTTGTGGAAAAGGCCCCTTAGAGAACCCCCCCAGGGTGTTACCTGGGGGTATCTGTCCTGTGCCAGCCTCACCTGAGGAACCAGGGAGCTTGACCTGCACTGATGGTCCCTTCTCATGGAATCACAGTTGTTAGGCTGGAAAAGCCCTCTAAGCTAATGAAGCCCAACCATCAGTCAGGCACCACCACCACCATGTTCACCACAAGCCCATGACCCCAGGAGCCACAGCCACACATTGTTTGAACACTTCCAGGGATGGTGACTCCACCACTGCCCAGGGCAGCCTGTGCCAGGGCCTGACAACCCTGGCACTATCTGCAGAAAGTCTTCATTCAATCTAAACCTCCATTGGGCCAACTTGATGTTGTTTCCCCAAGAGCTTCCTGAAGAAGTTTCACTACCCATTTCTGAGTGACAGGATAGCTGGCCTTTGGGTTTGGTTTAATCAGGAAGAAAAATGTAAGATAAAGACAACAACTTTTTTCCTGAAAAATTAAAAGGAAACTAAGCCCCTTCTTTTAATTCCATCTTTCTAACAAGGCCACAAGTTACAAAATCTTTAGTGGAGGAACCTTGATTGGCCTATTCCTGAACACAGTTCAGATTCTTCTGAAAACATGCCACATTCCAAACTGCACAATAATAATCCAATTCCTGCAGGGAAAAAAAGACAAAATATGAGCAATTAAGTAAAAGCCTAATTCTATTTCGAAGTACATCACCCTTCACCAGGGCTCAAATAAAAGCATCCTGAGTATGTCCCAAACAAGTGCTCAAAAAAACCATCCACGAACATGTAGCAAAAGTACAAAACTCCTTTGCACTATTAACATAGATAATGCCATTTAAGTCTTAACACCAGTGTAAAATATCTATGAGTTGTTTCATTTAATTTTGAAAATCCATATAGAAAACAATGTTCATAACTCCATCCACGGGATTCTACCAAGCTGCTGCTTCATCAACAAATCTTTGAACTGTTTCAATATGAAAATTCCATTTTTTCAAACTGCTCAAAAATCATTGCAGAGAATTTCCAAGCACTTGAATTGAAGCACAACCAAAGTATGAACTTAATACATTTTTGCAGTTATTTCTAAAATAAGTTAATTTACATAAATAATCTCAAAATAACACAATGGGATTCCACTTCATTTTAGACATTTGGAAAGCAGTGTCATACTTTATTTAAAGTAAACCCATGTAAAAACAAAGTTTAAATGAAAATGGTACCTGAAAAATAAATTATTTGATATAAAACAAATCAATAACTTAAAAACACACTAAATATACAAAATGTGTAACCATATACTGTACAGTATGGAAAGCAATTGATAAAACCTTCTGTCCCACAAACAGATTAATTTATAAACAAAAGTTTACATAAGTTAAAGGAAATGAAATCAATAAAAAGACTAGAAGTACAATATTATTCAAATTACTCATCAAATAAAGATTTATCCCAACTTATGTTTCAAATGTCTCAAGTCATTTTCTTCTCAATGACCAAGTGAAAAAGTTCAGCCATACCACTAAAAACTTGCTCAAAAAATGTTTAAAAATAAGGAACAACAGTAGGAGAATATTGAGATTCTGAAATGTGAACATAGAAGCAATTTTCCAAGGTTTCAGGTGGCAGTTCTACCATTACTGTTTTCCCATCATTAGCAACAGAAGAGAATTTCAGTGCTGAAAAGCCCACTCAACAGAAAAATATTTCTAAACCTTTGTTGCTGTTTGATCAAGTGTGATCTAGAAGGAATCACCAGGTTTCAACGTCAAACCCGCTCACAGGGTGGTGGGTTATGCTTTAGAGATCATAAAGTCTTTGACTGATTTTAAATCATGCAGGAGGAGAAAGCAACACTTTGAATTTGGTTTTGTTTGACTACGTGAGACTACTACAAAAAGCAACCACCAAAACGATGCCGTACCTGATCAACCTACGAGTGGACACTTGGAAATTAATGCTGATTTTCAATCCACTGCTGTCATGGAGGTACCACCTCTTCCAAGCGAGGGGGAGGGAATTGAGATCCTTTTTATGAACTCCACATTTTTTATTTTTTAGATTAATAAGGAGAAACCCAGTAAGGTATAATAACCAGAGAAAATAACCACTGGCCTCTTGAGCTCTGGATTTATCCGTTCTACTGTGCTAAGTAGCCAACCTTGAGCAGTGCAGAGCTACATTAGAGGAACTTGCCGAAGGCACAGAAAGACTCTCCTGCTTCCCAACAGAAAGTAAAGTACCTCAGGTGACAAATTCAGCTCTTGGAAAATAAAAACAAGACCAAAAAAAAGCCAAAACACAAGTGCAGCTCCACTCAGGGAGCTCAAAGGGTTGGTGTTTCCTTATGCTAAAAGTGAATTTGGTCCCTTCCCTCTAAAGCTATTTGTAGATGCCTACACGTAGAAATGCAACAATAAGGTGCTTCACTGACCTAGTTATAAAGGACACATTTCTTCATTATGGAAATAAAAAATATGGTGACCTTCTGGCAGAGGCAGCATCCAGACAAACTGCTCCATGTTCATGTGGTTGAACCAGGCTACCAGCAGCTCACAGGAGCCGTGTGTTAAAAACCTCCCACGAACCCCAACCTTCTGCAGGCAGATCTACCAGAGAAGGTACTTTGAATAGAGTTTATTTTATCATATGACCTGTATATTGTGTTAGAAAAGTAAATGTGGGGACATTCTCCAAGTTTTTGTTTTAAATCACATATGTAACAATTAACTATCCAAAAAGGAACTTGAGTTATTGCTGTTTAGAATGCACTGGAAAAAAATATCTCCTGAAATATTTGAAGAATTTCTACTTTATTGACCTTACCCAGAACATTAAAGCAACACGGAATTGTAACAAATGCTGAAGGACCTTAAGGACTATTCATTTTCCAAACTCAGCCTTAAAATAATGGATCACGTTTACAATTAGTGCATCATTTTGGTTTTGACTGCTGGACATTCTTCCTATAAATGATACCAGGTTTTTTAAAAAAAGATTTTTAACTGCTTTGTATAAATAACATGACTACAACATTCAATCCCCCTATGAAAATAGGTGTCCTCTCCATGCAAACACCCTTTGGTTATCTGGACAAGGCAAGTGACCACACACTGACCAACCAGTGCTCACTGCAGTGACAATTTATCCTGCTCCAGTGACTTGTCTCTGGATTTTCAGTGGTTTTCATGCTCACATGATACAGATGTACAAAAAACATATCCAAGCAAAGGGAAGGAAAAGCTGTGTGGCCACACACCACTGTGGCAATGGTGACTTCTCCCCTCACCCTAAGAGCTGGATCCTGAAGCCTTTCCCAGTCCCAGCACTAGAACAGATGCAGGGATGGGCACAGGAGGGCTCAGGAGGCAACAGTAACTGCACTAGACAGTCTCTGACAGGGGAATTGAGCAACTGTATAACAATGCAGCTTGAAGAATAAAATAAAATAAATCCAACACTTCAGTGCACAGACACCATCTAACAGGGAATCACTGAGAACTGAACACACTGAGCTGCTCTGATTCTGCTCATGTCTGGATTTCTGGTGTTGCCATCCCCTCACCTGAACTATCTGCATGTGCCTTTTGCCAGCTCATACTAAGCACATACAGCAACATTAGAGACTCCTCTTCCATATTTATGTGGGATTTCCCTACCTGCTGATGGTTAACAGGAGGTTTATAGGTGATGAGGCTCGTGGGCAGCATTTTGCACAGGGAGAATTCCATTCATGTGAACATCTGGGAAGCAAATGTAGTAACTCTCCATCTATATACGAGGCCCTGTGACAGCAGCATGGACAAGTGTGGTTTCAGCAGGAATTATACCTGGTCCTTGAGAAGCTACACCTGGAGCTGTCCCAAGAGACTTTTAACCTACTCTAAAGGACCCCAAAACACTCCCATCACAGCTGTTCCTGTAGCATATCTCCAATACAGACCAATAAATCCAGGTCTTCAAAATCTTATCAACACATCCTAATCCAGCAATGAAGACTCTCCAGAACTCTCTACCTCAATGAGACCTCTGCTTTGAGAGCCCTTTGGTTCTACAAAGATCCTGTAAGCACAGACTGATAGAAACATCACCTGACAGAAACACCTGGATTCCATCAAATTAACGGATGAAAAAGCAGAACACTGAGAATTAAGAGGCCAAAACCTCTCTTGAAACAGATCTGTTCAAGTGAGAGCTTCAAAGCAGGGTCTGCTGAATGGCGTGAGGAAGAAACCAGTTGCTCCTACCTTTTTGGTAGAAAAACTCCTAGCAGATGTCTTGTTAGAATTTAGTTTCCACCCCCAGAAGTTTCCTTTTGGTCTTTACTAGTAGGATGCACAGGCTGCTGTTTAGGACAAAAAGGATCAAGAATACATACACAAATTTTTCTGGATTTCAGCTATTTATGCCAAGGTTTTATTGACTTAGAATAGTGCAGATCATATACTATTTCTGGTATCAGCTCTGGATATTAGCAGAAGTTTTTCCTCTTTTCCCAACTCAAGCAGCAGTGCTTTGCTCATACCAATTGCCAGGAAATTATTATTGCTGGACAGAGCAACTATTAAGGAAAGCTGGAATCAGACCTTTTTAAAAAGAAATTGTTGTAGTAGTACGGTACAAAACCATATCCTGTATCGCCTTCTTATTTAGGAAAGAATGAGAGATGGAAAAATAGGGAAGCAGTGGAAAAAGCAAGGAATAGCAATGCCAGAAAGCATCCAAGAGAAGGGTTTATTTTCAGAAGTGGCAGCACCACATTGCTGGGCACACATAGCCAGCGTGCTTGGAACCAGTAGGGGTACAGTCATGTTTAGGGGTCACTTGCTGGAAGTCTGAACTCCCAGCTAAATATTGTGATAAACATCAACTCCCATCTAATTTAGTAACAAGTTTCTCTTAAATGGAATAAAGAGAGAATGACAGGAATTGGGAATGACTACAGCCCACTCCTATGGAACAGATCAGTGCAGGGTTCAGCAGTGATGGGACACGGTAAGAGAATTTCTCTGTACTACACAGCTTTACCTTGGGAGAACCCCCAGAATGTTTCACAATCTCTCCTTGCACACAGAAAAGAAATAATGATTGACGTAATAAATGGATGGTGATGAATTGGTGGAAGGAAAGCAGCCAAGCTTTCCTGACAGCCAAGAGCAGCTTCAGGGGTGGGAGTGGGCTGGTTGCTGTGTCACAGTCACGGTTTCACAGACCACTGAGCTGCTCAAGAGATGGGGAGTGAAGAGACTGGCAGGAGAGGCAAGGTTGGATGTTTTAACAGGAAAAATCCCACCTGCGTTCACTGCACACAAGCTCAAACTCAGCAGGAGGCTGCTTGCTGGGCCAAGGCCTATCTGTAGGGTTTAGATATGTCCTGGGCAGCTCTAGGAACATCAGCAGCTCCCACAGGTCATCCCTGGAGCTGGGCAGCAGCTCAGCCACATGTGAAGGCTGAGAGAGCCCACGGGCAGTGCAGATCCCACTGCAAGGAGAGGACAAGGAGAGGACAAATGGCAGCAAGCACAAGGCAAGGTCAGCTGGGGGTGGAGTGAGACGAGCAGGCAGCATGGACTGGCCTCTGGAGTTTGGAAATGAACTCTGGGGCTGTTAGAGATTCAGGCAAAACAAGGAGACACTGCATGAAACTGCCACAGACCCCATTGCCACACCTGCTCTACCTACATAAACACCAGAGCCAAGTCTCCAGCTGTGCACAGCAGCTCACACACCTGTACAGGCAGGGTCAGCCTTCCCAGGTTCCTACCCAAGCACACCTGAGGGTTACATCAGTCTGTGGCACACCATTTCTATGTGACAGATTTATTGTGGTGCTTGTTTCAAAACTCTTCTTCTTCTACTCATCTGTCAAAGCAGTAAATTAAAATTCTCTTAAAGAGGAGCTACAGTTCCTTAAAACAACACTCTGAAAGCTAGACACTTTGTGCAATACTTAGCAAAAAAAAAGAACAGAAAATAAAAAACAAAACAAAATTTGAGCAAAACAAAATCAAATTTAATGTTCTTAAATGCAAAAGTAAAAACAAACAAAAAACACAAAAAAGCAAAAGAAAATTAACAGAAACAGAACAACTCAAAGTTTCAAGGCAGTCTGCAGAAAACCTGGGGGATTAATCTTTAAATCTACAAATCAAAGGGTTTTTTTGGTTAATATCTAACTTGCAAGTTGTAAGTACTTTTCTGCTGAGTGTTCAATAAGTAAAGCTAGTTGTCAAAACAAAATCCTATTAAAATAGAAAAATCTAGCACTCATTAGAAGGGATGCGAGAAATACAATGCTCAAATGTTTATAACTGGTTTTTCTTTACAAAATAGAACTGCCAAAGGAATTCCAACTACAATGATCTTGGAAAATGAGTAAGTATCTTGCTGCGTTATAATGTACCAGTAAGTAGTGCACCATGCATTAAATATTTGGACAGAAGAGATTCAGTCTGATAAAGTAGCAACATATATTCACACTCGCTTTTTTGGAGTTTCATTTTGACTCTGAAATCTTCCCGGAGTTTCTTTGAAACTCTTTGGTCCATTCCTCTCAAAGTGGGCTTTAAAAGTCACATTTCTAAAACCTGTGAATTGGACAGCTTGGCCATTGCTCAGTGTGCAACTTACCTCCTCAATGGTGTTAAAGTTAGGCTGGCATGCTACTACTTACAAGACCTTGACTTTAAAAGGTCTGATCCTCAACTAGACACAGAGTAATGAATATTAATTGATCAAACAATTTACTGTCAACTAAAACATTAGTATTTCTCAACTTTTCTTCCATACTACTGAAACTGGGGGGGGGAACAAAAGGACAGGGGGATGGGTAGGAAAAACAACATAAAACCAAAGAAAATCAATTAATTCAGCCTGATATTTTTCAGAAAATTCCAGTTTTTGCAGACAACATTCAATGAAACAAATGTTAGTCTCATAAGTGAAAGCATGCTTCAATTTTACCACCATCCAGAGGGTCTAGTTAATGCAATCTACTTAAGATTTCAGGGGATTTTTAACATGTTTTAAATGAAATAACTTAAAGGAACTTAAAATTGGTCTAACATTGTGGGATTTCAAACATTTGAACATGTCAGTTGCATCCCAGAATATAAAACCTTTTCACTTCTCATTTAGACTAAGACAAACACTTGTGAAAATTGGCGCAAAATGAGTTTTACACTAACAAAAATGTTTCAACTTCTGTCACTCCATTATCTATTCCATACAAAAAGCACGAGCAAGTTATTTGTGGGACTTGTTGGTTTTGAAGGAAACCTGTAAGATTTTGTCCCCCAGGCGGTAGCCATTAAGACTTGCTATGGCCATTGCAGCTTCTTCATAGTTTGTCATGGTCACAAAACCAAAACCTTTGCACTTGTTGGTGTTGAAATCTCGAATAACTTTCACATTGGTAACCGCACCAAAGGGGCCAAACATCTGCCAGAGGATTCCCTCATCAGCATCTTGACCAAGGTTGTAGATGAAGATACACCAGCCAGAAGATGCGTTTCCTGGAACATTTACACCAGAAAGCCCACTCATGTGATCTACACCCATAGGAGAGAACCTAGCAAATAAAAAGCACAATATTTCATGTAAAAGTTCAATTCAATTAAGCAAATTAACTTGAATGGGAAGCAACTGAGAATGAATATTTAATACATGGCACATCAAAACCGCCACATAAATGTTTCCCCATTCAAATTGACAATCAAATTGACAGCTGCCAGGAAAAAAAAGTTAAGAATTCCCACTGCTTCATCAACAGGGAACTATCCTAGAAATAGGCAAGGAACAGGCAAGACAAGATTATATGATCACCTTCCCAGGGGACCTGTATCAATCTCTGAACACAGCCAGGCTGCTCAGAGTGTCCAGGGCATTGCTGCAGAACTGCTCAAGCTGGGGACACAGGCATCACCTCCCCAGAGGCCCCAGACACCCCCGGGCACCTCCCACTTATTTCACAGAAGGAGATTTTTCTCTACCCCATCCTCCTCTTCTTGCCTCTAAAAGAACATGTTGGGAAACTCTCAAATCAAAGAGTTTCTTTGGGTTTGCTGGGGCAGGGGATGAGCATGCTGGGCTCTTAGCAGTAGAGATTGTATGTATTAATTTCTTCTTTTGTGAAAACAGAACAAAGCCTACTCCCTTTCCACCCTTTCCACCCAAAGGCAGCAGGTGCAGACAAACGCTCCCAACCTGAGCAGGCTCAGTGCAGTTTTACTATTCCAGTGTGTATGGATGGTTTTATTAATTTTACACCAACTTCATACTGGGAAAACTTAGATCTGACTTTACTGAACCGTATTTTTAAAATCACCTACTCACTCTTCCTGAATCCTGCCTCCTTCACAATACCTCAGCAGGATTCATGCATAACAGAAAGCAAAAATCTTCTCATTTTTATGTCTTGCTTTATATTAATTTATTTTCCCTATACCCCACATCTCTAATTCCCCTTTATTCTATTTCTGGCCTACACTCCAGAAAATCAAAGCTTATCAATATTTTAGTGCAATATTAAGGTTGCACAGCTAAGCACTCAAAGGCCAGGAAATGTGAAAGTTAAGGTTAAAAACTCACTTTGAACCCTTGTGCTTATTTATTATTTAAAAATATGAGGTCATGTGATCGTAGAAATATAATGATACTATACCAGGGGTTCCCAAACTGAGGTGTACCACTGGTGATTTGCACACCCCTTAAAAGCGGTACACGAGCTGCTCTCTGCCAAGAGCAGGGCGGTGGCAGATCCTGATTCTCTGCTGACCTGGAGGAAACAGGGAAGGGATGTCTGGGCAGTGAATGCTGCAGTAAGTGCCAAATGCTTCCCCTCTGACTCTCTCTTGCCCTGCATCAAGGAGCTGCTGCTGCCTTTCTTGAGGAGGGAGGCTCAAGGAGGTGTACGGGGAGGGGCGGGGGGAGCAGAGGGGCAGCAGTGCATACACACACACCCACACACACACACTCTGCCCATTTCCCCCAGGCTCTCTGGTGCTCAGAGCTCAATGCCTTGCACACCTGAGCTCCTGGACTCTCCTGGCCCCAGAGTAAGCATCACTCTGTCCCTCCCTCACAGCTGTTCTGCAGCCCAGGGGCTCCCAGAGCTGCAGACACTCCTGAGCTGCACTGACTCACTGGCAGCCAAGCAAATCCAAGTTTGGGGAGCCTTGTACTACAGCCAAACTGAAAAAGCAGTCAGAAGCACCACAAGGTGAATGGGACATACCAACCCACGTGATCTGATGATGAGGTGACACATCTGCTATTTCTTTTGGCTTTGTATAAAAACGTTCCTCTGTTTGCAAGCTTGATACACTTACTTGTTCTGACAGACACCTTCAGCTCTGTAGCTTCTTTCCAAGTGAGTAATGATCTGGTAGAATGAATTTATCTTAATATCTGTCAAGTTTTCATCTCAACAGATCACCAGTCCTGAGTCCCTGCTCAAACCACTGAGCTCAGAATTGCCTGATGTTGGTTCCAGCAGTCAGTATAGCTCTGCCCCTGTCTGCTCCAAAGGCTCAGGCTCTGCCCATGAGCCCAGGTAACACCATATGAAGGACTGCAATCAGCTGTAGAAGAGCAACTGGTGTGAAATGCAAGAAAACAACCAATCTAAATGCTTGTTACAGACAAAATAATTTAAAATAGCAAGTACCTCTGCTCTTTGGATACACTTACGTTCAGATTTTTCTCTCTTCCTGCTTTGACTCACAAAAATGTTACAGGTTTATAAAAAAACAAACAAAACAAAACAAAAAGAAGTCCCCTAAAAGAGTAGAAAAGTAATTTCAAAAAAACCCCAAACCCTATGAAATACAATTCAGCCAGTCTGATGAATCTCTGCTCCCACTCTGCACAAGAGGGACCCCAGATCTCTCACTCAGCTCAGGGTAACAGCCTGCATGAGCAGGGCATGGAGCAGCTGACACACAGCTCTCTGTCCTACCAGGACACCAATTTAAGATGACCTTTAGGAAGTTATACTTGTTAAGGATGTTTAAAAGACTGTCCAACTTGGGCAAACACTGAGGCCAACAGAGATCCAGGATGTTTCAGAGAAAATGGATTTAAAATTCCTTTGATATTGTAACTTGAACAATCTCAGCACACTTACAGCTGGTGTCCTCATTTCTGTTTGTAATTATTTTTATACTGTCTGCTCCACATTGCTTTTTCAACCCTCCCTAAAAGTCAGCAGCCAGTGTTATTTGTGGATGGTTCTTTCAAGCCATGCTAACCTAAAACTCCAACATCTTGGGACATTAAGTATCAACAACAGTGTATTTTCAATTGGAACTCTTTTTCACTTTATCCTTCTCATTTCTATGAATGACTTTTTGCTCCTCTCCCAGTAGACAGACAGACTGCTTCATTTAACAGATCCTGGGATTAGTTTAACCCACTGGAGGATGTAATCTCAGAAATGACACCCCTAAATGAAAACAATTTATTTTCAGGTCTATGCAAGTCCTACAAATTCTTTTCACAGAATCACAGAAACTCCTGAGCTGGAAGGGACCCACAGGGATCACCAGCCCAGCCCTGGCCCTGCACAGACACCCCAACAATCCCACCCTGGGCATCCCTGGCAGCGCTGCCCAAACGCTCCTGGAGCTCTGGCAGCCTCGGGGCTGGGACCATTCCCTGGGGAGCCTGGGCAGTGCCCAGCACCCTCGGGGGGAAGAATCTAACCCTAATATCCAACCTAAACCTCCCCTAATACTGCATTGTGCTAGTTTTGCTGAACTCTTTTCCCTGCACTCTGAGGACAGTTGCATACAGCATCACAGGTGGGATGCAAATTAGCAGGAACATTAGTTTTAATATCATCTTGTGTTGCTGTTGCACTTGAGCTTGGCAGCTCTTTATTTTTTAATAGTTTCACAAAGAGCAGGAGCTCAGCTACACTGACAATGTCCTTCTCACAAGACCAACTTTTTCTGCTCTCTCTGACACAGACAGAAATGATCTGCTATGGCCAACAGAAATCTTGTTGAGAACTCAGTGACGCAAGCACTAAGCCTGAAATAAATCAGGGTGTTTAGTCAAACAGCCACGTATGGAAGAACAAAAGCAACTGGGGTTTCAGTACCATATTCTTCCAGAACTTTGATGAAATACTACTCTGGATAAAATGGTTTCTTCTCAATACACAGCTTGCATCCAAATTACAAATTGGTCTAAAAACTGAAAATTTAAACAATTTCACTGGAGTGAAACCAAGCAGGTGTACAGGAGCTGTCTGAGCAACCATATCACTGACAGGGTTAAACACTCAGTCTTCTTGGATTTCCCCTTGGATCAAAGAACTATCAGAAATTACTGCCCTTCAGGCATTCAGGGCAGAGCTCATGGGCTGATATGGGTAGAGTTAGTTATGCCCACTGCAGAACAGGGAACTGGTTCCAGCCCTGAGTAAGTCTGAAAGCAAAATCAGCTGAACTGGCAATATTCGAGAAAAGAACATTCTTCTACTAAAAAGCCCTGGTGAGCTGCAAAATCACAGGACTACCAGGGGCCCTGGCCCAGTCTCCTCATGCTTTGGGAGCTAAACCCCTCCATTTCATCACAGTTCAGCACCTGCAGATCTGCTATTCTCCTTAAGTAAACAAATCTTCCACCCTAGTTCCACCCTAGAGAAATGCCTGCTCCAGATGTCTGTCCTTCAGACACAACCCCATGTTGTGGCAGCATTCCCTCTGGGTGGAAGCAGAGAGCTCAGGTCTTTGAATTTCCAGTGGGACAGCACTAAGACCAGTTTCTGATGTGAGCCACAAATACCACAGGAACTCCAAAGGATTAACAGAACATTAAACAAAGGGTTGGAGAAATTTCTGTAGGAAATTAATAATTACAAATTAGATACTAAAGGCTTAATCCTGGATTTACAGGGATTATGATGAAACGAGATGAAATGTAATCAAAATATCAGGTTAAGTATTCAACCTCTGTGGAGCAGAGAGCACAACTTTAATTTATACAGACTGTGAGCTCTGTGGAAGCTGCTTATCCCTTCATCATGTCTTGTTCACTACCAAAACAAACAAGACTCAACCCAAACTCAGGTTCCTGATCTTAACCACAGCATGAGTAATCACAGCTCCTTCAGATCAGCATCCTTCAAAGACGACAGACTCACTAGAAAAACTTGAAGCTAACACTAAAGGTGGGAAGAAAAATACAGAGGGTTGTGGGACAGACTTGATGGTTGGAGATCTTTTCCAACCTTAATCATTCCATGATTCCATGGGGTAAGTGTCGTGCATACGTGTACAGATGTGCCTGCAGGGGTGATTGAGGGAAGGAAGCTTTGTAATAACTGTTGGAGTTCTTTCAAGTCTGTGACAAGGCAGAGATGGACAGTTTGTGTCTGCATGTCAGTTGGTGGCTCTTGTGTCCACAGCATCTTCCTGAAAGCACAGCCTGACCCCTGACTATTCTATTCTGACCCTCCAAGCTCAAAATCTTCAGCTCCTTCCCCACCAGCAGGTCTGTCACCGGGAGCAGCAGCCAGCCAAAGTGTGCTGACAAACAAGCACTGGGCACAGACATCCAGGGGGACACAATTCCCATGGCAGCAGGAACAGAACAGAGACAGAACATTTTCTTCCATCCTAACCCCCACTATGACATCCCAAGCCTACAGGAACACTGGGGATGGCTGCCCCATCCCTGAAAGTATTCCAGGCCAGGGTGGCCGGGGCTTGGAGCAGCCTGGGATGGTGGAAGGTGTCTCTCATGGCAGGGCTGGGACTGGATGAGCTTTAAGGCCCTTTCCAGCCCAAATCAGTCTGTGATTCTACGAAATGCACACAGGTGACATTAATGCTGCTCTAAATGGTACAGTGAGAGAATAATGAACAAACTGACTATTAAAATTTCGTTTCACCAGCAACTATTAACAGAAATACATTAATCATTTTTTTTGTTCCCGAGTGATCTTTGCAGGAGTAAATTAAAGGTATTTGGTCTCTTAATTATGGATGTGAATATTATTTACACTGCTTATTCTGATGCACTTTGATCCTGGCATAAATTTTAGGGGGAAGAATTACGAAAATGTCCAATTAAATTAGGAATGTTAAGAAAGAAGAAATGAGCCAAAAGTCTCCAGATTTTACTAGGACCAGGACACACTGAAGCCCATGGCTGAGACAAAGGGCAGATATGTTAAGTTTTTTAATAATTCACCTAAATGCAAACAATGCAGAATTTCATTCCTCAGCATGGCTCAGGTTTGGCGTGGAGATCTGGGTGTCTGCTTTGGGGAAACAAGGAGCTGCCTGAGCTAAACTTCCCTGAGCTACAGCTGAAGAGAACTGGAGAACAATTAAGGCTGGTGGAGACATCTAGAAATCCTCTAACAAATCCCCCTGCCTGAAGCAGGCACCTGGAACAAGTTGCTTAGGCTCATCTTGTCACCAAAACTCACCAAAAACCAGTCAAATAAAACTCCTTAACACCAATACAGCTTTAAGAAGGGCATTATTCATTACAGTCCTGGTGATTGCATGGTGGATAACTATACCTTGTGTGCACATGATCTTCTACACGTGTGGTGCTTATATACAGTCACCACGTGCATGTTTTGCTCATTACCATAAAGCCCACCCCAATTTCCCAGGTTCAGTCCTTGTTTTGGCTGTGGCTGCATTCCTAAGCCAGATGTCTTCCCCTTATCTTCCAACTGTCCTTGCTGAGAAAGCAGATCCTGCATACCCTGTTTCCTGCTAAAACTACACAGGCACAGTTGAAATTGGATTAACCCTTTTTTATCAATTCCAGACAGGTTTCAGCATCTCCAAGGATGGAAACTTCACTGTCTCCTTGGGCAAACTGTTCAACCATTCTCAGTATAAAACCACAACTGACTACAAAGTACCAATTTTCTCTGGAGACCCATTACACAGAGCTGTGCTTGAAATGCTGAGCTACAGCACTACAGACAGGTGACAGCAACACTGGAACAGCAGCACAACTAAAAGCTGGCTGAGACTGTAGTCCAATTTTACCGAGCTCATTGGATCCCTCACAGGAGAAAAATAAAACAAACAAAAAAATTTTTTAAAAGATAATAAATTCTCAACAGGGAACCACTACTCTCAGAAACATGTATCATCTCAAAGCCCACTGCTTCTCTGCAAGACAGTCAATATATCGCATTTTCCAGAGCACCCTCCAACCATCAGCTGCCTCCATGAGCACCCAAGGCATTTCCGATTCAATTCAGACTCAAAGCAACCAAAGCGATTTTCTATGGCCAAGCACAGTGTCTTCCCACAGCCCTGGAAGCAGAGAGGATGCTGCAACTGCTCAATGTTCTCATCAGTGAACTTGTGAGGCCTCCAAGGAAGGCACAACTCTGCACAGTTTGCAATGAAGGCAGGAATCCCACAGAACCTCCTCATCAGAAATAGGGTTTTCCTCTCTTACTGTAACACCTCCTTGCTGGAACCAACCATTCAGAGCTTTAATTAAGTTGCCAAATTCTATCTGTGTTCAGATATACAGACCACAGAATGGAGATCTGTTGAGACAGGCACCTACCAACACCCACCTGGAACCTGCTGCTGCTGTTCCCTCATTGTAACCCAGTAGTGGAAACAGACACCAGAGTGCAGGTACCTTTACATACTAACTTCAATATAAATTTTACAAGTAAGATTTTACTTTAATTATATTTTAATGCAACAGTTTATTTACATAACACTATAGGACACACAGTGCACTATGTATTCATCCACACATGCTGCAATGAAGGTATCACTGCCCAGCTGTGGGGGCACAGCTCCCCAGATGGACACAGGAACAGGAGCACAGCCTTAAATGCATTTATTCTTCCTAACCTACCTGAATCTCTGCGCCTGGTGATGCACTGGCCCTCCAAACCGTCTAGCTGGTGAATGACACAGCTGCGACAACAGTGCCACATTTTTGTTCTGGTTAGGGTTGGCTGCAAACTTCACTGTAATGGGCTCGGAGGAACCTGGGGGTTTGTGACCATTGAAATTTGTAATTGCCTCTTCTGCTTCTGACCTTTTGTCAAACCGGATAAATGCGACCCCTCTGGACAAACCTTGTAACCAAACCAATAAAAAAACAAAACAAAACAAAACAAAAAAACAAAAATAAAAAAAATTGAAGTTCAGGATAAACTCAAAATAACTTTGAAAACAAAACCCAAAAAGTTCAGTATTTCTATGGTCACAGCTTTCGAGTTCTCTACATTTACATTTCTTCAGCAGCTGGAGGATAAAGTACAAAATTAAGAAACCAAAAACAAATTAGCATACTCATTTCAGCTATAACAACCACAGTGACTAAATTAAAAAAAAATACATGGTAGAATTCCAAGATATTAATATCCAAATGACATTTCCACTCACAAAAAACTTCTCAACATTTTAAATTAAGTAAAAAAAGGAATTAATTCCAGTTATTTAAAAAACAAACCCAAAACCCCTCAATTTCAATTACTTTATCATTAAAGAGCATCTGCAGACAAATTTTTGCAAATATTTTCATTTTTCCATGCTAGAAACACACTCAGGTTCAGAGATGAGGGAACAAATGTCTGACTTTATTAAAAGGATTTTCGTCTTTTTTTATGGACAGATCACAATTTCACCTGCACCACATACGTTATTTCTAGCTGGCACATACATTATTTTTATTCATTAAAATCAATGAAGAATTCTTCTTGGTAGCTGTACTGAACCAATATCACAGCTGTTAAACATTTTTTTCCTAGTCCCAGCCCGTGGATGCTGTTATCCTTCTGACTGAGGTACAAGTTATGCTCTGTGAGCTCTTCTCTCCTCCCCTTGCTTCCCATGTGTGACTTGACCTTAGGCTGAAAATACGGTTTTATCACAGTGAAGCTGCAAGGGCACATTTTGTTTAAATGCCACTCCAAAGCAGATATTGTGGCCAGACTAAATGTAGGACTTCATCAGCTCTGTTTCAGAAAGGGACATATCAGATACTTTCATGTTTTCTTCACATCCAATCGGGACCATCTTCAAAGCCAGATACAGAAGTTAAGCTTATCATAAATCACAAGGTTGTTGATAACAGTTGAGGATAATTTTCTTTGTTTCACAGAAGGAAATGCAACATGTCAAAACCTGGCCCTGCAGCAAGCAAGGTGTGTTTACACTGCTTGAACAGATGGGTTCACCAGAGTAGAGCTGACAGAACTATGTGCTCAGGTATCACTGAGATCAGCCTACTGTGCCAGGGGGAAGGGTATATTGAACCCTCAGAAGGCCCAGAGTAGCAGCATCACTCACAACTCAGCAGGGTCTATCCTAAAGCTCAGCTTACTGTGGCTCCTCCACTTTCATGTTGCTCATCCTAGTGCTTCTCAAAGCATTCATTTAAAATATAAATATTGTAGAAAGAGTATTTTTCAACAGTAATTTTCAAAAGCTGGAGCACCACCTCTGTGAGAAGGTACAGCTAAGTACAAATTACCACATGTCTCAAGTGGGAGTAGACCAAGATAGGAAAGGCAGGCTTAAAGCCGAGGTACAGCTACACTCCTGGTGGGACGGCAAGCCCAGGCTCTGCAGACATTAACCCTGACATGTAACAGAACCCACTCTTCAGTCAATCCATCGTTAAGGCTATCGGAAAGCAGGCAGTGTGTGCTGAATTACACAGCATCAGGCCCCAGCACACACAGGAAAACTGTATTATTATGGGGGAGATTTATTTGTATAAATTCTGTAGTCTCATTTTACAGCTCTGTCAAATCCAGATGCTCTCCAGACCCCACAGACTGCCAGAGAGGGATAACTGGTTTGGACACTTGCATTAACAACTTTGCTGTGCTCCACTAGCCTTTTTCTTGCTTCTCATTGCAGCTGTGCCCTGGATAACCAGCTCTAGAGACAGGACCGTGCAGGTATCAGAGTTGGGCAAAACAAATAATTTTCTCCAGGAAAGGCAGGATGGGATTTTCCTCACTCAACCATGGAGTGTCTGCCATGTCAGTCCCCAGATGTCACCAAGTCATCTCAGGTTTCTCTGATGCACAGTTGTGTTTGCAGCACGGGCTGACTGAACAGCTGCAAGTGGTGCCTGCACCAGGAGCTGGCTCTGATGGGGACACAGCCCTGCAGACCTCAGCCTGCACTCAGATTGAGTCCACCAGGAGCTGCTGGTGGCCCACTCCAAACTACAGCAGATTCCTCACAGAGCAGGAAAGCTGCTTCTGAGCTGTCGAGTATGAATGCACATCCCAGTTATAAATGTTAAATGTGGAATTGCTAGAATGAGATTGTCTTCTATTCTAATACAGGACATGCATCATCAATGAAAAAGTGTATTTGTAAAAACTCTCTCCAGATTAATACATGACATATGGGCTACTGGTAAAACCACAGAACACCTGGGTGACAGGGTAAGCCAGACTCAGCAGTTATACTGTCTGAAATAATGGGGTAAGAAATGAAAACTCTGAAAACACATTGTAACACAGTCAGAATTACCATCATAAAGAAAACCTTAATCTTGGTCTCCCCTGAGCCAAGTGTCTAAGTAAGTAACTTCTCCCTTTTCCCTTTTTCAATACACAAAGTACATTTAGAACTTTCAGGGCAGTACAAAGCATATGAAATCTCAAATATGAGAAGAGTGAGTGAGTGAGTGAGTGAGTGAGTGAGTGAGTGAGTGAGTTCCAAGCTGGTACAAAAGACAAAACACATTTTTGTTTTGCTTTTAATCTGTAACTATGGCCTCGAATTGACCTATGGATAAGAGCTGCATGTGTGTAAAGTCAAGGAAAGGTCAGCACTCCAGGTTACACACACAGCCCAGAAACACAGCACACAGCAATGACAGCAAGTGTCAGAGCAAGAAAGTAGATTTGGCAAATCAGTAACTGACAAAAATAATCCTATTTGAATATGGTCTGAGGTTTGGGCTGTAAGCTGGCAAAGAGGCAGCAAGAGTCATTCTGTGTTTAAAAAAAAATCACTGAACATGGATATCCTGTTAAAATTCTATCAGGGGTTGACACCAGATGCCATGGTTAGCTGGTGGAAATCTAATTCACTTAAGTTTAGGTACTGCTCGTCTCAGAAAAACACCAAACACATGCTGTACACTCCAGTTTTCTGCAGCCAAGGCCCCAGAACTCACCTGTGGTTTGATCCACAAGCACACGTGAGTTGATAATGCGCCCAAAACGGGAAAACATATCCTCTACATCCTTCTGTGTCATTGACCGGGGCAGGCCACTGATATATAAATTAGCATCCTTGATAACTTCAGAACTTGGGCGGGCATAGGAAACCTTTACAAGAAGTAAAAATATATGTTCAGAGTATTAACAGGGAAGGTCAATTTATTGTCATGACCCAATTTAATTTACTCCCCCACTACCAATATAGGCATTTTTACTGGAGTTCAAAAAAAATGGAACCAGGAGAGAGTAGGGGAAAATCAACCAAACAACAGGAGAAAGGGCATGTCCCTACATAACTACATTAATTTTGGGCTTACCCAAGACATAACAACTATATTAGCATTCCTGTAAGGAGACAGTAGCTGGCTGATACCAATGCTCTCAGCAAACACTTTTGCCACGTGAAGAATCCTGAGTTCTGACGTGGACACTGGACCTGTCACAGCTCACATCAGGAACTTGCCCTGCCAGTGTATTACCTAACACTTCATACAAAGATGGCACGAGTAGAGTGCAGTTTTCTGTCCTAATTTGTGCTACTGGAGAAAGCTGCATAGATCACCTAAGTAGTGGTGAATCCTACACATAGAGCACAGGTTGTTGTTTCAGATAAGGAAAGGAATGCATGTATATTAACAAGATTTACAATAAACATTATGAAGCATCCAAGATGTGAATGAGTCTAAAAGCCTGGCAACAATTTGAAATGGTCCCTCTACTTCTATAAAAATAGTGGGAATATAAAGAAAGGGAATCTTCAAATACTAAGCTGTTTCAAAACACTTCAACTCTCCTCCCAGACTCATGCTTGCTGCAGCTGGGAGCACACAAACATTTACCATCAGAATGAAGTCTACTGCAACACCTTTTCAGAGAAGACTGAAGAGCTCCTACCTTGATAGTTTTTGACTGAAGTCTGAGGCCATTCAGTGTGTTTATTGCTCTTTCAGCATCTTTTGCAGTTACGTAGTTCACGAAGCCGTAGCCTAAGCTGTGTCCTAAAGGGAAGAACATTTCTTAAAATGAATCCTAACAAAAGAATGCTATCACAACTAAAATGAAAGGAAATGCAAACAAGAAGTGAACTCAACAATACACAGTCCATACAGCAAATATTTCAGTAAGCCAAGGAGGTTTCTCAAGGCTGGTACACATCATGAGTAACTTGGAGGTCTTTTATTTCTACTCTGGACATCCCTCTGCCTTCACAGACAGCAGGCATTGGACAGAGCACACACCAACAGCAAGAAATTTAAAACTGAAACATCAACTCTGACCACTCTTGCAAACTTCATGGGTGTGGGACAAAGGGAATCACTTAACTAAGTTCATCAATACAATCTCTTGTGGGTAGAGAGCAGGAAGTGAGAAAATGTCAACAGATGAACTGCCAGGTATGAAATGAAGAGCCTTGTGATTTCTTTGGCTATTCCAACCTCCATCCCTGGGGGAAAGAGGGAAAAAGAAGTTTCCAATCCTTTATTAATACAGCTAACAAGCAGCAAGTTTCCCAAACACAGCATCATAGCAAAGAGTGAAAAATTCTCTTTAAGGCAGAAAATTCATGTACTATTACTTTTTCTAAGTTTACTTTTAAATCTTACAGTAAGAATGTGATATTAATAATAAAAATCCTTAAAATATTTAAGGAAAAGGGTATTTATTGGATACTTACTTGTTCTGCTTCTACCTCCAATCTCCACAATTGCTACTATCAATTATAACATTACATACTAAGATAATTTTGGGTCACAATTTCCCAACAATTAGAAGCTCTTATCAATATAGGTCTAAAAATAACTACAATACTTTCAAGACTGTCTCAGAGCAATAAAACAACTGCAATTCAACCCAATACACACCTTCTTCAGCCAACTACTCCTTGTCTTTGTCAGATCTGTGGGATTTTCTAAAGAAAATTGTAAGCATGCATAGGAAAATGTCCTATTTTCCTCTAAGAATAAACTACTTTTAAGTTATTAAGTTCCATTGTTAGTGTCCTCCATTGAGGACACTAGAAGACAAAACTAATTGTTATGGTAAAGGATTCTGTGGTGAAATAGCCCTTTTTTAAATCACACTGCTTGGCTCTGCTATGGTCTTAGTTGACAAGGAAGTTTCCTTACACTTTCCAGACATTTCAGAACACCAGATACAGACAGAGGTTTCAAAGGATGATATCCTGGCACAAATGTCACAGCAATGAAGAAAAGGGCTGCAAGACAACTGCAGATTAACTCCACATACTGAAAAAAAGAATTCCCAGTCTGCTGAGACATTGAGATTGCAAGTATAAAATCCACAAGGGAATGGAAGGAAACCCCAAATAACCCTCAGTGCTTTCATGCCAACAGACTGACTGCAGAACTGCACCAGCTCCTGGCACAGCTTCTGCCTTTGGCTGCTTCCTTGTGAAACCTAATCCAGCAGCAACTCAGCTGAACCCAGGAAATGTCAGAGCCTGTTGTCTAACAGAGCCTTTGTATAAACACTCACAGGTAATTTCTGCTGTCTGCTAAAACTCTTAGAGAAGCCAGCTCCGCTGTGTTCAGCTCTCGTGCAGAAACAACATCCTGTTTCCGTAGAGACCTGGTGTTAAACCAGCTCCAATCAGCCTCTCATGACACCAGACACAGCACACAGAGCTTATGGCAAACTGCTCTGTGCCAGTCAGGTAGGATTTAACTCCATCCTTTGGAGACCTACAAATAACATCTGCAAAATTCTGATCAAAGTTTCTTACATGTACCCACAGCACAGTTTTTGTGATTTCTTTATAATATTCATTTTGTTTTATTAGTCAAAGATGGTAAATCATTTAGACCAAATATGGTTGGTTCACTGCCACTTACTGAGATTATTTACCTCTGATTAAGAAAATGAATAACTGAACAATTAGAAAAATGTTTAGCACCTGGACCCTACCTTATTTCTTCAGAGTCTGACTAAGAAAACAAAAGGAAGTGTAAGGGGGAAAAAATACCAGGTGGACATCGGGCAATGACTTTTCCCTCTTGCAAGGATGGGAAGGATCCAGCATCCCTTACACATCTAGCCCTGCTCTGAAGACTCAGAGCAACAGCTGCTTTATGGGTATTTTCAGTCGGTCACAAAAGTCATATAAATATGAATATTCCAGCAAACTACCAAACAGAACCAGGTCCTAATAAAACTTATGGAAATGGGCCCTTAAGGACCAGGAAAATATACTCCAAACAAGACTAATCCCTTCAAGTGTGACCCACAGTGAGCCCTGGCAGTCAGGACTGTCGCTTCGTGGATTGATGCTGCACTGGGGAGGACTGGAGGACTATTCTCCTGACAAGTGAAGAAGAGTAGAATTCCAATCATATACATTTATTATGCTGTTTTCAGTACACTGAGTATCCTTCCCCAGAGAACACAGCAGCATAGAACTGTAGATCATGGAATGGTTTGGGTTTGGAAGGACCTTAGAGACAATTTCATTCGACTCCCTGCCATGGGTAGAGATACCTAGGTACCTACCAGGTTGCTCCAAGCTGGTGCTTGGTTGCTCCAAGCACCAATGTCCAGCCTGGCCTTGGGCACTGCCAGGGATCCAGGGGCAGCCCCAGCTGCTCTGGGCACCCTGTGCCAGGGCCTGCCCACCCTCCCAGGGAACAATTCCTGCCCAATCTCCCACCCAGCCCTGCCCTCTGGCACTGGGCAGCCATTCCCTGGCTCCTGTCCCTCCAGGCCTTGTCCCCAGTCCCTCTGCAGCTCTCCTGGAGCCCCTTTAGGCCCTGCAAGGAGCTCTGAGGTGTCCCTGGAGCCTTCTCTTCTCCAGGTGAACACCCCCAGCTCTCCCAGCCTAGCTCCAGAGCAGAGGGGCTCCAGCCTTCAGATCACCCCCATGGCCTTCCCTGGACTCATTCCAGCAGGTCCATGCCTTTCTTGTGTTGGGGTCCCCAGGGCCAGAGGTAGCTCTGCAGATGGGGGTCTCACCAGAGTGGAGTAGAGGGACAGAATACCCTCCTCTTCTGCTGCCCACCCTCCTTTGTTTCCATCCAAAGCATCACACAGGTTATGTGTTTATGCATCGTTTGAGACCAGTGACAAGGATTTTTAAGTTACTTATACAGGATAAATTCAAACTTAAGTAACAGCACTCATGGACACCCAGGAGTAAAAGGCACCATGAGACCTAGGTCGAGTCCCCGGACTCAGAATCTGTGCCTTAACACACACACACACTAAAAACAGTTCTGATTTTTGTCCCATGCACTCTGACTGTAAGCACATTCTACAGCCTCCAGCCAATGCTCTCCTTTTCCAACCCCCTCCATATATATATACGAAACTATACCAAACTCAGATATACATATTCCATTTGTGTCCACTTGTTCCTGTACAAATCCTATCCTGGACCTTACACACGTTTCTCCTTCCAAGTGTCTGTCCAAAAAGTACCCTCAGTGACTGCATCCTCTTGGCCTTCTTTACTGTTTTTGTCCAAACAAAATTCTGCACCTTTTCTGCTTCCGGTTTTATACAGGTTGCTCAATGACTACTGCTTATCCAACAGTTTGAATGTCCTGGGAAATGAGGGGTCAGGGACATAATGGGGTTTACTCAAACAAACACAGACTAAAAAAAGAAGGCTCTGAAAGTGGCAGGATCACAAAGGTCAGGCATTTTCATATTCCCTCTAGGCATTTGGCAGTACATTTGTACTAAGCCCAAATATTACAGTCCCATTAATTTTACCTGACAATAGGTAAGAAACTATCAACTACTTGTATTTCTTTACAGTAACATAGAACGCAGACCTTCCCTCTTAGTTTGTACTTACCACCTTTAAACTACATTAGTAAAACATGACCTTATAGTCCTTAAGTGCTAGAAAAACCCAACCCATGCAAAATCGACAGCATATATTAACTTGCCTTGCCCTAAAATACCCAACAGCATCAGCTTCAGCCATCTCGCTCAGTGTCTGGTGTTCATCTCTACACAGGCTGGGCCCACACACAACAGCCTCGCCGCTGCAGGAAGCATTTCCACTTTACAGATTCCTGTGCAGGAATGCTCTTTGCTTCATAGTTTTACTCCAAAACAGTACATTCTACCTCTCTGCTAGGGATGCCAGGAAATATATAAGGAACTGGCAGCTACACAGCATTATGACTGCTGTCAAGTGTTTACCCCAAGAAAGAAGGGAAGGTTTTTTGCTTTCTACTGATGTTCCCAGCCTGCTATAGAAACCTGCAGTGCAAAGGAAATTGGTGCTGTAACAGTTTCCAAAACACTTTAGTGGATAGGAATTAAAAAATATTTTTAAAAGTTTGCATATACATAAATCCAAATTTAATTCAGAGACAAAGCTAAAAAAGAGCAACAAGTAGGTCCTTATCTGGACAAATAATTAACAAAGTAACTATAAAACCTAGTTTTAAGCAAAATACTACAGTCCTTCATCAGAAAGAATCAAGTTTTGTTTCCATGATAAAAGGCCCTTTCAGGAGAGAGGGCACTGGTTTTCTTTCCGTGCATCACTTGGGTTTCTGTCCATGTCCCTGCTTCCTTTCCCAGCTCCTAAGACACACGGCTTCAGTAACCAGCTCCTTCCTTATTCCACTGCTGACAACTCCAGCTTCACCAAGCAGTCTGATACACACCTGAGCACTTCACTGAGAGCAGCTAACTCAGACCCTCCCCATCCTGTCCTTCATAAGAAACCCGAAAATCAAACCTAGCTCCTGTTACATCAGTGCACCTCAGCACGATGACAACTTAGTTTAGAACTTGTTTTCTGAACTGGGAATTGGTTTGTGGACGACATGAGCTGGATTTGAGTTTTTTGTTTGGCTTTACAAACTGTGCTGTGAGAGTGATAACCAGAGAGCCTAAATATGCGTGAATGCATCGAGAAGTATCACATAAAATACCAGGCATCGGCAGAATTCAAAGCAGTGACTATAGTTTCTGAGGATAAGAACAGATTGAAGTGTTCAGATGTGCCCCGTGTGGGCTTCTTTAGCACAGTTACACTGTTGTACAGCCAGGGCTACACAATCACATCAGCCCAGAGAAGCAACCATCCTGCATCAAACTTCCTGGAAAGCATTATGACAATGGGGAAGTGCAGCAAGGTAGGACTGGTGGAGTAGGTGATCAAGAGACTGTACCCTAACTCCCAAGCAAGTCACAGAACACATACAGCATCCTCTGTTTCCTAACAGCCAGGAAAACAGGCAGATGTGTGAGCAGGGAAGCCTGGCTGAGCAGGGAGGCTGTGGCAGAGCTCCAAGGGAAACAGAGAGCACAGGAGATGGAAGAAGTGACAGCTACAAAAGGAGGAATTCGGAAACACAGTCCACTCTGTCTGAGGAATGGCAGTGCTCAACTGCAGCTCAGACTTGAAAAGAATGCGAAGAAACAAAAGAGTAATATCAAGGGTAACAAGAAAATGTTCTATTGCTGTCTCAGCAGCAGAAGGCTGGAAGTGTGGGAGCAGATTTAACATGTGATCTGAGCAGAGGAGCACAGGATGCTTTCACTTCACCAGCAGAGTCTATGAGGCCTCTGCACTTTGAAAAGAGCACCCAGAGAAGGGGCAGTGGATGAAGACTGAGCCAGGGACTAACTGGTTGAGTGAACCAGTCCCAGTCAAACCCATGGGGGATGAAATGGGCTCTTTGTCAGGGTGCTGAGGCTTATGTCCCTGCCAAAACTGTTTCATCTTTGAATGATCAGGAAATTGGAAGAAAGAAGATAAGCACTGCATCCATATTCAAAAGGAGACAAAAACACACATGCATCCCCACCCCCCTCTCACACACTGGAGCTAGTGGAGTTTGCAAGGATCTCTACTGGGACCTGCAGTTTACCTCATGATCCATGTCATGGAGGAGGGTAATGGGAGTGTGCTCTCACCAAGACTGGAGATGACAGCAGGTTGGGAGGAACCTGTCATAGACTGAAGGGTCAGGCTGCCACAGGGGACAAGGCACCTCGTGGAATGCAGCAAGGACAGATGCAGAGTCCTCACTGTGGGGAGGAAGACCTGGCAACAACAGACTGGACACTTAGTGGCTGGAGACTCTTCTATGGAAAATGAGCTGGGAATCAGAGTATGGAGCATGAGCCAGCAGTGCCCCAAGGGAGAAGGGTAACAGCATCCTGTACAGCCAGAAGACAGAAGGAAGGAGATCATCCCCCATTACTCAACACTCACTATCACACCTTGAATACTGTATCCAATTTTTTACATACTCCAACACAGGAAAGACACTGATAAACTGGATTGAGCACAGGAAAAGACCACCAAGATGTTCAGGAGACTCGAGCATGTGGAAATTCTCCCATAGGACAGAGCCTGAGGGACCTGGTCTGATCTCACAGCTGAGTCTGCCCTGAGCAGGAAGCCGGACTAGGGTCCCTTGGAACTGCCCCATCCTATGATCCCCAAGGACAGAACAAGGAACTCAACACTATGCCGACCTCAGGTTCTTTCAGTTCCACGGTGCCTGTATGCACCCTTCAGCTAAGGAGGGATGGAACAAAACTAAATACTAAAGATTTAGCAAAAGTAAAGAATCCCACTTTTCTTCTCCCTCTCGGGATTTTCTTCCATTCATGGAACTATTTCTAAATTTTGAGGTTTTTCTAGTGTAGTCCTTAAATCAAAGCCTGTAACAACCAAAACTACTCAGCTTGGAACAAAGACTCTGCCAGTGTTCAGTGGACTACTTATTCTACCACACGATTTGGAAGCATGCCCTCCCTCAGTCTATTTTTGTGTGAAAACTCATTTCCATAGGTTTCCACAAGATTTCTTCTGTCATGTTTTGTCTGCTGGTCTAGGGAGATGATGCTGGTTTCTAGCTCCTCCTGATATCATTCAGTCAAACTTTAAACCTGCTCCAAATGATTATTTTAACCACTTTTTCATTTTAATGTTCTAAAATGACAACTTCAGAACCTGACATATTCTCCAGGTGCTGCTTGACTCCACTCTGGAGACAAGCATCTGCTATTTGTTAGCATCCTTGGCAGGTTTTGTTTTCATACTGCAAAATGTCCTTACAAGAAAAAGAAAGCAGCTTCATGAAGGATTTCTGCCAAAACCCATTTCTGGATATGAACAAACATCTGAAGTATTTAATCACCAATTTTCAAAACTAACAGTTGAAGGGCATGATTTTCCATTCCATGTCTATGTTGATCAAATTCCATCATCGCAACAGAGACAGTAATAAATAGAGTAACTTCTAGCATATAATTCATTGTATGTTTTTTGAAATACAGGAAATTATGCAATGGTTGGGTTGGAAGGGACCTTAGAGACAATTTCATTCAATCTCCTGCCATGGGCAGGGACACCTTCCACTGTCCCAGGCTGCTCCCAGCCCCAATGTCCAGCCTGGCCTTGGGCACTGCCAGGGATCCAGGGGCAGCCACAGCTGCTCTGGGCACCCTGTGCCAGGGCCTGCCCACCCTCCCAGGGAACAATTCCCAGTTCCCAATCTCCCATCCAGCCCTGCCCTCTGGCACTGGGAAGCCATTCCCTGGCTCCTGTCCCTCCCTGCCTTGTCCCCAGTCCCTCTGCAGCTCTCCTGGAGCCCCTTTAGGCCCTGCAAGGAGCTCTGAGGTGTCTCTGGAGCCCTCTCTTCTCCAGGTGAACACCTCCAACTCTCCCAGCCTGGCTCCAGAGCAGAGGGGCTCCAGCCTTGCACTCAGTCCTTCTTTGATGGTATAGATGATGCATCTCAGCTACTCTGGAAACACATGAGGCTGAAGCTAAAACCCACAGTTTGAACTAAAACTTTTCTCCTATCCAGCCCCCTAGCCCACAGTTTAGTGATGGTCTCTCACCCACCCCACCTGTGACACTGAGCAGCTGCTGTGTCTCTGACACAACCATTTGTGCTGTAGTGACCACAACAAGTCACAGAAAACACACTGCTGGAGATGGAACTGAGTATAGGAGCCTGTGCAGGTACTGAAGCACAATTGTAAACTTCACTTTTACTTTGCCTGCCAAAAATATTCTACCATCTCCTATGCAGGTTTTGGGAAATGGAAGCAAGTTTTTTTTTTGTTTACCTAAAGAATTTGTTGAAGCAACAATTAATCATTCTGAAATATTTTCATCTGCCTCATCTCCAGTTAAGTCATAAATGCTGCCCAAAACTATCATTAGTCACTGGAACACCAACACAGCACCAGAAACCCCACACAGTCCTGTCCGTGTCAGGCTAGGGGCACAGCTCAGCATAGCCAAAGAGCCCAGGGCTGTGCCTAACCTAGAGAGAAGCATGGGAAGCACTGTGCTGCTGTAGGGCTGGGTCAGTCACACCAGCACCGCGCCAGCAATTACTGCACCGTGCTCCACCTACATGGAGTACAAAGCTGAAAGTTTAGGGGTATATTTAAGCACTTCCATGATATTTCACCCTTTGGGGTCAGGATCTTCTTCCTACAGGACCTGAACCCAGCTTTGTTGCAGTTCTGTGACTTAGGCCCAGACTGCTCACTGAGACACTTCTCACTTCTGCTTGAGACTTCAAACCAGCACATCCTACTGAACAGACACTTGATGGCAACAGAAAGGAACTAGAAAGGAAACAAAGAAAGTATCTAGTTATATTGATAACGATTTTCCAATCCAGAATGTGTCCCCACTGCTTCCCTGGCTTTAGGACACAACTCTCCTGTTCACAGCCAAACCATGAAGAGTCTCATTTATAGGAGTTTAAGGGCAAAAGCACATTTAGCTGGTTTGGAAAGCCTGACCTTCAAACAACTCAGCAAAGCATTACAAATTACAAATAAAGCAGCCTCTCCTTCTTATGCAAAATCAGTGGTATTTGCCTTGAAACAAAGATGAATACAAGCAACTCAAACAGACACCTCTCTGGGAAAAAGTCAAAAGCTACGAAGCTAACTTGACACAAGTCTGCTGTCAGCCCTGGTTCAGAGAGCTCACAGGGATCTCACCAGCTCCACAATATTGCAAAAATTCAACCATAAGACTAACAGCTTTAAATCCTGAAAACAAAAGGTCGGGGGCTTTTTAGTAATTAATTTGATTTCACAAAGCCTCTGCATAATTATTATTTCTATGTGTTCTCTCTTTATTTTTCCTTTCTCTCAGTTCCAGAACAGTTCTCTATTGAGATTTAATTTCAGTTGCTCCAGGGCTCCTTTTCCAGATGAATTGCCAGCATCCAAGATTCTGTGAAATGAAAAGGATTTGTAAAGTGTACACAGAAAACACCAGGCCTAAAATTGTGCAGAAATACCACAGGCTGTTTTTTTGGAGGGAGTCTGGAAGGCAAATGCCTGCCCACTTACTTCAAGATCTCATTTCTTTAAACTCGACAGAATTTGTTCACCTGCTGTTGGAACAAAAATCTGACTGTTCCAAGATGTTGAGGGCTCAAAAATTCACTTCTTCCATCTCTTGAGGAAGAAACTTCAGCTTTCAAACAATGACACTTCTTTGGCTGCAAACATTACAGTACAAAACCTAAGTGAGTGCTCAGTCGCCCCAATCATAGGCTGAGATGAACCCAACTTTTACTCTGCAGAAACACAGCTGCTCCACGGGAAGAGAATTAAAGTATTGTAAGGTGTGGAACAATAACTCCCACTAAAAACATGCTGAGAAATATTAGAACACAACCCAAGATGTTGCTACATGGCTCATCTGTATGGCGTGATGAGGGAAAAGCAAAGGAAGCAGAGCCATGAATGGCCTGTACAGCTCTCTTGGCCTTTTTGACTTTTGTTCCATAAGGAGGGATATATTCAACCCTCTCCATATCCAGAGAGAGTGGAAGGATATCCATGACCCCAATAAAGCAGGGAGTCACTGCCTGCTGTGCCAGCCCTGCCTCGAGGCTTCAGAGAACACTGTCAGGGTCCCTCTGAGTGGCAGCACCACCACCTGGTGACCACTCTGCCATCACTGTGCACACACCGAGGGTGCAATCAGAACCATCAGCCAGCTCAGTGACCAACACTTCTAAGATCTGGCCCTGATGTCAAGCCTTTGGGTACTTCGCCAGGGACTCCTCTTCAGCTGCACCATGTGCTGATGATTCCTAACCTCAAGGATTGGTTTTCCATCACCCACAGACCCTTCACCTGGTGACACAGGTCCTCCTCACTTGCAGCACTACAGACATCTCCCCAGCCTGAGTGAGAGGCCCCAGGCACTCCCTGCCCAGCTCCACCATCCTTTTCAGTCAAGGCAGCTTTTCTTTGGCCAATGCCTCTGCTGTTCCAGGAATAGGTGCTGCCACAACTGCTGGAGACCACAGCATGTCAACCACCAGCCCTCAGGGCACATGGGCTGAACACAGCAGAGTGCCCAGTCCCTGCCCTGCCTGCTTACAGTGCTTTGGGAGCTATGCTCTAGGCCAGACTGGTACATAGGCCTGGCCTAAGCAACAGCTAAACAAGTGCTTGACTCTCCCCAAGCAGGGGTCAACCAAAACAAAAACTCCAACATCCTTTTGATCAAGTGCACCTGACAAAGCTCAGAGCAACCTGCTACAAATGCAGGTGTCCTGCGACTATCCCATCCGGACAGCAGCTGGCACGCTGGGTCACCAGAAATCCACTGACAACCCCAGACATGCCTAGAATATTGAGAATATTGAGAAGCAGAGCCCAAGAACTGATGTCGTAGCTGTTGCTTCTGCTGGCTGTACTCTGATCCCTCTGAAAGAACCCAGGCAACCTTTAGAGCTAGAAAGATGGGGAAGGATCTGAGGAGCAGCTCAGGGCACTTGGCTCGTTCAGCTGGGGCACAGGAGACTGAGGGGAGGCTCCTCAGGGGCTGCAGCTCCTCCCGAGGGGAGGCAGAGGGGCAGGGGCTGAGCTCTGCTCTGGGACAGGGCCAGGAGCCCAGGGAACGGCTGGGGCTGGGTCAGGCCTTGGCATGGAGCTCAGGGAAAGGTTCTTCCCCCCGAGGCTGCTGGGCACTGCCCAGGCTCCCCAGGGAATGGTCCCAGCCCCGAGGCTGCCAGAGCTCCAGGAGCGTTTGGGCAGTGCTGCCAGAGATGCCCAGGGTGGGATTGTTGGGGTGTCTGTGCCAGGGCCAGGGCTGGGCTGGGGATCCCGGGCGTCCCTTCCAGCTCCGGATATTCCCGGATTCTCCAATTTATGTTAACTGTTTTTCTATACCCTTGCTAAAACTCAGTTACTACCTCTGAGGCAGTTTATGTGGTCACGTTTATGACAAAGGGAATTAAGTGGAGCTGGCAAGGCTGGTGTTCACATTTCCAGTATTTGGGCAATTTGGCTGCACAACATTTGCACTTCTCATTAAATTAACAATTGCCACAAGGCATTCTTGAATGCACATTTAAAGAAATCACATACCACCAAATGTGATTAAAGAGCTAGAAAAAAAAAATCCAGAGGTAACAATGCATTTGAATTCCACAGTTAACAGCAAAACTGCATAAACAATTTCATGGGTGTTTTGCATGCAGAAGGAAACTATTTCAGCCAAAGAGAATACTTAAGTATTTTCCACAAACAAGAACACTTCCGAATTCTGTTTCTAGACTGAGTTCACTGCTCTGGTGAAATGAGTGGTTGCCCTGTCATGTGAACTTGACCTACTCACCACCCTGCAGCACCTGACAGCTGGGCAGTAAAACCCTCCTCCCTTTTCTATTTGAAAAGCTCACATGGACAAGGACATTCATTTGTTTTTTAGCTGCATAATTTCTGAGAGTGAGTCCTCCAGAGAAGGCACCATGAAAAGAAAAAGGCAGAGAAAGGGAAAAGCTTGATATTCATTCCTGAGGAATTGCAACTATCTGAAAGCGACTTCTTTTGGTCCTGTAAGCAACATGCCCCAGGCACACCTGCAGAGAGCGAGCCACCATGACAGCAATGTTTGAGATGGACCCCAGATTCCTGCATAAAACCTTAACAGGTCACCCCAAAATTCCTCTCTGCTCCACACCTTCCAGCAGCAGTGGAGAGATCCCTTTGCCCCAACAGCTGCTGATCATAGTTTGACCTCAGCAAGCTCCACCAGAACTCACACTGACACAAGCAAATGCAGAGGGTGCAGAGGAAGCCTGCAACTCCCTCCCAGCCTCTGCACAGAGGGAGCCATGTTTGGGGAGCTGACAGGTACAGACAGAACCTTTGGAACAGTGTGAAGGATCATACCCTACACTTCCTAGAGTAGAAAGTCACAAGTACCAGAGGGAAAACATTCCCTGCTCAGGCAGTACGAGAAGGTGTGAGGGAAGGAATAGGAAACCTCAGGAAGTTGGATGCCTCCTTTACAAAATCTATCACTGTCAGAAGGAACCCTCACAGAGCGAGGTGTGCACAACTACCTCTCACCTGGGACTCAGAGCAAGGATATGGTGTCAGGAGCAATATGTAGACTCCATAGAAGTCTGTGACCATAAACACATGGGGAAAAAGCTTCATAAAATCCTAGAAAAGAATCCTAGAATATTCTGAGTTGGGCTGATGATCCTTGTGGGGCCCTTCCAGCCCCTGGCCCTGCACAGACACCCCAACAATCCCACCCTGGGCATCCCTGGCAGCGCTGCCCAAACGCTCCTGGAGCTCTGGCAGCCTCGGGGCTGGGACCATTCCCTGGGGAGCCTGGGCAGTGCCTGACCATCCTCTGGAGGAAGAACATCTTCCTAATATCCAGCTTAAACTCCCCCAACACAGCTTTGTGGTAGTTTTGCTGAATTCTTTTTCCCTTGCACTCTGAGGACAGTTACATACAGTATCACAGGTGGGAGCATCCCACAGCACACACAATTATTCCAGTTAGTAGGAATATTATTTTTAATACTACCATGTGCTACCATGAGTTTAGCACATGAGTTTAGCAGCTTTCTATTTTTGAATAATTCCACAAAAAGCAGTTTAACTCAACCTTTCCAGAGCTTTAAGACAGTCAGGTTTGAAAGTACTAATACTTCAGCAAAGTAAGGGGAAGACAGAGAAACTAAAACACTCATGAATGATGCCTTAAATGGCTACTTGGAAACAGAGATTAGACAGAAATAAGGGAATAAAGGAGGCATTTATTTGAAAGGCCTTCAGAGGTACACTCTGGGTCCAGAGGCTCCTGCCTCAATGGATCTCAAGATGGATGACAGGTCACGAGTTTTTCACACTTGTATAAGTTTGGTCCATTTACATAAAAGCATAAATTTGCCAATTAAAACTTTAGCTAATTATGTCATTTCTCCAAGCTTGCCCCCTCTCTCTAAGATGATGGTTTACACTTTTTGAGCTCAGGATGGTTTTGGTGTCCTTGGAGAGCAAGCTAGAGAGGCTTTGTTATGTCTATCTCAGTATAAGAGAGTGGTACTTAGTAAGTTATAGGAAACTTCAGAGTTACACTAGCAGTATAGGACTTGAAAAAATAAAAAAGTTAAAACCTAAGGCATCAATGACAGACTAACTTTCAGCTTCAGCATTTGGTCCAGAAGGACTAACAGCCTGTGTACAGCTATTTGGACAGCAGGCTAAAGATGACCAGGCTCTCTTGGAAAATTTAGAGCTATAGAGCAGAATCATCTGTGTTATGCACAGTCAGACATCCCAACAAAACAAGCTATCAGCATCTGTGCTGCAAGAAACTGAGCAAGCCCAGAGGGGCCCAGAGGCCTGCATTTCTGCATTAACAGGTACTGAATGAGAAATGTTTCTAAAAACCTCACCTCTTAGAGGAGTCCAGCCCATCACACTGGCTGGAAACCCAGACCTCAGAAGCTGGATGTTGCAGCAAAGTTAAACACCCCCCATGCAGAATACAGCACAAGACTCATTTCTTCTGTTGGATCACCTCTGGCATGAGGCAGTTGCTCCAAGGAAGAGGACATTTAACATCATATCCCTGGAGAGGGAATCAGTGCAGAGCACAAGTCTGGCCCCGCTGTGTCTGCAGTCAATGCTGCAGGGCTACTGTCTGACCAGTGCAGGCCAGCTGGACCAACCCCAGACTCCTTGCTCTCAGTCTCATGAGCCATAGGAAGAGAGGATTTCATTGATGGAATCAGGTCAATGGCTACTCACAGACCTGAGCAATCATCATGACAGGGCAGGAGATTCTCCAGTGAGAAGTTACATTGCAGGCAGGACACTGTACCATACTATATTGGGAAGTGAGAATCAGCCTTCTGACATTTCCCTGGGGTTCAGAGCCCCAAGGTATGGCTGGTGTGAGGTTAAGATCTGACAGAAAGAACAGTGTCCAATGAATTCTGTAATTCTCTTATGAAAATCCTGGACATCCAAGGTATACTCATCATAAACACAAGTACAGTGAGCAGGACAGCAACAACCCAGTATTTGCCTGCTGACCCCAAGCACTGATTCACTCATCACAAGTCAAGAAAAGCCATGTCTGGAAGTGCTGAGGAATGCAATACACCAACTGGGGAATGCAGAGCCCAGCACTCTATTCCTCCAGTATGATCAGGAGGAGCCCTGCATCCTTCTAATGCTCATCTACTGTGCACATGCTTCTCTGTACAGTTGCTGGAAAAAAAAAAAAAGATAAAAAGAAGTTGTCAAATCTTAAACAACAAACCAGACACACAGTGACACCTTTACCAATGGCTATAACCCTATGTACACAAAGCCAAAAGCTCCTGGTAAGGAATGTGAACTGACACTATGGTTTGCTGCTACTTTCACCTTCCTGTAATGCTCATCAGTAGTGAGATAAAGGATAAGCAGTCTGGGGGCTTCAAAGAGTTTCTGTACATTTTATAACCACAGTCTAACACATGGAACACAGCTTGTTCAATACTCCACTGCATTTGAAGCAAAACCCAACACCATATGTCACGATCATAATGAAATACTTTGCTCAAACAACCCCAAACTTTGGCCTTCAAATCAGTTCTTGAATCCCAGTAATCAGTCTGCAGACAGCTTATGCCAGTTCAGTAAGTCATGGAAAACTGCATTCCAGGCAGAAGTATCTTCTGCCCCATGTTTCATTAACAGACAAGAAATTGAGAAGAAATGTATGTATCATTCAATGTGTTACAAAAAGCAAGCATTATCAACTAAATGTTGATTTTAACTTTGCAAATGCAAAAAATAAACGGAACTTCAAAGACAAAATACTCTGATTATTAGAATTTCATGGGGACACCAAAAGCTATGACTTCATTGAAAAGAATTAAACTGATCCAAAAAGTCTAATTCAAACAAAAGTAAAGGTTCCCTCCCTCCTGTCTAAGCCACTCAACCCACTCTATCTCACATGCCAATATTACGACTTAACTGACCAGAAACCAAGGTCAGGGAGCTGAACAGGTTTTTCTGCAGCTCCAGTTTCCTGCTGTCTGCCACCGAGTCAGAGAAATGCAAGTGGAGGCACAAGAAAAGCAAAACTCTGGCACAAGACTGTTCTGTTCAGGGACTGCCACCCACCCATCTGTTTAACAGAGTTTGAGAATAGAGACATATAACATGAACATCAAGGGGCAGAAACAAAACCAGGAGGAAGAAAAAAATGCTTAGAAAGAGACAATTCTTTGGCACTGATATTCCAGAACTATCAGTAAGCATGGAGATGACTGCTAGCTGCTCCTAATAGTATTGCAAGCAAATGAAAAATTAGGTAGCAGCAAAATGCAGTGGCCTGACCACGGCAGCTGCACAGAATCCAGCACCTGCAACTTTAGAGAAAATCCAGTGTTCTGTCCACAGGCACTCAAGGACTCTGTGCAACACTAACAGCAATTTTGCTTTTGATTCTTGAGGTTAAGAACAACCTTGAGCACACAAGTGTATGTTTTGGACTTTAAACTACCCAGCACTGTCAAGTTCCACATTAAAGTTAACCAGACTTTACCAGAGTGTTTGATACTACAAGAAACAGTGTGAAGCAGACTCTCAACCTCAGGCACTAATGAGTCTCTTGCTTCCCACTGAAAATATCCTTCCCTCTCACACAGGTGATTCTGTGCTTATTTTACAGTCTAAGGTATGGGTCAGCTATGACTTGCTATCATTAAGCAAGGGGTCCTATTCCTTGCAAAACCAGCCTTCAGAGTGAGCCTCAACTTCTAAGTGCCTCAAAGCATATGACAACGTAACACTCACCTTCCAAAACATTCAAAGAAATCACTATTCATGTAACTGTTTTACCATGACTGAACATATACATCCCTTAAATACAGATTAGACAGACAGACATCACATGATACTTCATCTGTAAGATATCAGGAAAGCCAGAGACATGGAAATCAGAGAGGCTAATTGGAAAGGAAATTCTGAAGTTTTTAATTATTCAGTTCTCCTGGGTATTCTCAAGCAAACAGAGCACTAAAGATGACACACAAAGAGCTCTCATGGATCCCATCAGCTCCCATACAGCTTTTACAGACTGGGGAGCAGTCTCAGGCCAGTTCTGTTACGGATTAGATAACGATCAGTATTGCTGGATTCTGAAATACAGCACTGAGCATGTGCAGCAGAGAATTCCACAAGCACTGAGCTGCTGGCTGGGAACAAACACCAGTGCACAGCTAGCTAACAGCACTTTTTTTTCCCCCTCCAGAAACAACCAAGTGCTCTCACTAAACCCAAGATTCTGCAACTTCTGAACAAGAATAACCAAAACTTGTAAATGAAGTATTTTAACAGTGCAAGGATTAAAACCTCTTCAGAGAGCAGCAAAAAACTCCTGCAACTAAACAGATACAGCTCATGGAAGCAAGCAGTTGCTCTGTCAGCATTTGTTTTACTTCAAGGAAATGTAAAGTTTCACAAGTCAGAACAATTCATTCCTCTCATATTTTAAAGCTACTACTACCAATCCTATTTAAGGAAAAGTTAAATTCCGCAACAATGATAAGACCTACAGCCACTTCAGAATCTCGACACACCTTTATTGTACTGATCAAAATCAGAACAAAATGTTTATTTGTATATTCAGAGCTCTGGTAGAGTCAAAAACGCTCACACTGTAGGGAGAATAAATCAGCTGGGGACTAAATCCAAACCAGTTTTAGACCTGTCTACTGATGTTCAAATTTGGGAACTGCACTTCTTGGAATTCTTAGCCATACACACAAGAGTCATTAACTTAGCCTTGAGCATTCCATCGTCCCAATACTCAATCCTGGCCTTACTGGAGTTCCAGGCAAACTTGTCAATAGTTTGTTTACACACACACACACAAATATTTAATATTTCTACATTAAGTTGTATTCAATCAAGTATTTGCTTGAGCAGTGTAGCACAAGGTGACAATTTCTGAAATACTAAATCATACCTGCAACTTTGTCCCGAATAAGTTTTGCAGATTCCACTTCGCCAATGCTGCTGAACAGACTCCGTAATTCATCCTGCGTCATGTTCTGAGGGAGGTAGTTCACAATTAAATTTGTCCTACCAATATCATCCCTGCAATCTTCAGCCATGTGATCTTCATAACCATTGGACATTTTACAATATATCTGCAAAGAGAAAAAATCGTCAGTGAGGTTTAGATCTTCACATTTCCATAAACCAAACTCCTTCCACCTGAAATAAGTTTGAATGTTTATTTAAAAAAACTGAGAACAAGCCACTGCTTCAGCAATGCACTTTTTCAACTCACAAAAGAAAACACTATTTGTTGAAAATTCCAGAACAATTCATTCTTTCAAAAGCACAAACACGACATATTACAGAACTATGTACCATTAAAGAGCTCCTCAGGATTTCTATTTTTTTACATTAATAGAAAGCATCAAGACAGGTTTTTAAGACATTCCTGTAAACACCAAAATATTCCCAACAGCCAAGGTAAAAATCAGGTTCCCCATGTCCAGGTACTTGATGAGCCACCACCAAACTGCCACCTCAATCTGAATTCCTTTTATGCCCAGAACTCTTTCAGACAGGGAGAGGAGAAGCAGTCAGATCTGACCCAGCTCAGTGTTTCAACTGGCGACTATTAATTTTCTGAATGTTTTCCCCTGTAAACATTGTCCATCCTGCACCATGAGGCCTGTCACTGTTCAATGCTGCCTTTGGTGCTGCTTACCTGTGTGTATGAAACCAGTGAGCCTGCGCTGCACACTGACTTGGGGAAATATTCAGTATTTGATAGAGTTCTATTTTTGCAGCTTTTTGAAGAAAGCATCCAGAATTCTTATTACAGGAAGATACTATCTGCCTCAGTCCACCATCAGGGACTGAATCCTGATGTTTTAGTTGACCTACAACTAAAACTCACACCAGACTCAAGCTGTTCATGGCTTGCCAGAAGAGTAGTTTTTAAAGCACTTCAACCACTTTGAAACAGTCAAAATCAGGATATCTAAACCCCATTCCTGCAGCAGGATCTACGGATCTGGATCTGCTAAAGGATAACCCTTTCTGGGGACTGCACCACTACTGACAGCCAGAAGTTGAATAATGGAAGAAGTCAGAAACAGCAACCAAGAAATCCTTGGGCTAGAAAGGGAACGCTCCCTGCATGAAGGGACTTCCAGGCCCTTCACCAGCAGCTGCTGTTAATTCCTGTCTGACAGTGAAGGTCAAATTTTTAAACCAATACCTGAGCGCATCATTACAGAATAAACCATGAGAAGACTTATGCTAATTTAAGATTTAACACAGTCTGGATTTGAACTGAATCTTTATCTTTTCAATATGTGTTGAAGCATTAAGAGCTGACAGCTCTTGCTTCTCCTTCACGTGCAGATCAGGTTCTATTCCCATTTCCATGTTTCGAGTGTCAACACGAGCCCATCCCCTCTGCCCATGGGATAACCAACCTGTACTGTGAAAGCAATGGAAAACTACACAGGAGGGAAGCCCTTTTTGTTGTGTCAGCAGTTTTAATCTGCTTTCCTTGCATCACGATAAGCACCAGTTAATGCCACAGGATGGGAGAGCAGGGGGAGGCACTGCGAAGCTGGAAGCAGGGGAAAAGACTCCCCTCGGCAGACAATTTTTAAGCTGCCAGGTCATCTCAGTTGTACTGCAAATTCTGTCATTAAATACATGTTCCCTCCTGGCTCTGTCAGAACTGGCTGAGCACAATCTCAGAGAAGTTTCCTGCTCTGGTAAACAACTCAAACAGCTGAACCGTCTCTGGTCACCGTATCTAAGTTATAAAACCACGTAACACTCATTTTCAAAATTATTTTAATAGAAGGCAACTTTGCTTGCCTTTGCCCTCTAGAAAATTCAAGACCTACAAGCAGAACACACCAATATGTCAATGAGTCTGCAAGTTGTATGGCACAACTAGAATATTTAGTAAGCAAAGGAAGAAACATTGACATTTTTCTACCTCTAAATTTCCTTCACTCTAACCAAATCTGCACTTTATTGACATTTATTTATGATAAAAATCCTTCCTGCTGCTGAGATTTAGAAATTGCTATATATTGTAATGATTTCAAGAACAGACACTTAAGAGATTTGTTCCTGGTATCCCATGGAAACGTTTGCCAGACCTGTATGCAAGGGCTTCCTATGTTTTTTTCTAAAAGCCTGAAGAAAAGCAGGTGGAAGCTTCCTTCTCACCTTCTGGTGGCATTCTCCATTTAATTCTCCAAGGTGCATCTGCTGCCTGAAAAGGAGGCACCTTGCTTCTCCTTACCAAGCAGAGAAACATTCCCAGCACACCATGGCAGCAAGTTACTACACTTATATTTGGCATAAAGCAGAATTGCCAAGAGTTTGGCAAGTGGCTACTGACTTTCCATCATTGTCCCACATCCTTTAACCTGTCCACAACACTCTCAGTCTACACCTCCCATGATACTCAAGGAGTGCCTGGGGCAGTGCTGATTCAGGGCCATCAGAAGGTGAGAAGGAAGCTTCCACCTGCTTTTCTTCAGGCTTTTAGAAAAAAACATAGGAAGCCCTTGCATACAGGTCTGGCAAACGTTTCCATGGGATACCAGGAACAAAGCATGCAGGAGCAATAATGGCACTGTGAAGAGCTAAAGGAGCAGAGAGCTGAGAGAGAAGATGCTTCTTTCTTCCTAATCTTTCACCAAGAATTTACACAATCTGCTGCACGACTAATGCTGTCCAGCCAGCCTGGAATTCAGTGAGAAACCACTTCCTCTGCTGGTGGGGTGTTAAGGCATCACCGGTCTGATGCCACTCTGGGGGTCCCCCTGGCACTGCCCCAGACTGGCACTGCTGGGATCAAAGCCCCTTCACAGTGGTGGCTCCAGTGACCCCACAGGCCCTGTTTGACTCCCTGCACACCCCACGCTCCCCCAGTCAGACCAGCTCCTCTCAGTGGCTCGGCCCCAGCTTTCCCACAGCACAGTCCCACACTCCAGTTCCTTTGTGGTGCAGTGACACAGAACAGCTCAAGCTGGTGCCCCTGGGGAGGCACCCTCGTGACCCCACAGGCCCTGTTTGACTCCCTGCACACCCCACGCTCCCCCAGTCAGACCAGCTCCTCTCAGTGGCTCGGCCCCAGCTTTCCCACAGCACAGTCCCACACTCCAGTTCCTTTGTGGTGCAGTGACAGAACAGCTCAAGCTGGTGCCCCTGGGGAGGCACCCTCACCCTGGACAAAGCCCCCTGGGCTGTGCCCCCTTCCCAGTCTGTGCCCATCCTGATGCTGCTGTTTAATCCAGGTCTTCTCAATGTATCAGGGGAGGTTTAGGTTGGATATTAGGAAAAGGTTCTGGAGGCTCCCCAGGGAAGTGGTCATGGCCCCAAGACTGTCAGAGTTGAAGAATCCCCTCCCAGCTCATGCTGCTGCTGCCCACCTGCACCAGGTGTATTCCTCAACAGGTGAATAGTTCTTATGCCAGCAAAGTTTAACTCTGCATACTGAAAAGATTTCCAAAAAGAAAAGGCACTGTGAGGTAGTCAGGATGGACAAAACAAGTCCTTATTCTGCTCTCACTGAAATATGCTGAGGGAATGTCCTGATCTTTCTTTACCAAAGAGATAACAATCCATTTCTATCAGTAAATATTCCAGATTTGAGAACCAGGCCTAGACACTAATTTGTATCTAGAACTTCATTAACTGACATTTGTCAATCCACGATGACATAAATCAAAAGACTGAATGCATTTATATTCCCAGTACACAGGTCAATGATGGCAAGAAGGCCCAGCAGCTCCATTTGGGAAGGCTGACTGAAAAGAGACTAGTAGCTTGCAACCTTTCCAAAACAGGCCTTCAATTCTATGTCCCAAACAATGGAAACTTTAAGACTAGGTTCCACTGCGCTGCAGTTCCTAAAATGACAATTAAAAAAAAAAAAACAAACAAATGCTGCAGAAGCTTGTTTGAAAAGGCAGCAGCCACCTCCTTCCTTGGGTAAGATGTCCTAAAACTTACAATGCCAAAGGTGCACAGAGCAAAAACGGGAACCATATGTGTTGTGCCCAAATGCTCCATTGATTTTGAGGTGCTCAAATCAACACAGCCCAACACTTCACTACCTGTGCCAACGACTGCTCAGGCACCCTCAGCCAGCACTTCACTCCCAGGACTGGATTTAAAAGCTCCCCAGGGCGTTATTTTCAGAAATGTTGCACTGACCATGACAATCACCTTCTCACAAAAGCACACCAGATCCCAGAGGTTTATTGGCTCTGGCAACAAGCCAGTAATGTTTTTTCCTAATGACACTCTGTATCTCCATCCAGAATTTTAAGAATAAGTTCTAATTAATGATTTCACTGGAAGATGTTTGCTAAGAAAGAAGACCTGTATGGATCTGTGGAGAGTATGTGAAACAAGAACACTGGCAAGAACTGTCCGTCTTCAACATCAGGCAAGAGGCTTTGTCTGCCTTCACCCTGTTCAAAGGACTAAAAGGCACCAGACCACTACTGGGGTCATAAACTTGAATGTAGACACCTAAACAGATGCTCACAGAATCCCAGAATGGTTGGAGTTGGAAGGAACCTTACAGACCACCTCAATCCACCTCCTGCTGTGGGCAGGGACACCTCCCACTGTCCCAGGCTGCTCCCAGCCCCAATGTCCAGCCTGGCCTTGGGCACTGCCAGGGATCCAGGGGCAGCCACAGCTGCTCTGGGCACCCTGTGCCAGGGCCTGCCCACCCTCCCAGGGAACAATTCCTGCCCAATCTCCCATCCAGCCCTGCCCTCTGGCACTGGGAAGCCATTCCCTGGCTCCTGTCCCTCCATGCCTTGTCCCCAGTCCCTCTGCAGCTCTCCTGGAGCCCCTTTAGGCCCTGCAAGGAGCTCTGAGGTGTCCCTGGAGCCTTCTCTTCTCCACGTGAGCACCCCCAGCTCTCCCAGCCTAGCTCCAGAGCAGAGGGGCTCCAGCCCTGGGAGCATTTCCATGGCCTCCTTTGGTCTCACTCCAACAGTGTCTTTCTTGTGCTGGGGTCCCCAGAGATGAAGGCAGCTCTTCAGGTGGGATGGACGATGGATCAGCTAGTGGAGATCTTAAGACAGGAAATTCTTCCTGGATCAATGAGCTCTGTGGCACAAAGCTCGTGGCACCTTGACTGGAGCACTGGGACTGGGCCACAGTGAGCATGGCATGGTCCTTAAACCACCAGGTCAGACCTGAGGCTGCTGACCCAGCTACTCACCCAAAACCTCCATCTTTCTCTGCAATGACATGTAAGTCAGCATCACCCAAGACACTCCATACAGCAAGGGCTTCAGCTGACAGTGCCTGACAGAGTCCCTGAACTGGTGAAATCTCCTCGTTGGTGTTGTCAGTGGTAAATGAACAGGAACCCTGGAACCCCTGATGCTGCAGAGTTCTGCCCATGAGTAGTTTCATCAACTCACACTTCAGTCTCACAGGTTTATTTTCTAGCTCTGCCTGTGTATTTATAAATCTCAATGGGGTGCTTCAAGTAGAACCTCGAGGCTATTAGAGCCCTTCTCCTGTTTCTCCAGCACACAGATATTTGTTGACATGCCTCTGCCCCCCAGAGTCATGGCTGACTAAAAGGCAGCAATTTTGTCTTAAGATGCTGCTCTGGCTCTCAATCCTAAAACCGCCGAGCTGTTTCTTGGAGACCACATCTGAAACAGAACAAAAAGGACACTACTACATTCAAGCAAGTGCCAAACCAATTCAGAAGGCAGGTGTAGAGGTGCTGAGATGTTCAGGCTGGAACACATGCCAAAACCAATGCAATGCACACAGAAGAGCCTCCATGAATTTAAACTGCTTCAGGAAAACAGTTTTCAAGAAATATCCAACACAGTGTTGTCATGCAAAAACTTGCTTTGCAGCCAGCTGTCATGTCAGGATAAGAGAAGCAAGAATTTAATCACAACAGAGAAGAGACGGACACTGGGGAAAGAAAAAGCAACATCCTTTCTTCTCTGAAATCACTGTAAGGAACAGAATAGGTTTCACCTGAGTAGCCACACCAGCAGAAAACCTTACCCTAGGCCTACCCACCTCCCAAGAAAAAGAGTTTTCCAGTACTCCACAGCCAAAACACTACTCTCTCAATTACTTAATCCAGGCCTCGCTACATCACAGAGCCTTTCCCATAGTCTCCAAGAAAACACCTGTTATTCTTTATACAGACTCTTTCCATGTCCCCAACAGCTCTGCACATTGCACCCCATGAACACCCAGCCAGACCACAGGACATGGACAGTGCAGTGCAAGCCCTGTTGCTATCTGATTCCCTGTGTATTCATGCACTATTCCTTTCAAAGTCCTTCAAAATTCTGTCAAATCTTGACCAAACATCAAAAGCCATTTGCAGGGAGGGGGAAATCACTCTCTTAAATTCAAGAACAGCACTTACACAGTGTATGAGGGGAAACAGCATGAAGTTGAGAATCAAAGGTCATCCCAGTGTGTATAGGTCACACTTCGAAGCTTCAACTCAGATTCAAGTAACATGTCTAAGTCTTCCAACAGATTATTTCGCTGTACACTTGTGAGGGCAGGGGTTAATGCTTTTCTTATGAATAAAACCAAATCAGGTATGAAAGAGTGTGCCCATGTTTGAGAGGTACCTGATGTTGTTTCCAAAAAGCCTGAGACCACAATGCAAGAGTCTTGGTCTCACCTTTCCTTGCTTATGCTGAGTGGCAGCTCTGTTTCATGAGTATGAATTCTAAGTTCTGCTGGAAAAGCCACCTTCCTGAACTGTGAATATGATCATTGGATATACATGGAAATTTAAGGGCAGAAAGTGCAGTGTCACAGATTCTTTCTCCAAACTAGTTACCCTAGTTCTCCTTCTACTGTCCCAGAGCAATCCGTCAGGTCAATATTTTCTGGCTCATCTGAATTCCGCTGCCCTGCAGCAACAATATCTTAAATCAGCACACAGGAAAACTTTAAATTCAATATTCAGTTTGATTCAATTGGCATTTTAACTCTCACACACACACAAAATTGAAACTAAGGGCTGACACATACTACTGAATGTCACCAAAAAAAAGTTTTTCTTTAGACAGGAAGATTCTTTTACCCTGAAACTCTGAATGTTGTCACAGATACTGTACATATATGATCCTTCCACACTGATATGTAAATTCTGTTCGGAAATTTGGCAACCAAGCAAACCCTTTCTATTTGCCAACCCTTTGGGTTTCCAAGAGGTAGCAGATCTCATCTCTTTGATTCTTTTCCTCTTTGCAAACCTGAAATCAGAACACTACCCTTGATCTCCTCCGCTTGACTGCACCTAAGATTACAATACTTTTGCCAGTAAAAATAGCTCAGGACCAGAAGTGGGCATTGCTAAAATCTGCTGTTGCATTTCCACAAACTCTATTTCCATATGCTAAATCACTGATTTCAGTACAGCATATTTTAATCCTTTTTTTTTTTAATGTTGTTTTATAAACACTGGGCAGAAACTTAGTTTTGAGCATACTTCAGCAAAGCGATTTCAGATGTTCCTTAGCAATCGGATTTGTCTGGAAGGGTTTTAAACATCTCCCTTAGTTGTTTTTATTCATGTCCATATAATAACATCATCAAGGTGTTTTTGTCAATGCTTATATTGGCATTCAGAGACAAAAGCATTTGAGGCCAAAAAATAAGCTGCATTCTTCAGAGCAATGATGTTACTTTACCAGTCTGATGAACTACACTCAATTCCTAGGAACAAAATTAATCATCGCTGGGATGCTGTCAGAAATCAGATACAAGCTGGCCATAATTACCATCTGCTGCTGGTCCAACACAAGGTGGAGATCAGGGCCCCTCTCAGCTCGAGCTGTACAAACAAGGGCAATCAGAAACCTGTGGCTGATACACCGAACACCTGCAGCCAGATCCAGATTTCCTCATCTTCCCAGGATAACAGCCAGTCCCGACAGATAGAGGATACCAGGCTTTGCTCAGAGTTTCACATCAACACCCTCCAAGCCACACAATACCCTTCTCAGCACAAGAAAGACATGGAGCTGCTGGAGCCAGTGCAGAGGAGGGCACGGAGATGCTGCCAGGGCTGGAGCCTCTCTGCTCTGGAGCTAGGCTGGGAGAGCTGGGGGTGCTCACGTGGAGAAGAGAAGGCTCCAGGGACACCTCAGAGCTCCTTGCAGGGCCTAAAGGGGCTCCAGGAGAGCTGCAGAGGGACTGGGGACAAGGCATGGAGGGACAGGAGCCAGGGAATGGCTTCCCAGTGCCAGAGGGCAGGGCTGGATGGGAGATTGGGAACTGGGAATTGTTCCCTGGGAGGGTGGGCAGGCCCTGGCACAGGGTGCCCAGAGCAGCTGTGGCTGCCCCTGGATCCCTGGCAGTGCCCAAGGTCAGGCTGGACATTGGGGCTGGGAGCAGCCTGGGACAGGGGGAGGTGTGCCTGGCCACAGCAGGAGGTGGATTGAGGTGGTCTGTAAGGTTCCTTCCAACTCCAACCATTCTGGGATTGTTTGCTCCTGGGTCAAAGATGCTGCCAGTTAACACCACCAAGTTCTTAAACAGGGAAGAGACAGCCAAAGAACTTAGTCCAGGCTGCACAATCTCAACTTCTGCACTGGTATTTTTTATAAAACAGGTTTATGATATTAAACCCGTTTAAGAGAAGAAGAAATTATTTATTACCTTCCTTTTTCTAAACAGTGTCAAATCGTCCATAAATTGCCTTTGGCAATTTTTTCAGCAACACAAAAGACATCTGGAAACAACTGTGTTGTGAGGGAATGATTCCTTTCTAAGGGAGAGGGCAGGAGATGAGAACAAGTGGACATAAGAACTGTAGATTGCAGACACTTTCTGACAACAGCTGCCCCACACATTGATCCAACCTTGGATAACACTTGATACTTTCAGATACTTTCACCTTGATGGGGCAGTAAGGCAAGTGAATAGCAGGAGGAAAAGACAACATCCAACTTGTTCACCAGCACAAAACAACTAGCTGGAAAACCATCTCTAAGGGCCTGATGAGACACAGGTTTGTGTTCATGAAAGAACATGGAGGCCATGGAAGCAGTAGGAGATAGGAAAATTATACCTTTGTAGTACTATGCCACTACTACTAATATTAAAAACAAAACAAACAAAAAAAACCCAAACAAAAACCCAAAGGCAGCAAACCCACGACATCAAGAGCATCTCTGCCTTCTCACTGCAGCTTATTTCCACTCTATCCCCTCATAAAAAAAAGATTAAAATCTATTTTTGCATACATCACCTACATATAATGAGGTTGTATAATCAAATAGATCATTTAGGCCAGCAGTTTGAAGCTTGTGGGTGCCTGATCACAGAATTGCACATCAGACAGAAGATGTGCCCTGATCATTTTCAGCACAAGTCAAAATTTATCACCTCTCCTTTGCTGAACTCTCTCATTCTCCCTAAATGCTTAAGCTACCAGGACCTTCCTGCCACTGCCTTCCAGGCTGCTTCTAAAGTACCTGGAAGTGCAGAAAGAACAGCTTCTCTAAACTTCTTCTTGAAGTCTGCAAGCATAGCGAGTTTGATCTTTCTGTGACTAAAGTCTACCAATTTCACAGGCAGCTTACTCATGTGTGGTCAGAATGACAGCCAATAACTTTGGGAATCAATTCAGAGAGCTCACAACAAAGAAGCAAAAAACAAGACAGAGACCAAAGCTTCAGGAAAGAAAGTAGGTTGGTACAACAGCTAAAAGATATGGATTCTGAAAGTAAAACGGCATCTCTCAGGTCAAGACAAGGAGGGCTTTTTCCAGCAAAACAAAAAAAAATAAAAATTGATAGAACATGCAAGAAACAGAAATAAAACGGTGCTTGAATTCAGAGCATGGAGCACATTTCACATTAAGTTCATGTCAGCACCAGACACTGTTCAACAAACATAGATAAGTAAGCTGCTACACACAACATTCACATTTCCATTCAGACTGTGCTTACTGCTGCTGCTGTTTTTACAAACTCCCCTAAGGAATTCATCTGGTCCTGCAGAACCACCCACAGCAGGACTACATACTCACTGTACAATACATTTAACAATCACACCAGCTTAAGATGTTCCTGTTCATATTCCAGTAAGGCCTGGGAAGAGCCTACTGCAATCACAGCTGTAACTCCGGACCAATGAATGCCTTGAATCATGGAAACTACAGCAGCACTGGGAGCACTGGGATCATTATACACACGCGGTTACGCTGCTTCAGAACAAAAATCAGGACACCCACAGTAACATCTCATGCTGCAGAGACTTATGGCCTCAGAACTCTTGATTTTATTATCCATCACACACAGAGACATAACCCAAGAGCCAACAGGAATCTAAGAAATCCCATCAATTCTACAGGTTTGATAAAGACTATGGAATACGTGCATTGCCCTAGTTGGAAAAGGAAGCACAAAAATCACAGAACTGCTCATACAGCTCTAGGAAAAAAAAAAAAAAAGTGGTTAAAACATGAGTATAGTGAAACAACAGCTTGTAAAGAGGTGAGAGCTGAGCAGTATGAGCAGTCAACATCCACAACCAAGAAATAAAATGAACAAAAATACAAAGACCTCAAAAAGTGATCAAACGTAACAACAACAGGTATTAATAAAAGGAGTGAATCTCTACCCGTCCCAACGCTTTCCTCTTCTGTTTTCCACAGATGCAAGGGTCCCAGTGCAAGTCCTCACGCAACAAACCGTGCCTCCTTTCGTAGCAAGTCTCCGATACAACTCCGTGCCCAACAAACGCTGCTGCACTCCCAGCAGTGCAGAACGCGGCAAGAGCACTCGCCTCCCCACGGCTGTCCCACCCCAGCTCTCATGCGTACTGCCGTGAAAGGGCCCCCAGGACTGTCCAGCCTCTTCCAACCTCTACAACAGAACTAACGTTCTGCTTTGAGTTACTCCCACGAGCACAAACAACAGTGTCTGCTACTTTAGCCACGATTCCTGCGGCGCCAAGCACTCGCCACACCATCACCGGACCCGCTGCCAGCACCGATGCCAACCGGCACTGACCGCGCTGGCACGGACCCTCGGGTACCACCAGTCAACGAGGACGTGCCAGTCCTACCAACGTGGGAGATTTTAAAGCTGTGTCCACACAAACACGGGAAAAATAAACATGAGAGATGAGGCCATTAACCGGACGGAGAAAGGCCCTAAGACGCGGCGCGGACCCGCAGCGCATCGCGGCACCGCGACCCGCGGCC